>CM044001.1:54133799-54491299 GCA_024085815.1 Flaveria linearis
TCCTCTCCGCCTCCACCTTGTTAAAGAAACACTTCCCCGACCCTCAAAGACTAATCTTCCAATGGTGAACGTGTGTCTGGCTCCCAAAACCTCTTCGTGGGACCAGATGTCCACAAGGTGGCAACAGGTATTGTTCTCTATCCTTGAAAACCAACCGTTAAACTTAACTGATATATATTTTTGGAAATAAAGGATATGGCCACAAAACCAATTCTAACCGATGGATCTTGTATCCTCGGTTCATTATGGCCTTAATAGAGAACCAGCTTCAGGCTGAGGGACTAGTTGGCACTGGAGTCCCTGCCATGGCTATTCTAGCCGAGGTATACTCCAGGCACAACACTGACCAAACGCTCAAACAGGCTGGCCGGCTGTGAAAACCCACGCAGCAGGAACCCACAGCCTCCACCTCCAAATCCAAAGTCCCCTCCAAACCAAAGCCAAAAAGAAGCCGAAAAAAGGCTACTCAGGTAGATGAGTCCCCTGAGGATGCCCCTGCAACACAAAGGCAGGATGTGCCTGCTGGTTCGATTCTCCCAGCAGGTACCACGACTCCACCTACCACAACCGCACAGGCTTCCTCTCAACAGAAGCCTGATGATGCAACCAATATTGGGGCAACCACATTACTGGGGTCTATCTCACTTGAGAAGACTGCCATTGAAGAGCACAGTCCTCCCCATGTGCACTCTGCTTCTAGCCAATCTACTGATGAGGCCGCCCCACAAAGCCCTACATTGGCAATAGCCAAAGCTGACCCATCTGAGCACTCCACCCTCTCCCCAGAAACCTATTACAACTGGGGAGAATCCAACCGAAGAGGGGGTGGAGAGGGGTGGATACAAGTGCTGGTAGGAGCCCACAGCATAGAGAATCAGTCCAATCTCCCAGTGTGGCTAGGGAGATGGGACAATCTGGTGAGGCTGCCACTTCCCTGCATCAACATCTGAGCAGGGTGAAGCTGGTAACATCAATAAGACCACCACCAGAGGCAATGGCCGATGATGGATCCAATCCGGAGGCTAGAAGTCCCCAGTACCATGAACAAGGGGCACATGCCATTACTGAGCCACACTCAGGGCATGTACATCCTGACATTGTCAGGAGGTCAGGTGATTCAGCTCATGCTGATGATGACCTGAGCTTCTTCTACGATGTAGTAGCTCAAAACACTATCCTAGAGGATGAGATAAGCAGACTCAAAGAGCTGCTTGCTCAAATGACTCAGGATAGAAGTCCATCTCCACCACTACCCACAGATGGCACCTTCACCCGAAGGTCTCACAAACACTGAGCCACTCCCACAAACTCAGCCACCAGCCCCTGCTTCTGGCACTAGCTCTCAGGGTCAGAACCCCCCTGAGCAGCTGGATGCTATCCTCCAGAAATCCCTACCTCTCATCACACCCATGCTTAAAGACTTAGTCATTCAAACCCTTGACGAGAGGCTTCCCACATACATACAACCTTGGTGGAGGTTGCCATTTCTAAGGCACTTGCTGATAGTCAAACCCCAATCAATGCACCCAAAAAGGGGGAGACATCAGTGCAAGTCAAGAGGAAGAGGGGTGAGGAGGAGAAAGAGGCAGAGAAAAAGAGGTGGTGGTAGAGAGGGAGTTGGTTGAGGAGACTAGGAAGGTGAGGGAGAAAGGGAAGAGGAAAGAGAGGGAGGTAGAGCAAATAGAAGTGGCTGAAATCCAAAAGGATTTTAGTGTCACTGATAAGAAAAAGGGAGAGGAGGGAAAGAAGGTGGCTGATCCTGATCTAGCAGCCCTTGTCAAGGAGGCTGATGCTGAGCATAGCCGTTCAATGGACTCTGTCATTGAACAGCTGTTCAGGCAAGGCTTTGACAAGGTCACTGCCTTGCTAGATCAAGAGATCAGGAATATGGAGAGAAGAGAGATTGAGTACCGATGGACTACTCATAGCCAAGAGGAAAGAAAGAAACTTGAGGCTATGAGTAGGTTCACTTCGAAGTACCTGGGCAGACCAGTCCTTGATGTCAAGGCATGGACCAGGGACAGACTCTTGGCAATAACCACCAAGATCTGTTCGGCTGGTGATTTCACTAAGGGACTGGTCGCTGAGGCCCTCTCTGAAGCCGGTGCTGGGAACCGGACACTGCTAGTAAAACTGACCAAACCAGCCCTTATCTCTAGGTTACTAGTAGTGCCTGCCAACATTCCCACACCAATAATCCAACCACAACCCACTAAACCAACCCCTTCACCATCAAAACCCGCAGCCAATGATCCACCCTTGAAGAAGAAGAGAAGGGTGTTGAGGCTGCAAGAAGAAGAAGAAGAGGAGGATGAGGAGGATAGACTGCCCCTTTCAGCAGTCATTCCTCTACCAAAAGCCAAATCCAAACCATCACTCCCACCTCACAGATGGACACTGTGAGGGTAAAGATAGAGGAAGAGGCACAGTAGCATCTTCATGATGCTGAAATGCTTAAGTCAATTGACCAAGCATATGCTGCCTCTACCTCTATCATGAATATGAAGAAAGAAGCTCTGAGACTCTTCACTCTCAAACAACCTTCCAATATAGCAAAGAGAGAGTGAGGACTTGGCCTGATCCTAGGGTGGCTCAGGATCACAAAGAAAGATATTCCTGTGAGGTACAAGAGCCAGATGAAGAGGATTGTAGATGAAGAAATCACAGTGGCTCTTGTAATAACACCCTGGGAAATTGTGGATGAGTTCGAGAAGCTTATAAATCTAAGCATCCTCCTGAAATGATGTTGGAGAACAGGATGGTGAGGAAAGGCTTAGTTTATAAGAAGCTTGAGAACTTCCACAAAGATGAGCTCAACTTGTTGCTAGAGGGCAGACATCCAGATGAATTTGCTTATAGGCAAATCACAACAGTTGAGCTCAAAAATGGGAAACAGGCAAGTATGTCGCAGAGATGTACGGCCGTGAAGGATTGTTGATGGTGGAGATGAGGGCATGACCAAAGAAGAACAAATGATCTTTGTCCGAGCCTACACCCGAGAATCCTACCAGCTTGTATATGGGAGGTAGATCTCATGGATGGGACAACAGCTCTGTGTCCAAATCCCCAAGACAGAGCTCCCATCCATACTTAGCCAAATAAACACTAGAGACTACCTCTCAGGCCAGTGCTTATCTGGGTCAACTTCTAATCTGATCTAGAAGGAAATAGACCAGTCATTATGCCACCAATAAGTGGGACAACCAATAATTAGAGGTTTGGCTGCATTGGTTCAGGGGGAGTTATTGGACCAAAAGAACCAATGAGCCAAGATCAGGAAAACCTCTATGTCCCACATGCCACTGCAACAACTACTGAAGACTCCCATCAGCTATTGTGTCTCTTGCTTGAATGTCAGACTCGAGAGCATCTTAGATCCAACCATCAGCTGTTCTGACAAAGTCTGAAGAACAAAGTATGAAGATCAAAGAACTGAAGAACAACAGCTGAAGACTCTAAGTACTGAAGACAAGTACTGAAGTCTGAAGTACTGATCATACAAGTACTGAAGACTTCAAGTACTGAAGACAAGTGCTGAAGAATCAAAAGCTGAAGAACTGAAGAACTGAAGACCTTCTACTGAAGCACAAAGTCTGAAGACAAAGACTGAAGACAACAACTGATGATATCTACTGAAGTCAACAGTTGTTACATCATCTGAAGCCAAGTCTAAAGACCAAGTACTGAAGGCTCAGAGTTTGTCACAATAGCTGAAGAAGTCTTCTTCAGTGTTGTGATGGTTTTTCCTTTTCAGTAGTTTATTTTGTTTCAGTAGATGTACAACACTGAAGAGCATGCTCTTCAGTTGTTATAGTATCAGTAGTTATAAACGACTGAAGAGTTTGTTCTTCAGTGGTTGTAGGATTTCAGTAGTTTTACTTTTGTCAGTACTTAGGAAACTTTTGTAAGAAGATGTCAGTTGTTGACATCTTCAGTAGTTTTATGTTTTGTCAGTTGTAATTTAATATTCAGTTGATGTCAGAAAAAGGACATCAGCCCATCCTTTTGCCACCTATAAAAGGATGGGGAACCATTCTGTATTAATTGCCGAAACGTGCTAAGCAATAGAACATTTATTACTTCGCAGAACTCTTTTCTCTCTCTATGCTTGTGCTTTTACATGCAATATCTTTTATGTTTGGATTAATCGCTAATTAATGAGCTAAATCCGCTGCAAACATAATCTGATTGATCAAACGAGAGGCTGAGATCCTGTCAAACAGGGGTAAGGATATCGCATATGACCCTGAGGCACAAAATAAGCAGGTGGTGCCTGTGCTTGTGATGGATGACCAGAACTGGAGGAATGTTGCCCTCTGTGTTGTGAGCTATTGCTGGGAAAAGTCATAAAGGGTGCAGAGGAGTTAGATCCAGATGATCTACACTCTCTAGCAAAGTGTCCAAGCCTTTGGCACTTGTGACACCTCAACTTGCTCTTGTCAAAACCAATTTTGGTTTTGCCAGAGAGTCCAGGGAATTTCCTACCAGTTCTCTTGTAGAACTTTTGAGATCGGATATTATCATTGCCATTTGGTTCAAAATATCCATCTCTTCCAGATCATCATCTGGAATGCCCTTCAAGTCCTCCATCAGAAAACACAAGTTGTCACCACTACCTCCTGAACTACTAACACCAACAAAAGCTTGTTCTGAGTTGGTAGAGAAATCAATATGCTCATCATACGAACTTTCTGATGCAGCATATTCTGACTCCTGACTTATCAAGGTAGTATTTCCTTGAACAAAATCATCAGCGAGCTTGCCAGAGGTGGACAGCTTCCTCTTTTGCTCTATCTCTCTCTCAATGTGAGGAGTTTCCTATGAAGTTGGGTGAGAGATAGAGTATCCAGATTTGCACTGGAGCGTAGGACAATGGTATATGTGTCCCATCTCTCAGGCAGTGATCTGAGGAACCTGTTGTTCATCTGGCTGTTGGAGTACTCTTGTTTGACCATCTTTAGCTCAGAAATCAAACAAGAGAACCGCTCAAATGCTGGGTCAGAGTCTCACCCTTTCTATAAGAGAATGTCTCATATTGTTGGGTGAGGATTTCCCTATTGTTTACTAAGACCGAATCAGTTCCTCCAAATTGTTCCTTTAGAGCAACCCATAGGTCATGAGCAGTCTCATGATGCAGGAGCCCTGAGTAAATCTCGTTGGGAATAGCCATGGCTAAAATTCCATGGGCTCTAGCATCAATTTCGAACAGCTTGATATCTTCGTCCGAATATTGTTCAGGTTTCTTTGGAACCTGTTCATTAGATTCAGGGACGCTCACCATAGGCTTGTATGGTCCATGCACCACTGACTTCCAACAACCAGCACTGTTGACAGACAAGTGGTGAAGCATACGTCTTTGCCATATGTTATACTCGTTCTCGCAAGCATCGGAGGCTGGTTGAGGAACCAGTGTTGTGAGGATCGTTAGTTAGTGTCGTCATCTCAGGTTTTAGTCAAAAACAAGTTTAAGCAAAACAAATGTAGCTCTAAACCACCAGAGAACCTCAAGATTTTGGCCAGAAACAGCCGAAACTCACTCTCTATGGCTAATTCTTGCAAATTGCTAATTCGATCAAACGTAGAGATCCAAAGAGCAGTTTCAAATGATCAATAGTGAAATCGATCAATGATTAACCCGCTCTGATACATTTGACAGAATCTCAGCCTCTAGTTTGATCAATCAGATTGTTTTTGCAGCGGATTTAGCACGAAATTAGCACTTAAAGCAAGAACACAAGATATTTTGCATGTAAAAGTACAAACATAGAGAGAGAGAAAACTTCTGCGAAAAAGTAGATTTCTATTACTCAACACGTTTCGGCACCATACAGCATGGTTCACCATCCTTTATAGGCGGCAAAAGGATGGGTGATGATGTCACTTGACAGTGACATCAACCGATTATTAAATACAACTGATAGAACATAAAACTACTGAAGATGTCAACAGCTGACATCTTCTTACAAAAGTGTTCTACCTATTACAAATACTGAAAAGGAAACTACTGAAAAGCCTACAACGACTGAAGAACAAGCTCTTCAGTCGTTATAACTACTGAGCTATAACAGCTGAAGAACAAGCTCTTCAGCTGTTGTACAAACTACTAAAACTAAATATAAAACTACTGAAATGAAAAACCATCACAACAACTGAAGAAGACTTCTTCAGCTGTTGTGACAAACTCTGAATCTTCAGCACTTGGTTCTTCAGACTTGGGCTTCAGATGATGTATCAGCTGATGACTTCAGTAGATGTCATCAGCTGTTATCTTCAGTCTTTGTCTTCAGACTTTGTGCATCAGTAGATGATCTTTAGTTCTTCAGTTCTTCAACTTTGATCTTCAGCACTTGTCTTCAGTACTTGAAGTCTTCAGTACTTGAAGTCTTCAGTACTTGTATGTTTCAGTACTTCAGACTTCAGTACTTGTCTTCAGCACTTTAGATTCTTCAGCTGTTGTACTTCAGATCTTTGATCTTCAGACTTTGATTCTTCAGACTTTGTCAGAACAGCTGATGGGAGTCTTCAGCAGTTGTTGTAATGATATGTGGGACTTAGAGGTTTTCTTGATCTTGGCTCATTGGTTCTTTTGGTCCAACAAATAACACGAACAATAATCAAATGATTTCATTGATAAAACATAATGATTTTAAGCTCATTACAACTTAAGAATCACAACTTTTGGCAAGGGGAGATCGAGCATGATCTCCCCTCTCATCCGGCAGCACCTAGGCCCCGGGCAAACTCTCCAAAAAAACCCTTTTTCTGTTTCTACACATTGAAACTGGTATATATAGGCTTCGGCCCATATTAGATGCGACTGGACCCATTCGTGCGAGTGGACCATGCATATGGTTCAATACGACTGGACCATGCGTATGGTTCAATCGTACGACTGGACCATTCTTATGGTTCAGTCTTACGAATGCCCTAATCGTATCTCTCAGTCGCACGACTGGTCCATTAGCATGGCTCAGTCGTACGATTGAGTCTCATTCGCATATGCTCCTGCAAATGACCCAGTTTTCATGTGTTTACAAGGTGTATAACATTAAGCCTAGGCTATTCGTCAAGCGAGGGCACACTATATATGACAATATATGCTCCAATATTTACAGTTCAATCACTTGATATTCGAAATCAAACCATTGCAAAGTCTACAAATGTCACCCCAGCAACGAGAGGTAGCCTATAACTAGTGAATTTTATATATGTATATGAGAATTGAAGAATTAAAAGTTTAAATATATATATTAAATGTAATGAATTAAATAATATATTAGTAAGGGGGAATTTATTAAATGAGGGTAAATAAGAAGTATTATATAGAGGGCTTGTACTTTACGTTTCAAAAGTTATAACAGATATCTTAAAAAGTTTGAGAAATTACAGTGGAGGTCAAAAAGATGTTTTTATATATATACTATATATATATATATATATATATATATATATATATGTTTATACGGGAGTGATCAAATGAAAACTACTTTTGTAATGAAAACCATAAAAACTAATTTCATCAAATCATAATTCTTTATTTTAAATTTATTTTAAAGGTTAATAATGTAACTTTGATATCTTCTTAATTTTAGTAATTTTTAAAATCCTAATTTCTACCCTTAGTTATGTTTCTCAACCCTAATCATCTCCAATCCAATTAAAGCATTTGTGTAGAAGTCGATGAACAACAAACAAATCCAATTATAGTCATCGCGCATACCACCCTCCATTGTATTATCACCGTGACACACCATAACTCTGCACGTCATCGGGTTGTCACACACACCACCATCCACCATCGGCAACGAGAACACCCTTAAAAGCATCAATTTCATTGTTGTTTGAATGAGGAGCAAGGTTTTTAAAAATGACTATTTGAAGAAAAGGACAGTGATTTGAGGAAAACGATGATTTGAAAGTTTAGTTTGAAGAAAGGATGATGATTTGAAGAAAATGACGATGATTTAGGAAGAAGACAATTTTAATAAGTATATGTATCTAGTTTCAAATTTTATATTGCTGCTCCATCTTATTAATTTGAAGAAATGATAATGATTTGAGTACGTAAAGGTACCTTGGATTTAAGTTACGTATACGTAACTGCAGCATCTAGTTTTTCTTGACATGGGGTACGTAATTAAACTTACATGTATGTAAGTGGGTCAGCGGAAGGAATAACAACAACGATCCATTTTTTTGTTTTTAGTGGTTGTGCACATCGATCTCCATCGGTCGCCTTCGAACAACTCTATTGCCACCATCAGTGGTTTATTAAATATGCAAATTGTTGAATAAATTAAACATCTAAAATAGGAACCAAACCTGCATATGCAAATCAGGAGAAGGAAGATGAAGACATGTTTTATAAGTTAGGTTACATATACATATCTTGAAGGACGATGAAGACCTGATATGTAAGTTGGGTTACATATATACAAGTTAATGGTTGTTTCTTGATTTGCAGAGGCCCTAAAAATACGTAAGAAGATAAGATGAGAGAAGGCAATTGTAAATTCGAATGATTTACATAAAATATGTACATAATGTATGGTTACATATATTTATATACACATATGTTGTGTTATATATTTAAATAGATATTTACGTTTTTTATGTAATGATTTAGATTGATAGAGAAACTGAACAAGAATATACAAGAACATGATAAAACTAGAGCTAGGTATATGTAATGATGTAGGAGCTATGTATAGTAAATAATCATGAATTGTATGCAACTCATACATATTGTAAGTGTTAGATCTAGAAAGAATAGGTCTAGATCATTTTGTATAGGCTTAGAACTTTAATAAATACTTGTAATAAATATTTGTAACTGATTATCATTATATATGCTTTGAGTATATAGGGTAACCCATATAATCTGTGTTGCTTTTTATGTATGATGACAGGCACAAACATTATACTTGGTTGAATTTCTGAAATCGACTAAGTGTAAGAAACATCTACGGATGAACATTTATGTTCTTCCGTAGATATGTTTCTTACACGACCAATCATCAAAAGATCCATGGAGTTCCTACGGAAGACACCCTTTGTCTTCCAATGAACATCACCACCCAAGGATTACTTGAAGTGAAGATTCCTACGGAAGACAAGGTTCCTACGGAAGAACAAGAACTGTGGAAGACAAGTTTCCTACAGAAGACGCATTACACTTGTATGAAATTGTCAAAATTCAACAAGTCAATAACATATTCCAAGAGATCCGGTGTTTCCTTAAAAGACTCATAATTGTCTATAAATATGAGTCCTAGGTTTCACATCTCGACGAACATAATTAAGCAATATTACGGCTGTCAACCATCACATCATTGTGCAACCCTAGTCGCCGTCACATCAACAACAACATTCATTCGATTGAAGAAATCAATGTTCATAGTATTTATAATTATTCTTTTGTAATCATTGCTCAATAATTAATGAAATACTTTTGAATCAATTATTGTGTTCGTATTTACTATGACATCGTGTTTGTGTTTTCAATTAACATTTACACAATTAAATAGCAATTAATGATTATTCCGTGATCATTAACTTGTTTTTGTTTTAATACTGATAATTCCTGAATTGAGATCCTTGGATTCACAGGTGGTATCAGAGCCAAGTGCTCATTGATTTAGATCAATTGATCTATCAGTATTAAAATTGTTTAATTGTCTTTTAAACAATTAATTCAGCGACTTATCATTCAGCAAGCATTATCTCATTGCTTGATTGATCTAGATCTATATTCACATCAATTGAATACTAGATCTGAGTCTTTGATAGATTTGTCTGCGTTAACATTCAGAGTTAAATTCATAATTTAAAAAAAAAATTTCGAGTACTTTTGGTGGATCATATCAACCACCAAAGTTAGAAACAAAAGCTGATTTTAAATCCTGGAAAATCAAGTTCAGGAATCATGTGAACTACACTGATTCTGACTTGTGGGAGTCCATCACTGAAGGTCCTTATATTCCACCCACTCTTGGGCCGGATTATAATGACAAGAAACAACCAATCAGCACAAAAGATCTGTCGTCTGATGATGTCAAAAAGGTTAAAGTTGATATTAAAGCATACAGTTTGCTTAGTATGGCTTTGCTTGAAGAGATATTGATTAGGTGTGAGAATTAGAAAACAACAAATTCCTTGTGGAAGATACTTATACTCTCTGTGAAGGGAGTGATGAGATCAGAAGCATGAGGAAAGACACCCTTAGATCACAATATGAAACCTTTCATCATATTGAGGGTGAATCAATTCCTCAACAACTCCACAGATTCATGCAACTTGTTACTGAGATGAATATCTTGGAGTTGAAGTATACTACTGAGGAACTAAACAAGAAGATGCTCCATACTTTACCTGAAAGTTGGAAGCAGACTGTGTCCATGTTCAAGAACACCATAGATCTTAAGACAACTGGTCTAGACACACTGGTTGCTAAAGTAGAGGCTCTTGAAATGGATGAACAATCAAGAAACAAGATTGTGAGAACTCATTTCTCACCTTATCACTTCAAAGAAACAAAAAATGCTGGAAGTGCATTTATTTCAAACAATGATTGTGATAACTCTTGTGCTTTGAGTGATGATAAAGAGGAAGTCAGTTTCTATGCTTCTAAACCTTCAAAGAAATCAACTCAAAGTAAAAATCAAAAGGATAAAGGAAGACCTGCTGACAGAAGAGATACAACTACAGCAACATCAAAATCTTCACAACAAAACAATCAGTCAGAACCAATCATTGTGATATTGGATTCTAAAGAACAAAAAGCAGCATTTGCAGCTTTTAGTTTTAGTTTTCAAGCATACCTGGAAAGCTCTCTAACTTCAGCAAATATCTACCAGCAAGACTTGGAAGAACTACATCCTGATGTAGTGGAAGAGATGGATTTACAATGGCATATGGCAATGATTGCTTACAGAGCTAAGCAATATCTCAGGAGAAACAAGAACATGGCTGCAGCAAGCAAAACATCAAAGATTGGTGTTGACAAGTTGAAAGTAAGATGCTTCAAGTGCAATCTCTATGGACATTTTTCTAGAGAATGTAATCAACAATCACCTCCGGAGATAGACCACATCAGCAGCATCAGCAAAATCAGGTTCAATCTCCCCAACAATCAAACTCTCAAAGATCTCTGCACAGACAACCTCAACTGACCAATACTTCCCACCAGCCATGCATGAATCAGCAGGACCAAGTAACTCTAAGGAGTCGGGGCTGATCATACTTCAAGATGGAACATGTGACTGGAGTATGTATGAAAAGGAAGTCTTGGAAGAGAATCAAGCTTTGATGGCTCACATGGAAAGCAAATTCCCCCAATGGCCAGAGAGGTAAGAGAAAGGTTGTGTTCATCATCATGTGTTGAGGAAGTTGAACGTTATAGAGTCCATGCTCAACAGTTGGCTGATAAAGTAAAAGAAACAATGATTTTGAATGAATCACATGTTAGAGAGCATAAATTATATCAAATCAAAATTAATTCTTTGCAAAAGATTTAGAAAAATTTGTTTCTGAAAACCACAGTTAAAAGCCCAAGTTGAGCATCTGACCACTTCCTTAACTAAATCCATAGCTGATCATGCATCAACTGAAGTGAAACTTCAGAAGTTTCAACTATCATCTCAGCAATATGAGAAGTTGTTAAACTCTCATATTGAATCAAAGAACAGGTATGGGTTGGGTTATAATGCTGTTGTTGCACCACCAATAAATGATAATTACACAACTGTACGTCAAACAATGACAAACACATTGTCAAATCATTTTGTGCCTAGCACCAAGTTTGAAACAAAGTCAAATCAAATCCACATTAACAATGAAACTGAGGTGAGTGAAACTGAGTCTTCTGAATCAGAATCTCTAAAACAAGATGACTCAGATTTTGATTATGATAAATGTGATGACTTGGATGAGTCTGATGAACATGATCAACTGAACATTGCTAAGAATGTTCATGTTGAAACTGGTCTTCCAAAAGTTCTGGGAGAATCAAAGCTGCAATATCCTCCAAAGCAAAGAAACATGATGAAGACAATATGCAAGAGGATTGCTGAGCTAAATGAAGGACTGCAAGAATTGAACCTTCACAAAAGTACATCATCAAAGGAGGAAGGAAAATTCAAATCAAATGAGAAGGTACCTTCATCTAATGTAGATAAAGGTAAAAAGAAACAAGTGTCGAGCAAACACAAGAAAAACTTTTCAGTTGAAGATCTACGGAAGACAAAATCTGCTCAATCCACAAAACATCTGAGGAAGACAAAAACTGATTTTGCGGATGGAGTATCACAAATGAATGTCAACAAACATGCACAGAGAAAGGTGGATCTTAAGCTGAAAAGATCAGCTAAAGATAATCAACATTCAGCGGATGGTTCTACTAGCAAAAGCAAGGAGAAATCAAGTGATCCATTGAAAAAGGAGTTGAAGTCTCATAAGCTGAACAAGAAAAGGAAGTCCACGGAAGAGGAAAATTCACAAGAAAAATACTGCAAATGGTGTGACATGAAAAACCACAATACAGATGACTACTACTTCAGCAGTTACTATTCCATATGCAATATGAACAATCACATGACTTCTGAGTGCTACTTCAACAAACATTCTGCAATCTGCAACAAAAATAATCATTCAACTCAGGAATGTTATTTCAACAAAAGGAACAAAACAAATAGATCTAAGAAGTCAAATTCTGAAGCATCTGATTAGACTCTCAATCTTCTAAAAGTGACAAAGGGTCAAAGACTAACACAGTCCAACAAAAAGTCAAGCAGAAAACATCTGCTGCGGACAAGCCTTTGAAGAAAGGAGTATCCAATCAGTCAAGAACACCTCACAAGAAGGTAGATCTATCGACCAAAGAACCTCTCAAGAAGGCAAAAGTGAAAGATGATTTCTTTGATAACTTTGAAAAAGGGACTCCTGTGACTCAATCAAAACTGAAAGATGATGAAACTTTCAGAAATTCAGGATGTACCTCAAAATCAAAATATCAACCCAAGAAAGAGAAGATAAGGTAGACTCAATCAAGAAAGAAGACACACAAACATCTGCTTCATCTTCAACAGAATCACCCTCACCATTATCAAACCAAAATGAATCAATTTGGACTGAAATTAATACTGAAACTTCAAGATTCATTCATGAAGGAGTAACAATTTAGATACCTCTGGCAAACCCAAGACAATTAAGGCTTGGGTTGTCAATTCTAATTGATTTCATTATTTGTGCAGGAACAATCTTGGAGAGCTGAACAAGTGTTATGTTGACAGTGGTTGTTCCAGGCATATGACAGGAAACTGTTCTCTTCTCCATGACTTCAAACAAAACATGTCTCAATGTGGCATTTAGTAGGGATAAGAAGGGAGGTAAAATAGTTGGTGAAGGAATGGTAACGAATGGTGTGCTCACATTTGAAAAAGTGAATTACTGTGAAAATTTGCAGTACAATTTACTTAGTGTGTCTCGAATTTGTGATCAAAACTATACAACATTACTTGATAACACTAATTGTTACATTCTTAAGCCAGGTTTTTCAGTTCCAGCGGAATGGATCCTTCTTAAAACATCAAGAAAAGGAAACACATATGTTTTGGATATGAATAACACAACACTCACAAGTCATGAGACATGCCTGTTATCTAAGTCCTCAGAAGATAAATCACAATTGTGGCATAGAAGGCTTGTTCATTCCAACATGAAGAATATGAATAAATTAGTGAAAATGACTTGGTCATTGGCCTACCAAAGAAAGAGTTTCATTGTTCAAATCATTGTCTTCATGTTATAAGGAAAACAACATAGAATGTCTCATAAATCCAAATTAATCAATACTAACACTACACCACTCAAATTGCTTCACATGGACCTTTTGGTCCAACCAATGTGATGAACATTGGAAAAAGGCAATATTGCTTAGTGATAGCGGATGATTTCACAAGATTCACCTGGGTCTTTTCTTAAAACAAAAGAGTGAAACATCTAAACATTAATAAACTTTATGATCAAGATTGAGAATCAACTTGATTTAAAAGTTAAAATTTTAGGAGTGATAATGGGACTGAATTTGTTAATGCTGATTTAGATTCTTTTTGCAGGAATAAAGGCTTTGCAAGGCAATTCAGTGCTCCAAGAACTCCACAACAAAATGGAGTTGCAGAAAGAAGAAATAGAACTCTCATAGAAGCAGCAAGGACAATACTAGCTGACTCTCAGTTGCCCATCACATTCTGGGCAGAAGCTGTAAATACAACATGCAGTGTTCAAAATATGACTTTAATTATCAAAGAACATAATAAAACTCCTTATGAGCTCTTATTCAAAGGAAACCTTTTATAGGATATCTTAGAGCTTTTGGGTGTCATGTATCTGTGTTAAATCCTAAAGAACAATTGGGAAAATTTTTGAAAAAGCCTATGATGGTTTCTTTGTAGGATATTCATCCACATCTAAATCATATAGGGTTTACATTCCAGTACATAACATTTTGAAGAGACTCCTAATGTTTCTTTTGATGAATCCATGTTTACAACAACTGTAAAAGGATCATCTTGGCTATTTGATATAGATGCATTAACAGAGTCATTTAACACTGGATATTTATGCAATGCAGGTTCTACTGATACATGCTATCCATTTGTTCCCCCAAGTTTGAATGAAGTGACTCTATCAGCTGATCCTCCAAGGTTACAACCTTAAACTTTTCTACAGCAAGAATCAAATAATCCGACAAGTCAGCAGAATAAAGATACATCCGGAGAAGCAAATCCTTCTTCCGCAGTTCAAGCACACACATCCGTAGATGATCATCCATCAACCGTCGATGTAAATGTTGCTTCAACCGATGCTCCTAGGGGTGGAGAGGATATTTTGAATCAACAAAACTTGTCAGCAGATCAACAATCTCAATCCGTAGACGTTGCTGTAACTCCTACGGAAGAACAAAATGACTCCATAGATGTTGCTGTTACTCCTACGGAAGAACAAAATGCCTCTGTAGAACATGAACCCTTTGACTACTTCATAGACTCAACAGCACAGCTGAATCCATCTGCTCCAATGGATTTCACAAACATAGAATCAACCATTCCAGTTGATACTATTTCAACAAGGAGAGTTCATAAGTCTCATCCATCAGATAATATCATAGGAGACCTAAATGCAAGAACTACCAGAAGCAAAGGAGGAGTGGTAAACATTTGCCTGTTCACCTGCTTCTTATCTCAGATAGTTCCTGCAAACATTACAGCTGCTCTAAAGCACAATAGCTGGATTGAAGCTATGCAAGAAAAACTACAACAATTCAGAAAACAAAAGGTCTGGAATCTTGTAGACTTGCCTCAAGGTCAGCATCCAATTGGAACAAGGTGGCTCTTCAAAAACAAGCTGGATGACAGAGGCATAATCGTGAGAAACAAAGCTAGACTGATTGCTCAAGGATATACTCAAGAAGAAGGAATAGACTATGATGAAGTTTTGCTCCTGTTGCAAGAATTTAAGCCATCAGGGTCTTTCTAGCTTATGCTTCATTCAAGAAGTTCACTGTTATCAAATGGATGTCCAGTGTGCTTTTCTTTATGGAAAAATTGATGAAGAAGTATATGTGTCTCAACCACCAGGATTTGAGGATCCTAACCATCCACATCGAGTCTACAAGCTAGACAAAGCGTTGTATGGACTTCATCAGGCACCAAGGAAGTGGTATGAAACTTTATCAACCTTCTTGCTGAAGCATGGCTACAAAAGAGGGACTATTGATCAGACTCTCTTCCTCAAACAAGAACATCAAGATCTTTTGGTGGTTCAAATATATGTAGATGACATAATATTTAGATCAAACAATAATAAACTTTGTCAAAGTTTTGAAGAGTTATGAAATCTGAATTTCAGATGAGCTCAATAGGAGAATTGACCTTTTTCCTTGGCTTACAAGTTCATCAGAAAACAGATGGAATTTTCATCAATCAAGAAAAGTACATACATCAGATTTTAAAGAAGTACAATCTTGCTGATACATCTTCATGCAAGACACCTGCTTCAACAATAGACAAGATTGTGCCTGACCCTGCTGGAAAATCTATAGATCAAAGATTGTATAGATCAATGATTGGATCCTTAATGTATTTAACTGCCAGTAGGCCTGACATAATGTTTGCTCTCTGTGTGTGTGTGCTAGGTATCAATAAGATCCAAAAGAGTCTCATCTGAATACTGTAAAGAGAATATTCAGATATCTGAAAGGAAAACCAGCTCTAGGACTGTGGTATCCAAAAGATGGAGATTTCAGTCTTTACTCATATTCAGATAGTGATTTTGGAGGGTGCAACAACAACAGAAAATCCACAACTGGTGGATGTCAATTTTTAGGACCAAGACTTGTTTCATGGCAGTGCAAGAAGCAAACCAATGTGTCTGTATCCACAGCTGAAGCTGAGTACATCGCTGCTTCAGCTGGTTGCTCTCAAGTACTTTGCTTACAAAACTAATTCCTTGATTATGGTTACAATTTCCTTCAAACACCAATTCATATTGATAATTTAGTTTCTATGTTTATAACTGCTAATCCAGTACAACATAGGAAAACAAAGCATATTGAGATCAGATATCATTTTCTGAGGGATTGCTCAGAAAAAGGGTTGATCAAGCTAATCAAAGTGGATACAACTTATCAGCTTGTTGATTTATTCACTAAAGCCTTTGATTTAGTTAGATTTAATTTTCTAATTGAGTCTTTGGGTATGATTAACTTAGATAAACTTTCTTAAACAAAGAAAAGCACATGACTGTCCTTATACATAGAGTTTAACTTCTTTAATTAATTTAAAAATAAAAAATAAAAAAAAATTGTATATTTGTATTTCTGTGACTACTTTCTGCATGACATGTCTTTGGGAAATGATAGTACACTATGCCTTGGCTTACTTCATCAGTATCATTACACTTCAAACTGATTCAAAACACTTTGATATGTAAGTAGGTTCATCTTGAGTGGAAACTACACTTAGAGCATGCTAAACATAAAGAAATAGGCAACTGTCTGTGGGAACTCCATTTTGAGGATCAAGCAAGTAAGTCTTATCCTGATGTGACCAAATCACTCACTCAAGCACACTATGTAAAACACTTTATAATCTTCTATCTTTGAAAAATCATATTCCCTCTGTTTTGTGTGAACAAAGACCTGGGTATATGATTAAAGAGTATGATCTTCATTATCCTTCTGTTTTGTGTAAACAAAGACCTAGGATAATAGCACCTCTGTTTACGAAAGTAAAGACCTGGTGACTTTATGCGGATCATATTTAGCTCTCAAAAGAATCCTTTGTGATCAACTGTATATTGTCTCAAAGAGCTTAATCATAAAAGCATTAATGAGACTACAAGTATGTCTCAAGATAGAACTTATAACTTAATGTACATAGTCAATAAGTGTGAAAAAGTGATGATTTGACTCACCTACGGAGGACAAACTCTAATGAGAATTGAAGGTGGAGCACATGACAGTTACCGATCAACAAACATGAAAACATGATAAACTGCATGCCTAGTTGTTACATTACTCCTGTATGAGTTTAAGTGGATCTGTATACTTGCAATCAGGTGTTATATCAGATCATTCCTCATTCATGAAATCAAAATCAGGAGAAGCCTTGTGTTATAGTATGATCCCTATATACATATGCATGCTTGAATAGTTGGTAATCTTGTTTAACTTGTGCTCTTCAATGTTTACATCTCTTTTGGACAATCAAATGTCTTTCATGCTTCTCTCAAACATAAATTTCTGATGAATGAAACAGTTTCACATTAATAAAAATTTAAGAGGAGTAGTTGATGCATGAAAATCAATAAAAAGCTATTAAGAGCATTAACTTGGATGCAGGATATAGGAAGCTTTCTTGTACTCAATTGCAATGCAAACGAAATCAACAAGGTCCAACACCAATAAATGATTCTATTACTTGATAGATATCATACATTTAAAGTTTCAATGAAACTTTAATTTCCACAGAAGTTTCAGTAAAAATTCTGCATCCGCAGAAGTACCAGTGAAACTTCTGCATCAGCAGAAGGAATAGTAAAATTAATTGCATAATCGTAGAATTGGTAAACTACGACTGTGCAAGTAACATTGAGTATTAAGTAATGTTGCATTTTCTTTTCAACTAAGGCATCCGCAGATGTTATGGCATCCGCAGATGTTAAGTTTCCGCAGATGTTTGGCGGAAATGGATAAATGGGAAGTGGGACAAACATATTTAATAAAAGAAATTAACGTGTCTGCTTATAAATGAGGTTTTTGAATTTAAGAATTCATTAATCACTTTTCAGAGCACTTTTCACTTTTTGACCTAGAAAAACGCACTTCCTTTTTCCCTCCTCCATAAACATTCAAACCTGTAAACTCAAAGCCTCAAAACAAACACGTAATCTTGATCATAGACTATTGATTTGAAGGTAAATCATGTTATAATCATCAATAATGAACTGTTTGACTCAAGATTCTCGTTAAAACTGTTCGTATTCATGTCTGCACCATTGATACTAACATGCTTATCATTGATATTGTGTACAGATGACGAATAGGTTTGCGAAAGAACATAATGTGTGCCCATTCCTAAACGCTGATGATCCTGCATCAGAAGGATGTCGAGATATCATCAGATATCTTTGACGATCCAGGCTTTTCTATGCCCTTACGGCAGAGCCTGTGATCCATCAGTCGCACATTATTGATTTCTGGAACTCAGCTCAAATAGAGGAAGATGGAGAAGATGAGGTGATTGTTGCTGAAATCCGAAATGAAAGACTTCGGATAGATGAACAAGTTATCAGAAGATCACTTGAGTTGGGAGATCGAGAAGTAGGGCACCCTGATGTATTTGAGAATGAGTACATTGAGAAGGTGTTCTATCTGATGGGTTACGACGGAGATTTGATAAGGGGGAGATCAAGAAGGGAAGATTGTGCAAGCCATACAGATTCCTATGCCACACTCATCTCAAGTGTATCTCTAACAGGAAGTCTGGGCTGGATAGATTTTCTAGGCACATATCTTCAGATATCATAGGAATCTTTGAGGGAAGGACCTAAAACTACTCAAAGTACATCTTCAATTGTCTATGTGACCAAGTTAAGTTCCAAAGGTCAGACAAGATGTACATGTTTCCAAGGTTTCTGCAACTGATCATCAATGCCGAACTTCCGAGGATTGTAAGGGAAGGTGATGTGTTTATACAAGCCCATCTGGGTAGGACTGTACTGAACAAGATCAGTGGCAAGTATCAAGGTGAAGATATGCCCATGTTTGCGCATGTTGTGGATGCACAGGCTGACATACCACAAGAATTGGTATGGATAGATGAGCAAGGAGACATTTGCTGATTCTGATCAAGCATCACACTCACCAAATCAAACACCCCCTCAGCAACACCAATCACCAGCCAGCATAAGCACTGAGCCTATTGTAACATCTCATATTTTTCGTTAACTTTGTTAAATTTTAAAAAGGGCCTGTATGTCAATTTTGAAACTTTGAGGACTTATTATGCTTGATAATAAATTCAGTGATTAACAAATTAATTAAATAATAGAAATAATATTATTAATGTTTAAAACGTTTGGTTGATATTATAAAACTTAACTTAAAGTGATAATAATCTTAAAAATAATTATTATTATTACTAATAATAATAATAATATTAATGATAATAATACTAATAATAATAATCTAAGTTTTATAACTTTAAACTTTTAATTAATAAGTATTTGCATAAAATAATAAGGCCTCAAAACCCTAGGGGCTAAACTGTAATTTATTAAAGAATAAAATTTAAACTTTGGTTTTGAACTAACAAACAATCAAACCACAGGGACCAAATGTGTAATTTACCAAAACCAACCCCCACCCCTTCTCTCCCCTCGTTTTTCCGGCCAAGGTCCGGCCAACATCCGCCCGGCTCCGGCAAGGCCAAAAACCGGGTTTTAAGCCTCGGTTTCGACCCCAAGTTACACCAAAATAATCTTGAGGCAAAATCGAACATGTATGCATCGATTAATCGCAATTAAACATCTGTTTCTAGACTAATAGACTACATAACCGATCACCATTAAACCTCCAAGCCGTTCAAGCATTAATACCCAATAATAATCAAATTAATTGTACATTAGCGATCGTTTAACTGTCCATAATCTATTCGTGATGGCAATTGCACCTGAGAAACACACCCACATCAGGTTCGATCGTCATCATCGTTCGAACCTGCAACCTGGCCGAGGACCACCTTCGGGATATCTTTGAACGCAATTGATTGAGGGTTATGAATCAGAAACACTCCATGAAGCTTCACACGAAGTTAATTTGATTTTCATAAACATTTGCACACGAATTGGATTCAAACTCCATCGCAGCTTATTCTTCATTGTGTCTGGACTTTTTAAGCTTCAATCAGGTAATTGAACCACCTACATATTCGTTTCATCATAAGGAACAAGAGCCCTATGGTTAACGGTGTCCATGGAATCGATTAGTGCACCAATTTGGGATAAATCGAACCTAGGGTTCATGTGTTTTGGGGGGGAGTTTGTAACTGATGTTCTTAAATATTGGGAACCAAGATAAACCGTGGCCAAGGCCTTGGTTCACTAGTTCCCCACTTGTTTGACAATCTAGAGGTCCCGGGTTCGAACCCGGGCACCCTCTTATTATTTTTAAAAAAGGCTTTTTAGCCTTAACTTTATTTTAGAAAAATTTTATTAAATGTAAAAAAATGTTTTACAAACTTCAAATATTTCTAAAATCAATTAAATATTTTCTGTAAATTAAATCTTGTAAAACCATTTAACATTTGATTACAAAGAAATTATTTACAAACGTTATAACTATAGATTTTTATAAAAATAGGCTTACATAACAATTTAAATTATGAAAAATTATTATTAGACATTAGATCATCTTTGGGTAAGGATTAATCGTGATACTTATAAATTTTAAATATATCTAATTAATAAATACACAAGTTATGTATAAAAAATTGTGTCCTTTTAAAATTACATAAATGGTACCTTATCTTTTATTGGACAAAATATATACAAAAGTACACAAATTTTATTTACAAAAACCCCTAAAAATACCCTAGTTTACGTTAAAACAATAGCCTTAATATTTACTTAAATCTTGTAAATATATATACTTAGGTACCTTGTAAAGAACTACGTTGGAACGTTGCCTAATATATTCTTATTAATCGTCAATTATATACTTATTGACCATGTGAGTTTTCCTTGCCTAATATATATACTTAGTGTGAAAAGAACGTTTGAGACTCCTTATACAACTTACACTTATAAACGTTTGAGACTTGTAAAGCACATGCAATTCATCTTTATATTTTGTCATGGTTATTTGTGTGTTGTAAGTGATTATATGAGATACATAGTTTGTTTACAGTCATTAACTATTGCTAGCCTGGCGACGTCTTAGATCTTTGGGCCTGACAAGCCTATTTGGTGCTAAAGTCGATGTATTGCCGACTCCTAGGAGCCGTATGCTTGTGCACTAGGGAACCAAATACACTTAGCCAATCTTATATACTTGTAATCAAGTTGAGGTTTGGTTGTAACGATATGTGTTCTATAACCTTACTAGCTTATAACCTATGACATGAATTGCTACTTATAATCTTCTCATATTATGTATGAAAACCTTGGAAACTCACCAACTATTTATAGTTGACCTTTTATTTTTATCATGTCTCAGGAAAACCTCCAAGTTTGAAGTGTACTTATGTTGCTGGCATAATCTAGGACTTGGACCTAGTTAATAAAATCAATTGATTTTACTTTGTTATGTCATGTCAAATATTATTTCATTGTTGAAACTTATGATTTTAATGTTACCTTTGAAACTTATGAATAATATACTTGGATTTAATAATAGCGTTATGTGGCTGCGAACAATCGTAACCCTCACACCTCGACATTTTCGCCGTCAAGGTTGGGGTGTGACACCTATTTCACCTATTCATCATCATGCATCCCCTCAATAACTATCTACTTCCACCAAATACACCCAGCCTATCTCTCCTATACTTCAAGAAGTACCAGTGATTTCACTCTCATCATCACAAAACACTCAGCCAGTCTTACCATTCCACACCATATCCCCACTTCATCCACTCCCTGATACACCAAGACAACAGACATCTGAGAGTATCAATACTAAGCCGTTACACATATCTCAGTCTCAGAACTCAGTTCACTCTGGTGAGACTGAGTTAATGTCTCAAGCTAGCACAGTACAACTCTCAGTCTCCAACTCCTAAAACACAGTCTTGTCAGATCACACTGATCCCATTTCTCCAATTCTTGATGCTCAGCAAGTGTCTCAACCCAAACAACAAGAGCCTGTTGATCAAACAGTTGAGCACCGCTCAAGTTCAGCAAGTACTGCTCCTACTGAGAAGAATGATGATCAAACTACTGGTGAACCAACAGAAGAAGAACAAGATAATTTTGTTGATGTTGTTGCTTATAATGTAGATGATCTGAGTGATAAGGACATAACAGTGAGCAAAAGTTATCTGGTTGCTGAGTACAACAAACTGGTGATCAAGTCCAACAAAAGGAAACAGAGAATCCAAGAGTTAAAAGGGGTGATCAAAGAAAAGGATGAAGAGCTGATGAAACAACAAGCTAGAATCAAAAGACTTAAAGAAGATGCTAAAAGCAATAATGAAGTAATAGATGCATTGCTTCAGCATGAAACAGAATTGGTTGAGTCTGTAAAATTTAAGAGAAATGAGAAAGAGAAGATGGCTCTGAAGGTTGAGCAAATCACTGACTTTCTGTCTACAAAATCTGAGCTGATCAAGTTGAAAGATGAAGAAATTGAACAGCTAAAGATGAAGATATGTGCATTGGAATCAAAGGATGTACGAGCTGTCAAACAATCAAAACAATCTTCTGAGGTTTCAAAGGACTTAATTCTGTATTCACGGAAGAGAAAGTCCTGGGTGCAACTGAAAAGAAGGTAATCATTGTAGAAGATTCCCCCAAAAGGCAAAAGCCCACATCTCCTGAGCATACTCCTTCAGTAGATGTATCTACGATGAAGTTGACATCCAGTAATGAGGGAGATAGTGATGAAGAGTGGAATGAGCTAACGAAGACGGACTCACCAACTGTCCCTAAAGACTCAAAGGCTGATGTTCTTCTAACAACTAAAGACATTATGGAAGAGAGGCCAGAGTCAACCATGTTTATGACACTCATAAACTATGGTTTCCCTTATGACATGGTTGAAAGGCTAAACATGACAGAGATGAAGAATTTGATGAAAGATTTCGAGCTTGCAAGATTCATGAATCCAAATTATGACTATGAAGCATTCAGCACCTTTCAATCAATTCAAAAGACAAAGAAAGAGTTAGGACATTGTGACATAACTAAGCTAAGCAAATACAACATGACATACTGGTTGCAAGGTCACAACTACAAACCATATGAGTTAAAGGGAAGGTCAGTTGGAGAGCTCAGAAGAATGATGGAACATATGATGAAAGTTGAGCTTGATACAGGAGTCAGATTTAGGACTGAAGCTCCTAATCCTGCTGCTGAGCTTCATAACAAAATGGCCGCTGAACCAATTGTGTGGTAGAAAGCAAAGATCAACACAAAGAAAAGGATAAACTGATTAGAGAACCCAGAGAGGTAATTCCAGGGAAAGTGTGGCCTCTTGGAACTACTGTGAGGGAAATTACAGAACAAAAATCCACTTTGATACAACTGATAGACCACCTCACAACTCCCAGCTCTATTGAAGAAAACAGGATTATGGCCTGGAAATATGATCCAGACTGGGATTGTGCCATTATTAAAAGAACATCTGGAAGAATTGAATACTTCCATGATGTATTTTTAGTGATGTGTCTGCCAGAGAATGACATTAAGGATCTATAAAGCCTCATCATATGCAATTACCCAATTCACCCAAGAGGAAGAGACTTCTCACCTTTAGTGGGCAAACTCCAAACAAAATTTAAGGATGACGTGCTTGTAGAAGCCAAAAGGGAAGATGCAAAGCACAGAAAGAGAATCAAGGGCGTAAAAAGATATAAGTCCAATGCCTCAGAAGAAGTAGATGATGAATTCTTGAAGAGGGTTGGATACAATAATAGGAAATCAGCAGCAATCAAGTGCATTGAAGGGACTCAATACACATTCCCTATAACTGAATGGGGATATGTAGAGAAAACAAAAGAACTAGTGCTGCTGAGGAATGCATAGAAAAAAAGGGCTGATCGGATCAGGATCTTTGACCCTGTGGAAATCAAGCTACTCCATCCCACCTACATATCATATCTGCATGACAAATTCTTTCCAAAGCTAAGTGATGAACAAGCTCAAAATGATCTGTTCCTGCATGTCCATGTGATCCAGGTAATTGACAAACTTCATGCTAAAGCCTATAAAAGAATAAGACACAATGCTGGATTGCTGAAGGGAACCACTTTTGATTAAGTATCAGAACTCCAAATCTCTGAACAAGATGAGCTAGAAGTGGTAAACAATGACAAAGTCTTAGAAACACCCACTATAGAGGAGGATGTTCTGGGACTAAGCTATGAGACTCTGAAGAAGCTCAGCAAGATGAAGATCAACTACAAGTATGATGATCAGAAGACTGCTGTGTCTTACTTCTACAACAAGATTATTACTAGAGTCAAGGAGCTTGCAGTTTTGAAGGATTGATTATAAGGATCTAAGCCTAAGAGGGAGTATTGTTAGATCTAGAAAGAATAGGTCTAGATTATTTTGTGTAGGCTTAGAACTTTAATCAGTACTTGTAATAAATATTTGTAACTGATTATCATTATATATGCATTGAGTATATAGGGTAACCCATATAATCTGTGCTTTTTATGTATGATGACAGGCACAAACATTATACTTGGTTGAATTTCTGAAATCGACTAAGTGTAAGAAACATCTACGGATGAACATTTGTGTTCTTCCGTAGATATGTTTCTTACAAGACCAATCATCAAAAGATCCGTGGAGTTCCTGCGGAAGACACCCTTTGTCTTCCAATGAACATCACCACCCAAGGATTACTTGAAGTGAAGATTCCTACGGAAGACAAGGTTCCTACGGAAGAACAACAACTGCGGAAGACAAGTTTCCTACGGAAGACGCATTACACTTGTATGAAATTGTCAAAATTCAACAAGTCAACAAGTCAATAACAAATCCCAAGAGATCCGGTGTTTCCTTAACAGACTCATAATTGTCTATAAATATGAGTCCTAGGTTTCACATCTCGGCGAACACAATTAAGCAATATTACGGCTGTCAACCATCACATCATTGTGCAACCCTAGTCGCCGTCACATCAACAACAACATTCATTTGATTGAAGAAATCAATGTTCATAGTATTTATAATTATTCTTTTGTAATCATTACTCAATAATTAATGAAATACTTTTGAATCAATTATTGTGTTCGTATTTACTGTGACATCGTGTTTGTGTTCTTCAATTAACATTTAACACAATTAAATAGCAATTAATGATTATTCCATGATCATTAACTTGTTTTTGTTTTAATAATGATAATTCCTGAATTGAGATCCTTGGATTCACAGTAAGTAAATGATTTAACGATTTTATTATATATGAGTTGACATGAGTTAATATGAGTTGATTATTCTTCTAGCACGTCTTTTCATTCTTAGTACTTTTTTTCATTTTGTGTTTACGTATTCGTATATAGCGCATTCATAAACATGTGTATCTATGCTTACATATACGTACTTATAGTTATTTTCAATTAAATTCTTGTTCTATTGGAATATTTTGTGATCGTCACATATACATAAACAATACATGTAGCAAGATCTATTAACGTGATTTTAATGCTCATAAGATTTGAGATTCAATTTGGTGAACGTAAAGTGTGATTAAGTTAATTATACATAACCTAGTATCATGTCATACAACACTGATACATATATGTAACATAATGTTACATATTGTTACTAACTGATACTCAATTTATTACAAAAAAATAAAAAATAATTTCATGTAATGTTTATAAAAAACTTTTTGTTAGTAAAATAAAATATAAGAGAAAGAAAAGAGTAGTATTAATAATATATTTTTCATAGTTGTTTGTTTCTAAATTTAAGAAAAACATTGTTTCATATCCTTTAATTACTAATAATAACTCCTTAATGTTTCATCTAATTACAGTTATTCCACTAATCAATCTTAACCATTAATCAAATAAATCAGGACTATAAAGTGTTTTTTAGAGTTTTCATTTATAATGTAGTTTTCATTGGATCTCTCCCTTATGTTTATGTGTGTGTATATATATAGTATATATATATATATATATATAATATATATATATATATATATATATATATCTATATATATCTATATGTAGGACCGGGTGAAGGGGTTATGCACTTTTACAACACAACAACACAGAGAGGAGAGTGTATTCAACATTTAACAATTCAAATGCAAACATTGATCAGTAATGAGTTTAGAGAACTTGGAAACACAATATCTAAAAATGAGACAGAAAACTAGAGCAATACACAAGCAGTTGGTTTTCAAGGTTAAAGTATATTGATCTTCTAGTTCCTTACAAAGTGGTTTACAAAGTTCAACTCAAAACCTTACCGAGTTATAAGAACCAGAAAATACTTATACTAAAGCTTATAGCCGGCCATACTTTGAAGGCTAGCTGGATACATAAACTAGAAAACAAAATCCATGTAGAGTCAAAAGGCAGTTTGCCTTTTGACTAGTGACTATGACATGCCATAGCTCACATCCTAATATATTAGAAAAAGGATAAAGTACATAAAGTAGAAGGTTACAGACTCAAGACCTCAATGTACAGTTTACCAAAAGCATGGACCTTTTCACCAACTCATGAAAAGGTTGGTGACTTATCAGAGTGGCCGGAAAGTGGTTTAGCTTTAGGTAAAAAGTACGTCAGATAAATCATTGAAATATAAAAGTCTTCGGAAGAAATCTATCTTCAATGGTTGGCTTCGGAAGACTTTGTCCTTGAAGCTTCAGAAGACTTCATCTTTTGGCTTTGGAAGATATTGGTCTAGGCTTCGGAAGATTTCACACTTAGAATAATTTCCAAGTCAGTGTGAATATTCAGAAGCATTCCACTTCAGTATACATGTGCATGCATGCAGGAAAGACTTTAAGTGTTTGGGTTGCCTCAGCCTTACTAATACCCTTACAAACTCCCCCTAGGCTGATGCTACCAAAACACCTTAAGACAATAGATATTAATAGTCCTCATTATGATGGTCAGGATCACTCAGACCTTCATAGTATCTTCTCATGTCAAATAGATCATGCAGAGGTAGATTGAACATATCTTGCCATGTGTAGGTATGTTCAATACCTTGATCTCTTATGACATGCCATCTTTCTGGATTTGTGGTGTATGTCCAAGATAAGATGGGTCTGCCTGATGCCAGAGGAGCTGCTTGAATAGGAGTTGGTGGAGCATCCTCTTGTTACACATCCTCAGGATGTTCTGACTCATCCTGAGGTTTGGAGGTGGATGTTTCCTTCTTCTTCTTCTTTTACTTTGGTCCGGAAACCATCCTTTTCCTCCTCTTTGAACTCTTTAACTGAGAAGACTGGCCTACAGCACCTGATTGATCTTCTTTGTCTTTCTCAGGTGGGTCTTCCTTTCTCTCAGGTTCAGATTAAGAGGGGACAGATCCCTGCTGTGGATTAGAAGTGGAAGTATGCTGAGATTCAGTAGGAGGTTCAGGTTGTGTTATCTTGGGTGTTTCAACCTTAACCTCTACTACCTGAGGGACCTGACCCGGTGGGGAGTGTAAGTCAACAAGTTCACCTCTTTTAATCTTCTGCTTGATCACCCTAATGTGCTCATCTATGGTGGATAGAGACATGGGACCAAGTCTCCTTCCGGAGAATTCATACAGCTTCACGAAGCTCATCATCTTCTATCTGTCAGCAGACTTCTTTAGATTCTTATGGATGATGGCTCTTGATTTTACAGCTTCTTCCCTTAACTTCCTTTTGGTGATCTTTCTTTCTTTGGCTACATCAAGTTCAAGTTGTTTGAGGTACTCAAACTCAATGTAGTCAAAGGGTAAGGGAAGAAGTGTTTCAGCATGATAGAGGCATGTGGCACTCAGGTAGTTGATCATGTTGATCCTATCTTTTTCTTTGTCTACCTGAGGTTCTTGTGGTACCACATCCTCTTGTTCCTGAGTTTCTTGTTCCTGAGTTTCTTGAATTGAGTTCCTTGGCATTCCAGTTACTAAATCATTCTTAATTAGCTTATTCATATTCTTAAAGTTTACATGGCACATTCTTTTATGCCAAAGAAAAGACTCATCACTATTGGCTTTAGATAAAAAGCATGAAACTTCTCTTGAGGGAGATGTTTCCTGCAAATCCATCTTATACATGTTCCCTTTCCTGGGTGCTCTAAGCAGAATACGCTCTTGAGGAATAATCACCCCAGGCTTGAGAACAATGCACTCATGCTCAGTAAAGAACATGTTATGACTCTGATCATAAAATTAGGATACACTCAGAAGATTGTACCCAAGCTCCTTGACAAAGTTTACCTTCTCAATACTAAGCTTACCATTTATGACCTTGCCCCTTCCAGATATGTAACCTCCTTCATTTCCTCCAAAAGCAACTGGTCCTCTATCAATCCTTTCAAAGTATTGGAGTAGTGACCTATTGCATGTCATGTGCCTGGAGCAGCCGCTATCAATAATCCAAACATTTTGTTTGTCTTGAGTTGTTCCTGCACATAGAAAATGATTAGTTATATTTGGAAACCCAAGCCTCATTGGTCTTGGGCTCATCAAAGGAGATAGAAGGTAATGAAATAGTAATAGATCCTATGGTTGTGCTCTGGGAATCTGTTGCTGTTGTTGATGAAAAACTTTCAGTCATTTGGTCTTTCCTTGACTTCCACACCACCTTTGGAAGTTTGGACCTGACCTTAATCACTTCGGAAGCTTTTAAGACTTTGGAAGTTTTGATGACTGAACCTTCGGAAGATTCTTCTAACACTGCAATAGACTTTAGTGCTTCGGAAGTATTCCTTTCTTTTGAGACCAAATTTTCTTCCGAAGGCAATTTTCCACTTACCTTCTTCTTTCCTTTGGAGCTTCCGAAGGAGACAGATTTTCCTTCCGAAGCTGAGTTCTTCTTAGATCTCTTGGGAGTCTCCTTCTTGGTCATGTGAAGAGTACTTTTTGGATTGTATAGACAATCCATAGCAAGATGAGAAGTACTTTCACACATAACACAACTTATTTTCTTCCTTCCAAGAGTTTTCTTCTAAGAACAAGGCTGACTTTAATCACTTCCCTTCTCCACCTTCATCTTTGCAGATTATGAGACATTCCCTTTGGGCTTAGGACTGTTATTGGAGTTTGATGGTTCAGGCTGTGTAGCAGTGGCACACAACGAATCAGCCTTCTTCTTGATGCTGAGATGATTTGAACATGAACCAGAACTCTTTGTAGAAGATTTGAGGTTTAAGTTTTCAGTTTTGACCATATCAAATCCTGCAGAAATAAAGACTTGTTTCTCCTTAGAGTTGAAGGTGGCCTTGATCTCTTGAGCCCTCCTGGCCTTTCTTTTGCTTTTTCTAATCAAGTTCTTCCTCATCGACTTGGTCATCTCAGGCTTTCTGCTCTCCTCAAAAGGATAGTGACCCTTCTTAGAATCCTCCTCTTCACTCTTCTCAGAGTCATTCTTCACTATCACTTCTTCATCCTCTTCACTCAATGGGTCTATGTAAGGAAGCTCTTCTTCAAAAGTTCCACACCTAGGTGATCTTACTGACAAGATTGTGTGTGGAGGACCTATCTCACTAGATCCCAGTCCCTGCCTATTTTGATAACAAACTTTTGCATGCAAGGATGAGGATATGATGTTTTGAAGGTCTCTTCTTCAAGAACACATTTTTCTGCCCTGGCTTTGCTGATCACAAGCTCAGCCTGCCATTCAGTTAACTTAGTTATAAGATCTTTGATCTGAGCCCTGTAATTTGTATGCTCATGTTTTAAAACTGAAATGGTTTTCTCTAAGTCCTCTATATTTAACTTGTAATCATTTTCAGTCTTTCTAAAATCAGATTTTTGTATGTTCAAGGACTCAAGATCAGATCTCATCTCTAGGTTATAGGACCTGTATCTGTTGACTTTAGCAATACATTCAGGATTGCAAAGATGTTCCAATACCTTAGCTTCATCATGATCAGCCATTAATGCTTGATTTGGGATGCATCTTCCACCTGAAAGCTCCAGTTAAAGCCTTCTTCTTCAACAGCAACTGCATCTTGCTGCTTTGACTTCTTATTCCGGGTAGCTTTATCAGTGTAGTTTGGTCTGGATTGTGCTTGTCCACTATTTGTTCTTGGTGATTTGCATTCCCTAGCAAAGTGACCCATCAAGTTATAGTTGTAACACTTAACTTTGCTTTTGTCCAGTCCAAACTTTCCACTAGCTATATTACTGGGAAACTTCCTTCCTGTCCTCTTGCAGAATCTCTTGGCTATGTGAGTGAGAAGAGCCATTTGCTGGACTATCTCCATATACTCCAGGTCATCTGGATGGATATAGTCTAGATCTTTAAGGGTTAATAGGAAGCTGCCACTACTTTCATCAGAGTACACAAAGGCTTGAGAAGAACTTGTCTCTTGGAATGAGCTTCTTGAGTATAGTTCTCCCTTGGTGTCTCCAGTAAGGTGATGAAAAGACCCTTTTATGAGATGTTAGGGTAGCATATGAGATGATGCCGAGGTTCTATGCTATCCCTTTCAGTCACATGAAGGGTTGAACCCATTTGATTGCTGGAGTTACCAGATGAACCTTGCATGTTCATCTCCATCTAGTATCCACTGAGAATGCCATACAACTATGTCAGAGTGAGAGTTTTAAGGTTTTCAATTCTCTTGATTACAACACAGTAATGTGTCCATTGCCTAGGAAGAGAGGACATGAAATTCCTTACAATGTCTCTGTTTTCAAGAGTTACTCCAACATCCACTAGGGTATCCACAATCTTAACATACCTGAAGTATTGTTGAGTCATGGTCTCACCTGCTTTGAAGGTGAAATTTTCAAACTGCTGCTTCAGAAGATCCTTCTTGTTTTCCTTGGCTTCAGTAGTACCCTCATACATTAGTTTCAATGCATCCCACAGCTGCTGGAAGAGAAGTCTGAAGGGCTATCATGGCTTTTTGATCAATCTCTACTCTCTTTCTATCTTCTTCTGAGTAGTCAGCTAAAGCCTTGTGGATCATACCACCTCCAGTAGCAGCTGAAGGAGTTTTTGGTATGTAAGGTCCAGAGATAATAGATTGCTACATTCTTGAGTCTTGACACTTGATGAAACCTTCCATTCTTTGGCACCAAGTGTCAAAGTCATCAAGAGTGATTAGTGGGGACTTTGTCATGGTTCCAGTTTCCATATCAGCTTTAGAGATAGTTGCCATTTTAAGGGTTAAGTATTTTGTGTGTGTGAGGGATCTTAAGATGGTGAGATCTTATATCAAGAGCCTAAAATGCTCTGATACTAATTACAGGACCGGGTGAAGGGGTTATGCACTTGTACAACACAACAACACAAAGAGGATAATGTATTCAACACTTAACAATTCAAATGGGCAAACTGATCAGTAATGAGTTTAGAGAACTTGGAAACACAAGATGTAAAAATGAGACAAAAAACTAGAGCAATACACAAGCAGTTGGTTTTCAAGGTTAAAGTATATTGATCTTCTAGTTCCTTACAAAGTGGTTTACAAAGTTCAACTCAAAACCTTACCTAGTTACAAGAACCAGAAAATACCTATACTAAAGCCTATAGCCGGCCATACTTTGAAGGCCAGCTGAATACATGAACTAGATAACAAAATCCATGTAGAGTCAAAAGGCAGATTGCCTTTTGACTAGTGACTATGACATGCCATAGCTCACATCCTAATATATTACAAAAAGGATAAAGTACATAAAGTGGAAAGTTACAAACTCAAGACTTCAATGTACAGTTTACCAAAAGCATGGACCTTTTCACCAACTCATGAAAAGGTTGGTGACTTATCAGAGTGGCAGCGGAAAGTTGTTCAGCTTTAGGTAAAAAGTACATCAGATAAATCATGTAAATATAAAAGTCTTCGGAAGAAATCTATCTTCAATGGTTGGCTTTGGAAGACTTTATCATTGAAGCTTCGGAAGACTTCATCTTTTGGCATCAAAAGATATTGGTCTTGGCTTCGGAAGATTCCACACTTAGAATAATTTCCAAGTCAGTGTGAATCTTTCAAACCATCCCATTTCAGTGTACATGTGCATGCATGCAGGAAAGACTTTAAGTGTTTGGGTTGCATCAGCCTTACTAATACCCTTACAAACTCCCCTTAGGCTGATGCTACCAAAACACCTTAAGACACTAGATATTAACAGTCCTTATTATGATGATGACCATCCCATTCTTCATGAGATGGTCAGGATCACTCAGACCTTCATAGTATCTTCTCATGTCAAATAGATCATGCAGAGGTAGATTGAACATATCCTTCCATGTGTAGGTATGTTCAATACCTTGATCTCTTATGACATGCCATCTTTCTAGATTTGTGGTGTATGTCCAAGATAAGATGGGTCTGCTTGATGCCAGAGTCGCTGCTTGAATGGGAGTTGGTGGAGCATCCTCTTATTGCACATCCTCAGGATGTTCTGACTCATCCTTAGGTTTGGAGGTGGATGTTTCCTTCTTCTTCTTCTTCTTTTACTTTGGTCTGGAAACCATCCTTTTCCTCCTCTTTTAACTCTTTAACTGAGAAGACTGGCCTGCAGCACCTGATTGATCTTCTTTGTCTTTCTCAGTTGGGTCTTCCTTTCTCTCAGGTTCAGATTGAGAAGGGCCTGCTATGGATCAGAAGTGGAAGTATGCTGAGATTCAGCAGGAGGTTCATGTTGTGTTTCTTGATCACCCAAATGTGCTCATCCATGGTGGATAGAGACATGGGACCAAGTCTCCTTCTAGAGAATCCATTCAGCTTCAAGTAGCTCATTATCTTCTGTCTGTCAGCAGGCTTCTTCAGATTCTTATGGATGATGGCTCTTGATTTTATAGCTTCTTCCCTTAACTTCCTTTTGGTGATCTTTCTTTCTTTTGCTACATCAAGTTCAAGTTGTTTGAGGTACTCAAACTCAATGTAGTCAAAGGGTAAGGGAGGAAGTGTTTTAGCTTGATAGAACCCTGTGACACTCAGGTAGTTGATCATGTTGATCCTATCTTTTTCTTTGTCTACCTGAGGTTCTTGTGGTACCACATCCTCTTGTTCCTGAGTTTCTTGAACTGGTGAGAGAGTAGGCATGTGCTTATAGAGCCTCTTACTTCTTCTTTCTTCTTTGATTTTTAGAAGAAATTCTACATCCTCTTCTTCCTTTCTCTCTTTTGATAGTTCTTTGTCAGCCAGTTCATTCAACTCATCTAAGGGGAGAGAGATGATATCATCAATATCATAGTTCCTAGTCTGCAAGTGGTTTATTCTAGTTGCCCTTAACTCATCATCCTGAGTGTTTGGTCTGGGGGCAGCCCTGATAGCATTTCCATAAGCCTTGCAGACCCAGTAGAGGAACTTTCTCCCCTTAGCTTCCTTTTCCTCTCTCTCTCTCTCCTCCTCCTCAATCTCCTCAGGAGTTAACTTCCTTTTCCCTTTGTCACTCACAGACCTTTGTGACTCAGGGTGGAGAGAGCTTTGGCCTTCATTGCTTGGTGTAGCTTCCAAGCTCTGGCCAGAGAGAGGTTGAGATGCACCTTCACCAGCAGGTGTCTCATTAAGGGATTGAACATCTGCAGTAGTTTGTGGTGAGACAGGGCTCTCAGGTTCTACCACTGGGCCTTCGGTCAAGGTTTTCCTTTGAAGCTAATCTCAGGGTCTGCCTCAACATCCAGTTGACCGATGGTATAGCCTGATTGCCTTTGTCTTCATCTAAGGCTGAGATCTGTAGTGTTCCTTTATTGAACTCTTTAAAGAGTAAGAGTTCTTTTAGCAGTATCATACCTCCACCCAAAAGTGTGAGCTAGAGTTGGTGGAGATGATACTGCTTTTGGGATGCCTTTCTCAAATAGACTCCTTATGACTGAGTCTATGTTGTCCATATCAATATGGACTTGAGAAAGTTGCTAAGTATGTACAACTGCAAGCGAGGATGGTGAGTCCTCAATGTCCATACTCACTGAGGAACTCCTAGGTTCTATGATTGTAATAACTTCCTCCCCCTTTTTGGTAGCATCACCCTCTTGCACAGGGGAGCTAGGAGTTAGGTCAATTACATCCACAGGTTCTTATGTCCCTGGTTGAGTTTCTCTTAAGGGTCTTCTAGCCAGTTGTTCCTTGAGATTAGATATCTTAAGTTGCTGATCATTGACCCTGTGTTACAAGGTAGTCACTTGAGATTTGAAGATGACTAACCTTGGAGACTAAAGAGGTACATGTTTTGGATAGTTTTTGCACCTTTAGTTTTAAGTTCCCCTCATCTTCATTAGAAGAATCATTGGGGGATGAGAGAATGGGACCGAGGTCCTCTTCCTCATCACCAGCATGGTGTTCTTGGCTATTGGATTTCCTCTGCTCAGTGACAACTTCAGTTGAAGTGTCAATGGGTTGAGTTGCCATGGTTGAGGTCTGAATGATGTAATCACTTGCTGAAGTAAGAGCCTCTTCCATATGGATGTCCTGAACATGTTTAGAAGTATCCACCTCAGTGATAGTTGAGTGATGTGGGCTAGACTTAGATGACTCAGGAGCACTCATCTCCCTTTGAGGAGAGGTGTAGTAGGAAGACTCATGATACTCACTGGCATCTAAGTCCTCATCAGTATAGAAGTCAAGGTTGGGTATTGGTTGGTTTAAATCTAAAGGCTAGGGATGGTAACTATCCCTTGAAGGTTGTTCACTTGAGTGTTGAGACTCAGAGTGAAGGCTTAAGGCTGTTGGGCTTGTGAGCTCATTAGACTGAGCATGAGGAACCTCAGTACTGACTTTAAAAGTGATGGGAGTGGTTTCCTCCTCAGTGGAAGTGGGAGCTCCAGAGTCCACTTCCTCCTGTGTAGGTGAGTATATGGGGGCTTGCACAGACTCAATAGCTTGTGCAGGGTTTGTTTGTGCTTTCTTTGGTAGGTAAGGGTGATTTGTGGCTGTTTTGGTGGTTGGGATGTAGAAGGTGTGGGTTTAATACTAGCTTGTGTTGCCAAATTGTCACCTTGAGCAATGAGCTCTAATATTTTTGGGACAAGGGCTGTTTCTACCCCTGAGAAGCCAACAGTTGGCTTCTTTAAGATCTTAAAGATGCCGGGCTTCATCTGTCCCAGTTTAAGAATATTACCTGTTTCCCTCAACTGTGAGCCCAGTTCAGAGTTGAGAATGTATTGAACATATCTAGAAAACAAGTAATATTCTAAGGAGTCTAAGTTGGCTCTTAAATTTGTATAGACAAATTGAGAATACCTGACCTTGACCCCCTAAACCATTCCATGTACTATGAAGGAGAGATATTCAGGAATCTAGTCCCATCCTCCATGCTTCTTAGACAAGCTGTGGATAACCACATGAAGTAAATACTTCCACTTAGACGAGACCTTCCCTTTCCTGAAGGTCTTTACATAGAAATCCCCCTCATAACCCATCTGCTCAAAAGAATGGTTGACAGCTTCCTTTGGGAACAACAACTCACCTTCTTCATCATCCAGCTGAAGATGAGTATTGATAATGGCCGGAGTGATGAAGACTGTTCTCCCCTGCACTGTGGCAGACAGTGCCTTCTCCCCATCTAAAATGACCTCTTGGCAGGTCTTCTAGAATTGAAGCAAATGATCCTCATAGAGAGGAGGATCAATGGTAAGGGAGGTGAAGTAGTTAGACACGGCCAAGAATTGGCATACCTTTGAGAAATGGGGATCTTTCTCAGAGTTTAACAGGGCAATCTGATTGTGTTGCCTGTGTAACTACATAGAAATATCCGGGTCATTTCGTCTGTTCAGGTTGGCCATTTTGAGTAAGCTTTGATTTGAAGGAAGGATGAACGAAGGCGGTTTCAGAGAGAAATCTCAGAATTTAGGTTTAGAGAGAAGATGAAGATGATAAAAAGAGGGGGAACCGACAGAGCTTATATGTGAAAAGTATTTGAGACAAAGTTAATAAAAGAGGATAAACTTTGAAATCCGGAAGGCGGTCCCACCTCTGAAAAAATAGTTTGCTTTTTGCTCAAAAGTTGTTTTCTTGGAATTCGAAAATCGTCCGAAGGTAAAATGTCTTCGGAAGTTGTAAGGAAAAAGCATCCGATGCCAAAATGGCTTCGGAAGAATTTCTCAAAGAGTGTTGACAAATTTACTTCGGAAGATAATTGTTAAGCTGAGATGCTTTGTTCCATAAAAACAAAGCATCCGAGAGTTAATATCCTTCGGAAGAGAAATGATCCTTAAAATACATACAAGTGTCTAAGAGAGTTTTTATGCTTCGGAAGATATTTCAGAAATTTCTTCCAAAGGTAATTTTCGCTTAGACAGTTATTTGTCTTGAAGGGATATTTTCTTCCGAAGATAAAAACATATCTTTCGAAAGATGAAAAATTGTCAAAAATCTATGAAAAACTCTTCAGCAAGTTTTGTCCCTAGAAAACATGAGCTTATGAAGGTGATAGACTAGACAACTTAGAACACACAGATTTTATGAAATAAAATGAATTAGTTTTTAAGAAAAGGCTACTCAAGGTTAATCATCCCAATAGCTGATATAAGATATTTAAACCTCTGTTCATCAAAAGCTTTTATGAACAAATCAACATATTGTTTATTTGTATTAACCTTAACTAGTTTAATTAATCCCTTTTCAAAGTTATCTTTAATTAAATGATACCTGATGTTTATGTGTTTCGTCCTTGAGTGTTGCACAGGATTCTCTGTGATAGAGATAGCATTGTTGTTGTCTATGTGAATAGGAGTCTCCTTGAAGTTGAACCTATAGTCAAGCATCTAATTTTGAATCCAAAGCACTTGAACACAGTAGCTTACAGCAGCAATGTATTCAGCTTCAGCAGTTGATGCAGAGACACATGATTGTTTCTTGCATTGCCACTTCCACCAAGGAACTGACATCCCCCAGATGTAGACTTTGCAGTCATATTGCAACCACCATAGTCACTATCTGTATATGCATACATATTGAAGGTAGAATTTTTAGGGTACCAGAGGCCTAGTGTTGGAGCACCTTTGAGGTATCTTAGAATTCTCTTGATAGTGATGAGGTGAGACATCTTGGGGTTGGCTTGATATCTTGCACAAATGTATGTTGGAAACGTGATATCAGGCCTGCTAGCTATAAGATACATAAGAGACCCAATCATAGCCTTGTAAAGGTGTTCATCCACACACTCCCCCTCAAGATCAGGTCCAAGGGAGTGGTTTCTTGCTATGGGTGTCTTAGCAATCTTACAATCAGTCATGTTGAACCTTTTGAGTATGTCTTGGACATACTTTGACTGACTTATGAATATTCCATCTTCAACTTTCTTCACTTGAATGCCCAGAAAGAAATTTAGTTCCCCCATGAAACTCATTTCAAATCTTTCTTTCATCAGCTTCTCATAGTCTTTGCAGAGCCTTGGATTAGTTGAACCAAAAATGATGTCATCTACATACACTTGAACTAGCAGTAAGTCATTTCCCTGTCCTTTGATGAAGAGTTCCATCTATAGTACCTCTTCTGTATCCATGCTTGCAGGGATACTGAGATAAAGTCTCATACCACTTTCTTGGTGCTTGGTGTATCCCATAGAGAGCCTTATCAAGCTTGCAGACATAGTCAGGGTGATCAGGGTCTGCAAAACCAGGTGGTTGTTTGACATACATTTCTTCATCAATCACCCCATACAGAAAAGCACACTTGACATCAAGTTGATAGACCTCAAAGTTCTTGGATGCAGCAAATGCCAAGAATATCGTAACAGCTTCTAGTCTTGCTACAGGAGCAAAGACATCAGTGTAGTAAATTCCTTCTTCTTGTGTGTATCCTTGAACAACTAGTCTAGCTTTGTTCTTGATGACAATACCTCTATCATCATTCTTATTCCTAAATACCCATTTGGTTCCTATAGTAGTCTTCCCATGTGGAAGAGGACATAGGTTCCAAACCTTCTGTCTCTTGAATTAAAGTAGCTCCTCCAGTATGGCTTCAATCCAACTTCCATCCTTCAGAGCCTCATTAACTTTCTTGGTCTCTATCTGGGATAAGAAACAAAAGTGTAGACAAACATTTGCTTTATGTGTTTGTCCACTTGTCCTTACCCTGATGTCAACATTTCCAATGATGTTTGTGGTAGGATGAGACTTGTGGATCCTTAGCCGAGGGATTACAGCACGTTGTTGAGACAGATCTAAATTAGAGAAATTTAGATCTGTCATAGATGCTTCCTCCACCACTTCAACACACTTATCAAGAGAAACTTGATCCAATGAGTGTGTGACATCATTGATATGCTCATCTATAGGATGGTTATCAGCATCCAGAAATTCTTGATCACTGTCACCACCATGTTCTTCTTGTGCATTTGAAGTTTTTGCTTGTCTGTTGTGCCTCTAAGCTGGAACTTGAAGGGATCTCAGATGGATCAACTGTAGTTGTCATTGTTCTGCTGATAGAAACCTCATTTACTGAAGTAGTTACAACTGGAGTTGAAGATGTATAACTTGAAGGTCTTCTTAGCTCAAATCTTGGATCAGGATCACCTGGAGGTAGAATATCCAAAGAACCTAAAACATTCTTACAAGATTTGTTAAAATAATTTGTAACTAAGTCAAGATCAAAAAGCCAATCTGGACCAGAACCTTTCACAGTGGAAGTGTGCTCATTGAAAGTCACATTGGCCGACTCCTCAACTACTCTGGTTCTGAGATTGTATACTCTATAAGCCTTAGCTTGGGAAGAGTATCCAATGAAGTATCCATCATCTGATTTTTCAACAAACTTGGCAATTTTATCTTTAGTATTCAAGATACTGCATGGACATCCAAATGACCTGAGAAAACCAATGAAAGGTTTTCTATTGTGCCAAAGTTCATAAGGAGTCTTACCATGGGTATTAACCACTAAAACTCTGTTTTGCACATAGCAAGCAGTGTTGACTACCTCTACCCAGAAGGTGATGGGCAGTTTAGAGTCAAACAACATGGTTCTAGCAGCTTCAATCAATGTCCTGTTTCTCCTCTCTGCAGCACCATTTTGCTGAGGAGTCCTGGGAGCATTGTATTGTCTTGTAATACCCTTTTCATCACAAAATGTATCAAGAATTTGATTCTTAAATTCAGTTCCTTGATTACATCTTATGGTTTTGACATTGTGATCACATGGATTCTCAATTCCTAAGATGAAATTCTTCAAAATCTCAGGGGTTTCATCCTTAGTTCTAAGGAAGAAGACCCATGTGAAGCTTGTAAAGTCATCTGTGATCACCAGACAGTAAGAGGTCCTTCCTATACTCATTACACTGGTGGGGCCAAAGATATCCATATGTAACAAGTGTAGGGGTGTAGTGATGGAGTTTCTTTCCTTAGGCTTGTGAGATACCTTGTGTTGCTTCCCTTTCAGGCATGCAATACAATGGTGATCACTTGTAAACTCTTTTCTTGGCATTCCAGTTACCAAATCATTCTTAATTAGCTTATTCATATTCTTAAAGTTTACATGGCATATTCTTTTATGCCAAAGAAAAGACTCATTACTATTGGCGTTAGATAAAAAGCATGAAACTTCTCCTGAGGGAGATGTTTCCTGCAAATCCATCTTATACATGTTCCCTTTTCTGGGTGCTCTAAGCAGAATATGCTCATGAGGAATAATCACCCTAGGATTGAGAACAATGCACTCATGCTCAGTAAAGAGCATGTTATGACTCTGATCACAAAATTAGGATACACTCAGAAGATTGTACCCAAGTTCCTTTACAAAGTTTACCTTCTCAATGCTGAGCTTACCATTTGTGACCTTGCCCCTTCTAGATATGTAACCTCCTTCATTTCCTCCAAATGCAACTGGTCCTCTATCAATCCTTTCAAAGTTCTGGAGTAGTAACCTATTGCCTGTCATGTGCCTGGAGCAGCCACTATCAATAATCCAAACATTTTTGTTTGTCTTGAGTTGTTCCTGCACACAGAAAATGATTAGTTACATTTGGAAACCCAAGCCTCATTGGTATTGGGCTTATCAAAGGAGAAAGAAGGTAATGAAATAGTAATAGATCCTATGGTTGTGCTCTGGGAATCTGTTGCTATTGTTGATGGAAAACTTTCAGTCATTTGGTCTTTCCTTGACTTCCACACCACCTTTGGAAGTTTGGACCTGACCTTAATCACTTCGGAAGCTTTTAAGATTTTAGAAGTTTTGATGACTGATCCTTCGGAAGATTCTTCTAACACTGCAATAGACTTTAGTGCTTAAGAAGTATTCTTTTCTTCTGAGACCAACTTTTCTTCCGAAGGCAATTTTCCACTTACCTTCTTCTTTCCTTTGGAGCTTTTGAAGGAGACATATTTTCCTTCCGAAGCTGAGTTCTTCTTAGATCTCTTGGGAGTCTCCTTCTCAGTCATATGAAGAGTAATTTGTGGATTGTATGGACAATCCATAGCAAGATGAGAAGTACTTTCACACATAACAGAACTTATTTTCTTCCTTCCAAGAGTTTTCTTCTGAGAACAAGGCTGACTTTGATTACTTCCCTTCTCCACCTTCATCTTTGCAGATGATGAGACATTCCCTTTGGGCTTAGGACTGTTATTGGAGTTGGATGGTTCAGGTTGTGTAGCAGTGGTACACAACGAATCAGCCTTCTTCTTGATGCTGAGATGATTCGAACATGAACCAGAACTCTTTGTAGAAGAGTCGAGGTTTATGTTTTCAGTCTTGACCATATCAAATCCTGCAGAAATAAAGACTTGTTTCTTCTTAGAGTTGATGGTGGCCTTGATCTCTTGAGCCCTCCTGGCCTTTCTTTTGCTTTTTCTAATCAAGTTCTTCCTCATAGACTTGGTCATCTCAGGCTTTTTTGCTCTCCTCAAAAGGATAGTGACCCTTCTTAGAATCCTCTTCTTCACTCTTCTTAGTGGAATTCTTCACTATCACTTCTTCATCCCCTTCACTAAATGGGTCTATGTAAGGAAGCTCTACTTCACAAGATCCATACCTAGGTGATCTTAATAACAAGATTGTGTGTGGAGGAGCTATCTCACTAGATCCCAGTCCCTGCCTATTTTGATAACAAACTTTTGCATGCAAGGATGAGGATATGATGTTCTTGAAGGTCTCTTCTTCAAGAACACATTTTTCTGTCCTGGCTTTGCTGATCACAAGCTCAGCCTGCCATTCAATTAACTTAGTTATGAGATCTTTGATCTGAGTCCTGTAATTTGTATGCTCATGTTTTAAAACTGAAATGATTTTCTCTAAGTCCTCTATCTTTAACTTGTAATCATTTTCAGTCTTTCTAAAATCAGATTTTAGTATGTGCAAGCAAGATCAGATCTCATCTCTAGGTTATAGGACATGTATCTGTTGACTTTAGTAATATATTTAGGAGTGCAAAGATGTTCCAATACCTTGTCATCATTATGGTCAGCCATTAATGCTTGATTTGGGGATGCATCTTCCACCTGAAAGCTCCAGTCAAAGCCTTCTTCTTCAAAAGCAACTGCAGCTTGCTGCTTTGACTTCTCATTCTGGGTAGCTTTATCAGTGTAGTTTGGTCTGGATTGTGCTTGTCCACCATTTGTTCTTGGTGCTTTGCATTCCCTAGCAAAGTGACCCATTAAGTTACAGTTGTAACACTTAACTTTGCTTTTGTCCAATCCAAACTTTCCACTGGTTGTATTGCTGGGAAATTTCCTTCGTGTCCTCTTGTAGAATCTCTTGGCTCCGTGAGTGAGGAGCCATTTACTGGACTATCTCCATATACTCCAGGTCATCTGGATGGATACAGTCCAGATCTTCAAGGGTGAATAGGAAGCTGCCACTACTTTCATCAGCGGACACAAGGGCTTGAGAAGAACTTGTCTCTTAGAATGAGCTTCTTGAGTATAGTTCTCCCTTGGTGTCTCCGGGAAGGTGATGAAAAGACCCTTTTGTGAGATGTCAGGGTAGCATATGAGATGATGCTGAGGTTCTATGCTATCCCTTTCAGCCACATGAAGGGCTGAACGCATTTGATTACTAGAGTTACCAGATGAATCTTGCATGTTCATCTCCATCTGGTATCCACTGAGAATGCCATACAACTCTGTTAGAGTGAGAGTCTTAAGGTTTTCAGTTCTCTTGATTACAACATAGTAATGTGTCCATTGCCTAGGAAGAGAGGACATGAACTTCCTTACAATATCTCTATTTTCAAGAGTTACTCCAACATCCATTAGGGTATCCACAATCTCATCATACATGAAGTATTGTTGAGTCACGGTCTCACCTGCTTTGAAGGTGAAATTTTCAAACTGCTGCTTCAGAAGATCCTTCTTGTTTTCCTTGGCTTCAGTAGAACCCTCATACATTAGTTTCAACGCATCCCACAGCTGTTTAGCTGTTTTGCATTTCTTGAAACCTCTATATACAGAGCTTGGAAGAGCAGTCTGAAGGGCTGTCATGGCTTTTTGATCAATCTCTACTCTCTTTCTATCTTCTTCTGAGTAGTCAGCAACACCCTTGGGGATCATACCACCTCCAGCAGCAGCTGAAGGAGTTTTTGGTATGTAAGGTCCAGAGACAACAGATTCCCACATTCTTGAGTCTTGACACTTGATGAAACCGTCCATTCTTTGGCACCAAGTGTCAAAGTCATCAAGAGTGATCAGTGGGGACTTTGTCATGGTTCTAGTTTCCATATCAGCTTTAGAGATAGCTGCCATTTGAAGGGTTAAGTATTTTATGTGTGTGAGGGATCTTAAGATGGTGAGATCTTATATCAAGAGCCTGAAATGCTCTGAAACCAATTGCAGGACCGGTTGAAGGGGTTATGCACTTGTACAACACAATAACACAAAGAGGAGAGTGTATTCAACACTTAACAATTGAAATGCGAAAACTGATCAGTAATATGTTTGGAAACACAATATGTAAAATGAGACAGAAAACTAGAGCAATACACAAGAAGTTGGTTTTCAAGGTTAAAGTATAGTGATCTTCTAGTTCTTTACAAAGTGGTTTACAAAGTTCAACTCAAAACCTTACCTAGTTACAAGAACCAGAAAATACTTATACTAAAGCCTAAAGCCAGCCATACTTTGAAGGCCAGTTGAATACATGAACTAGACAACAAAATCCATGTAGAGTCAAAAGGAAGATTGCCTTTTGACTAGTGACTATGACATGCCATAGCTCACATCCTAATATATTACAAAAGGATAAAGTACATAAAGTGGAAAGTTACAGACTCAAGACCTCAATGTACAGTTTACCAAAAGCATGGACCTTTTCACCAACTCATGAAAAGGTTGGTGACTTATCAGAGTGGCAGCGGAAAGTGGTTCAGCTTTAGGTAAAAAGTACATCAGATAAAGCATGTAAATATAAAAGTCTTCGGAAGAAATCTGTCTTCAATGGTTGGCTTCGGATGATTTTGTCCTTGAAGCTTCGGAAGACTTCAACTTTTGGCTTCGGAAGATATTGGTCTTGGCTTCGGAAGATTTCACACTTAGAATAATTTCCAAGTCAGTGTGAATCTTCCGAAGCATTCCACTTCAGTGTTCATGTGCATGCATGCAGGAAAGACTTTAAGTGTTTGGGTTGCATCAGCCTTACTAATACCTTTACACTATATGCGCGTATATATATACGTATATATATACACATGTATATATACGTATATATACGTGTACATATATATGTGTATATATACGCGTATATATATACGCATATATATATACGTGTACATATATACGTGTATATATACACGTCTATATATACGTGTATATATGTACACGTAAATATATACGTATACATATATATATACACACACACATATATATATACACACACACACACACACATATATATATATATATATATATATATATATAATATATATATATATATATATATATATATATATATATATATATATATATATATATATATACTGTCACACCACTGTCTCAGGGCACCCCGGGAGTGCGATCGATTGGTACGCGTCATTGTTCACTTTTTATTGTTTGTCTTGAAAGACGTTTACGCAGCAGAAAAACATTTTACAATTCATTTCATAAAATAAAATAACTCTAATGACTTATAAAAACAAACTTTCATATATTCATTGGCGATTAGATACCCATAATTTTACATAACATTGTTCAACGAAATGCTTACAAAATTTTCTGTCTACTGACAAATATTCAAAAACTTGCCACAAGTTCTATGCTTAGGAAACTTAGTCCGTCTAGTACTATTTTTGCTAATATGTTCACCAAAGGGTTTCCATGCGTAGGATTCATAGTCCATGCAACAATAACACCTGACTAAACATATTTAATCATGTTTACCTGAAAATGTTTAAAAATAATACATCAGCGAAAGGCTAGTGAATACATTTAATTTGACACAAAAATATTTCGGCATGAATAACGATAAATAGTTAATCATAAATTAAGGGTAAACCACACATTTAGCAGTCTATTTCTACTGGAAGTCCCCCTCTATATATACTAGTATTGGTGCTTATGCAGTCTTACTACGGACACTCCGGATCTGCACCGAGTCTGAACAAACACCAGTATGGGATTTTCACCTATCCCTAGGATATAATTTGATCAAACATACATATACTTCTGGTCTAAATGTTTTAGCAGAATATCTCTATGCATTAACATGGCTAATGTACTAATGCCATTTTTGCAAAATAAAATCATTTGAATGTTTTGAATGTATTAAACGTATTCACCTGGTAAGTTAAACAGAACCTCTAAACTTGATAAGCTTTTGTTTTTGAACCTCGAAGTAAGTTAAGGATTAAGTCACGAGCTCCTAACACCTTGATTAATTCAAAACTCCTATACTTGTTGTCTAGAGCATATATACCGGCTTCCTAATCTTGGGTTATCTTTGTGGTGTTTAAACGGTAGTAGAGAGTTTCGTATGTATGAAAGTAGGGAAAAGGATTGTGAAATGAAATGAAGGTAGAATCATCTATTTATATATGGATATTTCTTACTCATTAAGTATTTCTTACTTATTAAGTTTTATCCAAACTTAATTATTAATTCCAAAACTTAGCAATTAAGTTTTATGTTTTATTCAAACCTTATCCATTAAGTTTTATATTATATTCAAAACTTAGCTATTAAGTTTTATATTTTATTCAAGACTTAGCTACTAAACTTTATCAAAAACTTAGCCGTTAAGTTTTATCCTATTCTTTATCTAAACTTAGGCACTAAGTTTTATCCCGTACTTAATTGTTAAGTTTTATCCATAGCTTAACTATTAAGTTGCATCTGAAGGCTTAGCCACTAAGTATTTATCTAAAGACTTAGTCATGAAGTCACGCTTGAAACATAACTATGGTTATTTATTGATAAAATAATATGAAAATTTCGTAGGTGTTACATCCTCTCCACCTTTGTTTAAATCTCGTCCTCGAGATTTATTGGAATTAGTGTGGATATTTCCTTTACATTTCCAACTCTAGTTCCCACGTATATTCGGGGCCTTGTCTTGAGTTCCATTTTACCTTTACCAATACTAGCTTCCTTCTCTTTAAATGTTTTTCTTGATGGTCTTTGATTTGAAGAGGTTGTTCGATAAATTTCAACTTTTCATTAACCTCTACATCTTGTAATGGCATTACTAGCGATTCATCAGCCAAATATCTACGTAAGTTGGACACATGAAATACATCGTGTACTCCATTCATCTCATTTGGCAATTCCAGTTGATAGGCTACTGGTCTGATTCGTTTTATGATTTTAAAGGGTCCAACAAAGCGAGGACTTAACTTTCCCTTCTTTCCAAATCTTATAATGCCTTTCCATGGTGACACCTCTAGTAACACCTTGTCACCAACGTTAAATTCTAATGGCTTACGTCTTTGTTGGCATAACTCTTCTGACGATCGCGAGCTGTCTACAATCTTTCTCTGATCTGTAGTACTTTATCAATTTTCTCTTGGACTATTTCAGGTTCAGACACTTGATTCTCTCCAACTTCAGACCAACATACATGTTTTCAACATTTTCTGCCGTATAAGGCTTCAAATGGCGCGGTCTGGATGCTTGAGTGATAGATGTTGTTATAGGAGAATTCCATTAGAGGTAGATGATTATCCCAACTGCCTCCAAAGTCTATCACACATGCTCGAAGCATATCTTCTAGCTTTTGGATCATTCTTTCACTTTGCCCATCCATTTACGGATGATAAGCAGTGCTTAAATTTAATCGAGTTCCTAACGCTTTCTGAAAGCTTTGCCAGAAGCGAGATGTAAAACGACTGTCTCTATCTGACACAATGGATAGTGGCATACCATGTAAAGTTACTATTTCATTAACGTACAATTGTGCTCACTTATCCATGCTAAATGTTTCTTTCATTGGAATGAAATGGGCGGACTTAGTTAGTCGATCAATGATAACCCAGATAGTATCATTCCCTCGACTTGTTCGAGGAAGTTTAGTAATAAAATCCATGGTTATCATTTTCCATTTCCAAACATGTAGTTCAAGTTGTTGCAGTAAACCAAAAGGTTTCTGGTGTTCCGCCTTAACTTGAGAGCATGTAAGACATTTTGCAACATATAGCGCAATGCTCTTTTTCATACCTATCCACCAGTAGTTAGTTTCCATATTTTTATACATTTTATCGCTCCCTGGGTGCATTGTATATCTAGACTTATGAGCTTCTTTAAGTATTCTTTCTCTCAAGTTACAAGCAATTGGCACCCAAATTCTCTTATTTAATCTAATCAGTTCATCATCTCCTTTGACCAACTGATCAAGCATTCCCTTCATTCCTTCTTCTTTTTCTCTCTCTTGTAAGGCTATTTTCTGAGCATTCTTCAATTGACTAAGTAAATCAATTTGAAGATCAAGCCTTAAGGCACGAACCCTTTTTGGCTTTTCTCTTTCTTTTCTACTCAAGGCATTGGCCACAACATTGGCTTTACCTTCATGATAACAGTTTTCACAATCGTAATCGCTTAGGATTTCCATCTATCTCCTCTGTCTCATGTTTAGTTCCTTCTGACCAAGATATATTTTAGACTCTTATGGTCAGTGTAAATAGTAAATTTGACTCCATCAAGATAGTGTCTTCATATCTTTAGTGCAATGATTATGGCACCCAACTCCAAATCGTGAGTCGTGTAATTCTTCTCGTGTGTTTTTAGTTGACGTGATGCATAGGCGATAACTTTATTTCTATGCATTAACACACATCCAAGACCAATGTGTGAAGCATCACAATAAATGACAAAATCTTTAGTACCCTCTGGCAAAGTCAGGATGGGTGCATTTGTTAACTTTTCTTTAAGGTTCTTCAATGCTTCATCCTGTTTTGGTCCCCATTCGTATTTTACGGATTTTCGAGTCAAAGATGTAAGAGGGGCAGCGATTCAAGAAAAGTTTTGAATGAATCGACGGTAGTATCCAGCCAATCCAAGGAAACTACGAACTTCAGATGGGGATGTAGGGATTTCCCATTTAGAAATAGCCTCAATCTTGGAAGGATATACTTGAATGCCTTTAGTGTTAATAAGATGGCCAAGAAATTGTACTTCCGTAAGCCAAAATTCACATTTCGAGAATTTAGCGTACAATCTCTCATTTCTGAGTACTTCAAGTAGTGTTTTAAGATGGTTCGCGTGTTCATCTCGAGTTTTGGAATAGATAAGAATATCATCTATGAACACATATTGATGTGGTTAGTACGTTATGATCCAAGTCGGGTTATACCCAATAACAAGCTTAGCAAACACCAATTAATATTTAATTGATGATATGATCATGCAATTAAATATTTACACCAAATTTAGAAAATGGGTTTTCTAAATAAGTTGCATATGAGATGGAACAATTTATTAGGTTGTTGGGGTTTAACATGTTTATCAAAGTTCATATTTACTTGTATATATGAAAAACGCAGCGGAATATATGATTTAAAACATGTTAAAATCTGATTATCAAACCCATTTGACAAAAACCCCAAGCCATGGATCTTTATACACAATGCATACATTAAAAGAAAACACTAGATAGTTGAAGTGTACAACCTTTGTAGCCTTTTCAAAATCGAACTTGGTGAGGTGAGAATGATGTTTTGTGGCTGAAACTTCAACCTTGTACAAACATCAACTTGTGGAGCTCACTTTTGATGAACCTTTTCAGCCAAGAACCCTTCTTGTATGCTTACTGCAGCAGCAAAACGACCAAAGACAGGAGGTTTTGGGTGCTTGAAGTTCGGCCAAAGCTTGAAGGAAGAAGCTCTCAAGTGACTACTCCCACAAGGCTTCAAGTAGGCTTCTTAGTTGCTTGATTTTGGACACCAAAACACCAAGATGAAGACTACCAAAGGACCTTCAAGATCCGTGAGTTTCAGCAGCCAAAATGATGTTGTAGGAAGACGAAAAACGACCAAGGTTCCAAGGGGAGGAACCCTCAAGCTTGTATACCCAAGCTTATTGCAAAAACCCTTCTTGTTAGGGAGATTAACACCAAGATTCAGCTCCAAAATTACCCTTTTCTGCTGGTTATTTCCGTAAGAGAGAGAGGAAAATGGAGAGAATGTTTTATCTTGCATGTCTTGTGAAGTGAGAAGAGTGTGTAGAAAAACCAAGCTCATTAGTGTGTGTTATGTCTCCAAGAAAAAAGATGGTCCAATGACCACAAAGGGGCCGGCTTTGACCAGGTTTGAAAAGAGGTTTTCCCCCTTAAAATTAAAACACAATCACACACTAAATAAGTCTTGCAACTAGACATGTAATTAACATTTAATTGTAAGTCTAAGTTGTATAACTTATATAATTAACATTTAGCTTATAAGTTATAATTTCTCATTATTATTTAGTGTTATCTAACTTATTTAAATAACACTTCAAATAATATTATTGAACAAAATATCCTAATAAGTTGTTCCTTCTCATATGCAACTTATTTAGAAAACCCATTTTCTAAATTGGTGTAAATATTTAATTGCATGATCATATCATCAATTAAATATTAATTGGTCTTTGCTAAGCTTGTTATTGGGTATAACCCGACTTGGATCATAACGTACTAACCACATCAATATTCTAAGTGTCTTGGGCACATAGAATCCTACAATCTCCCACTTGCCCAAGATTCATAGAAGATTGATGCAAGCAGTAAATGACGCCTAACAACGGTTTACTACCCTTAACACGCATGACTTATGGCCATTCAATAACATCATCCCATTCAAGTACCTTACTTGAAATGATTTAGGTGAATCAATCATCTATCCTTTTGTTACAGATGTCATGTTAAATCCAAGGACACAGAATGATCATTCCTTGTTGATTTAACTTAATCAGGCCTTAGACATCTAACTCTCAACGAATAAGAGGAACAAATTCCATCTTGACTACATACGTTTCTCACAAACACCTCGTGTTATACCTGAACATACCCTTATGTACTGTCCACTATTTCAGGACAGTGAAGAATTAGCTCAAGGTATAATACTTGGTGAATATCAAAAACCCAATATGTATCTCAGGTCGGAGGATACCAAATGATATTCGCCTTTACTCAAATTTACTTATGATCGATCAATAAGATTCCATGTAGTAAAATTTGAGATGCGGGTTAGTCCAATATTTGTATCCCACAAATATCTATAAACCTTGGTAGCAACTCATTGCTCTATATTCATCCTTATGAATATCAACCAATCCAAGTTCATAATAGTCTTACCCACACACTTGTTCCCACAAGTGTGATCGACTACGGACATTTAGAGTAAATAATTTACTCATGGATTAAACATGCTAAATTGGAACATTAATTGAAACATTATAACCAAATAATTTCACTCAAATAACAAGGAGTTCCACATATTCAAATACAAAATTTGATCAAGTCCAATCACTAGAATATCGAAGTCCTAAGGCATAGGTATGACTTTCATGCCTTGCCCTTTCGAGGAGCTTCGTGAGTGGATCCGCAATATTTTGATCAAAGTGAACTTTGCGAATACATATCTTTCCCTTTTTCAACTTCATCCCTTATGTAGTTGAATCTCCGCTCATTGTGCCTAATCTTTTGATGTGCGCAGGGTTCCTTGATTTGAGCAATCATACCCTCGTTATCACAAAAGATTTCTAAGGGGTCTTGAATGGTAGAGACCACCCTTAGATCGGTGATAAACCTTTTATTCATGCAGCTTCCAAAGCTGCTAATGAGGCGGCTATGTATTCCTATTTTGTAGTGGACAATGCTACCTATTCATAATGGAGTCATACCCGATTGTGATCGAGTCAGTTTGGAAACTCGCATCCGTGTAACCCTTTACAACGAGTTCCTCTTTCTCAGATCCATATATTAAGAACATATCCTTAGTGTTTGTAAGGTATTTTCAAAATACTCCTAACAGCCATCCAATGGTTATTAGCTGGATTCTGCTAATATCTTCTTGTCATGCTTAACGCGCATGACACGCCCGGTCTTAGTGCATATCATCGCATATATGATGGATCATATAGCAGACGCATATGGGATGTCCTTCATAAAATCTTGCTCATCCTTTGAGCTTGGACATTGAGATGCACTCAATATTGTCCCTCTTTGAATAGGTACCATACCTTCCTTAGAGTTTTCTATCTTGAACCTTTTCAAGATTTTATCAATATATGCACTTTGGTTTAGACCTATCAACCGCCTCGATCTATCCCTATAGATCTTTATTCCCAAAATATAGGCGGCTTCACCGAGATCCTTTTTGGAAAAATAGTTTCCAAGTGTAGTATGTCATCAACATACAATACTAAGAACGTAATTACACTCCCACTAGCCCCTTGATACACACAATCCTCGTCAGCATTCTTGATGAAACCTAATTTCTTGATCTTTTCATCAAAACGTTGATTCCAACTACTCGATGCTTGTCTCAATCCATAGACTGATATCTTTAACTTGCATACTTTATCAGGATGATTTGGATCGACAAAACCTTTAGGCTGAACCATATGGACAGTCTCTTCGATATGTCCATTAAGAAAAGCGGTTTTGACATCCATTTGCCAAGTCTCATTATCATAATGAGCAGTTATGGCAAACAATATCCTGATAGACTTTAGCATTGCCATTGGCGAGAAGGTTTCATCATAATCAACCCTTTGACTTAGAGTGAAACCTTTTGCTACAAGTCTTGCCTTGTAAGTATCCAAGTTTCCATGCATGTCAGTTTTCTTCTTGAAAACCCACTTGCATCCAACCGGTTTGGAGTTAAGTGAAGAGTCAACCAATTCCCAAACTTGGTTGTCATACATGGATTGCATCTCTACGTTCATGGCTCCTAGCCACATGTCACAATCCGAATTGGACATTGCATCATGGTATGTAGTTGGCTCTTCGGAGTCAACAACGTAGCATCCATCTATGAAAAATCCATATATTTCAGGTGGAATGCTAACTCTACCAGATCTGTGAACGTTTTGTGTGTATTGATTAACCTCTTGATCATTATCAACAACCTCTTGTTGACAGCTAGTGTCAACCAAACGTGTATCGGCTTGTGGATCTTGATCTTCATCAAACTCCATTGTTCTATGCGTCATTCCTTCCATAAGGAACTTGGCTTCCAAGAACTCTGCCCTTCGAGCAATAAATTCCTTTTGCTCTGTTTGGATCAAAGAAGTAGTATCATATACAGTCTTTGGGATATCCAACAAATACACACTTAGTGGATCGACTTTCAAATGGTTTGGGTGTTAAGCTTAACATAAGCTTCATAACCCATACTTTTAAATAAGATAGCGATGGAACTATTCCATTCCATATTTCAAAAGGCGTCGAATCCACTTTCTTGGTTTGGGCCATATTCAAAATATGAGCCTCGGAGAGTAGTGCGAAACCCTAAAATTATAGAGGTAGTGAGCTTATAGCCATCATAGGTAGAACCATATCCAATAGGGTTCGATCTCCTTTTAGACACACCATAATATTGTGGTGTTCCGGGAGGAGTAAGTTGTGAGACAATCTTACAACTTCCTAGATGATCCCAAAAGGCCTCACTTAGGTATTTAACTCCTCTATCTAAACGGAGAACTTTGGTAGTTCTATCGAGTTGATTTTCTACTTCATTCTTGAAGTTTTGAACATTTCAAATTCTTCATGTTTATGTGCCATCAAGTACACACAACCATAACGACTATTATCGTCGGTATAAGGTAATGAAGTAAGTTTCACCATACCTTGTCATTGTCTTAAAAGGACCACATACATCCAAATGTATGATTCCTAATATGTCTTTTGCCCTCTTATTAGTACCACTAAAGGGCGTGTTGGTCATCTTACCTTGTAGACAAGATTCACACTTATCAAATGAATAATTTTCATTTGTTTTCAAAAGACCATTCTTTTAAAGTGTTTAAATCCGATTCTTGTTTATGTAACCAAGATGACAATGACAAGAATAAGAGTTACTTAAACCATTTTAAGTCTCTTGGTGCATGATAGGTATAATGTGTTATTATAGGACGAATCATTATGAACCAATTCATCAACATCATTAGAAGGCATAGCCTTGAAGTAATATACATCATCCATATAAACATAAATACCATCATTTATCAACTTTAAAATATAACCATATCGTTTTAAAAGGGAAACTTAAATCATGTTCCTAGTCAAACTAGGGGCATATAACATGTTTTGAAGAACAACTTCCAAACCTTTTGAAAGTTTCAAAACATAGTCTCCTTTCTTAAAGTGCTTATTTCTTTTGAACCCTTGCGACAGATTGCAATAGTGAGTTCCACATGTGGTATCCAATTACCCATGTGCTTTGAGGAAATAACATTTAAGTCAATATGGATTATGAAAGTTGTGCTTGAGGTTTGCCCAGCATCCCTCTTATTTCTCAACTCTTTGAGATAGGTTGGACAATTCCCTTTCAAATAACCTATCTCACCATACTCAAAGCATGGATCATTTTTCGTTACCTTAGGCTTCATAAGCTTAGGTTTTGGAAGTTCCGCTTTGATCTTCCCTTCCCTTTTGCCTTTGATGTGCCCTCCTCCTTTGGCAACATTTGCTTTGGGATCGGGAATGGCCTTAACATCGTCGGGGTCGGGTTGGTTAGGTATAGGATCATCAAGGACATTTGCCTTTGCTCTTGCTTGAGAACAATTCTCAAGTTTCGAGACCAGTCCATAAGGTTATTATGGTACAGACGATCCCTCTCTAAAATAGTTCTCAGTGATAAGGTATGGACGGTCCGGGTGGTAGCATTATTGTTTGCGGCCATTCTACAAATTTTTACAAAGTTCTTTTTAGTATTTCTGAAAAATTTCATTCTAATTATTAATACCCTTTATGTCTCATAGACAATTAATAATTAAAATCTAGAATCCAACGTTACATTCTAATAATGGTTAGGTGACCTTTATCCCATTATTCAAATTAACAAGGTAGTCAACATTTGACAATTGCAACCTTTTGCAACTTCTAGCGGTATGGGATCGACTTTAAACATCATATGTTTATCACGGCATGTTTATCCCATCAACACCTTTTATAAAACATATTTTAGGTGATCCATTCAATATGTTTTACAAATCAAGTCATCCTACTTACACACACGTGTGAGTTTACTATATAAGTGGTTAGGTGACCTTTATCCCACAAACATGGTATTCTCACCTCAAATTACAAGTTCCCTCAAAGTGGTTAGGTGACCTTTATCCCACTAAGAGTTAGCAAGTAACCTAAGTGTTGTGTAAAAGGATGGTGTTTAACTTGTTTTTCAAAAAGGGATTTACAATTTGACAATTCTTGTTTTAGAAAAGTCTATGTATCAAATGATTGTATGCATTCAACCAAATGCTACCCTATTGGTTCTTTTAAATAAAACCCATTTTATTTTGCAAACCATTAACTCCTTTTGTAGAACCTTTCTATTTATGCTTAATGATTTGAGAACCAATTACTTGTTTATTGTTTGTTTTAGTTGACGGTTTGTTAATCACATCCAAATATTCAAAACAAACATCATCATATGCATTCAACCAAACACAAACAAAACATTCATATATGCATAACAAAGCATACTAAGTTGATCACACTTGTTTAGCCAAAACAAGTGTGTCATATGGTCATGTCCTAAGGGTTATGAATCATGACACATGGTTGACCAAAGGGACTCCCACTTGAAACCACATCTTCAAGCATCCTCTTTGTCTTATCTTTTCTTCAAGTCTTGATCTTGAGCATCCTTTACAAAATATGTATCCTAATATATTTTTTCTAGTAAAGAAAAAACTCCTAATCTATTTATTACAAACCATATGAATGAATAGATTACAAAACAAAACTTGAAACCAAAGATAAATTATTACATGCCCAAATGAATATAACATGACAATCAATCATTCAATCCAAATGGTCTAGGCTTTGTTATGCATAATAAACAACAATATATCCAAATATATACTAATGAACCGATTTTGGCAGCCCCTTATCACCCATGTTTTTGGCCAACATAAACCAAGAACAAATGGGTTTAGTCCATGCAAACAATTATCTTATAAACTAGAGTTTTAAAGATCCTAATATGCATAATGTAGCATCTTTAAAACATCAAAAGGGGGTACCAAAACAGCCCCTTAACCCACGGTTTTGGTGCTGTCAACATGAAATACCAAGTATAATACATGTATGCATATGTATAAGTGGCTCTTGATGCCATTGTTGGGGTTTAACATGTTTATCAAAGTTCATATTTACTTGTATATATGAAAAACGCAGCGGAATATATGATTTAAAACATGTTAAAATCTGATTATCAAACCCATTTGACAAAAACCCCAAGCCATGGATCTTTATACACAATGCATACATTAAAAGAAAACACTAGATAGTTGAAGTGTACAACCTTTGTAGCCTTTTCAAAATCGAACTTGGTGAGGTGAGAATGATGTTTTGTGGCTGAAACTTCAACCTTGTACAAACATCAACTTGTGGAGCTCACTTTTGATGAACCTTTTCAGCCAAGAACCCTTCTTGTATGCTTACTGCAGCAGCAAAACGACCAAAGACAGGAGGTTTTGGGTGCTTGAAGTTCGGCCAAAGCTTGAAGGAAGAAGCTCTCAAGTGACTACTCCCACAAGGCTTCAAGTAGGCTTCTTAGTTGCTTGATTTTGGACACCAAAACACCAAGATGAAGACTACCAAAGGACCTTCAAGATCCGTGAGTTTCAGCAGCCAAAATGATGTTGTAGGAAGACGAAAAACGACCAAGGTTCCAAGGGGAGGAACCCTCAAGCTTGTATACCCAAGCTTATTGCAAAAACCCTTCTTGTTAGGGAGATTAACACCAAGATTCAGCTCCAAAATTACCCTTTTCTGCTGGTTATTTCCGTAAGAGAGAGAGGAAAATGGAGAGAATGTTTTATCTTGCATGTCTTGTGAAGTGAGAAGAGTGTGTAGAAAAACCAAGCTCATTAGTGTGTGTTATGTCTCCAAGAAAAAAGATGGTCCAATGACCACAAAGGGGCCGGCTTTGACCAGGTTTGAAAAGAGGTTTTCCCCCTTAAAATTAAAACACAATCACACACTAAATAAGTCTTGCAACTAGACATGTAATTAACATTTAATTGTAAGTCTAAGTTGTATAACTTATATAATTAACATTTAGCTTATAAGTTATAATTTCTCATTATTATTTAGTGTTATCTAACTTATTTAAATAACACTTCAAATAATATTATTGAACAAAATATCCTAATAAGTTGTTCCTTCTCATATGCAACTTATTTAGAAAACCCATTTTCTAAATTGGTGTAAATATTTAATTGCATGATCATATCATCAATTAAATATTAATTGGTCTTTGCTAAGCTTGTTATTGGGTATAACCCGACTTGGATCATAACGTACTAACCACATCAATATTCTAAGTGTCTTGGGCACATAGAATCCTACAATAAGAATATCATCTATGAACACGATTACGAACTTATCTAAATAGGGTTTACAAATTCGATTCATCATGTCCATAAAAGTTGCAGGGGCATTAGTGAGTCCAAAGGGCATAACTATGAACTCATAATGTCCGTATGTAGTTTGAAATGCAGTTTTAGGAATATCTTCTTCTTGAACTTTGAGCTGGTGATAACATGATCTTAGATCAATTTTAGAAAAGTAACACTCTCCCTGAGTTGATCAAATAGATCATCGATTCGAGGAAGTGGATACCAATTTTTGATGGTTACCTTGTTCAGCTCACAATAATCAATTCACATACGCGTTGATCCATTCTTCTTCTTAATAAATAGAATTGTAGCTCCCCAAGGCGAAGAACTCGATCGGATAAATCCCTTCTCTAACAGTTCATCTAACTGTTGCTTTAATTCTTTCATTTCAGTTGGAGCTAATCTGTAAGGGGGTTTAGCTATTGGTGATGTACCCGGTACCAGATCATTTCTAAATTCAACTTCTTGATAAGGTGGAATCCCCGGTAATACATCTGGAAATATGTCGGTAAATTTGGCTAAAACTGACATGTCTTCAATCTTTTTATTTGTTTTGTCATTTGATATAGTGATCAGATATGCCAAACATCCTTTCTTAAGCATTTAGTTGCTTTTATCATTGAGATTATTCCAACATGATTTGTTGGATGTCACCTTTGACAATAATCTCTTCTCCAGTAGGCGCATTGAGTTTAATAAGCTTTTGATTACAAATGATATGAGCTTGGTTCGAGGCCAACCAGTCGATACCAAGTACCACGTCAAATCCCACTAATTTCATAGGCAAAAGTTTCACAGGGATGACATGATTAGAAAAGAGTATTCCTATCGTTATCTAAGGATTCTGAGATTTTAACTAGATCTCCATTTACGGCTTCAAGTTCATAGGATTTGTCTAACCTTACTAGAGGTTCATTTACTAAACTACAGAACTTATAGTCTATGAAGCTTATGAAGCTTTGGTTTGCATCATAATCAAATAAAATTCTAGCATAGACATTATTAATAAGATGTGTACTGGTAATGACGTCCGGCAAGTCCGCAGGCTCACGAGTATTCATCACAAATGCTCGTACTGTCTTCTTCACACCAGGTCTGTCTTGGTTCCAGATCCTCCAGCACCACCTCCTTAATTATGTCTTGGGCACTCATACTTGTAGTGCCCTTGTTCATTGCAGTTAAAACAAGTTATCACCCTTTTTCCTGTAGCTAGCCTCAGAAGTATGTCCTGAAGTCTTGCAATAGTTGCAGAATAGAGTGGATATGCATCTTCCTGCGTGTCTCTTCCCGCACGTTTTGCATCTGGGGAGAGAGTATGAATCTTCTTTCTTTCCTTGCCCTTTATCAAGTTTCTTTGTCTCTGTATTTGGTTTATGGGCCACCTCTTTCTTCTTATTCTCTTCATGGGTTCTAACCATTCCATCTGTCAAAAGTCCAGCTAACTCTACTGCAAACTCTATTGTCTGTGGCATGACTGCCTTCATCATATCACGAGTTTCATTGACCAGTCCCTAAATATAGCGACTGATCATGTTGCATTCGGGTGTTACAAGATGTGGCACGAGTTGGGCATATGCAAAGAATTTGGTATTATACCCCTTTTTATCTGAACCAACCACTCGAAGATTCAGAAATTCATTAGTGATTTTCTCCTTTTCGTTCATTGGGCAAAACTTTTGAGTTACCAATGCACGAAATTCATCCCAAGTCATCGCATAAGTCTTATCTTGTCCCTTTGACTGAATAATAGAGTTCCACCGTTCTAATGCCTCATCTTTGAAAGAATTTGAGGCGAACAAAACCATGTCCTCATTAGCACACTTGCTAATGACTAAGACTGCTTTGATCTTTTCTAGCCACCGGATGGCTGCAATTGCACCTTCATCGCCTGAAAACTCAGTAGGTTTACACGCTTGAAATGTTCGATATGAACATCCACCTATTTCTTCCTTTTCTTAGGCGTTTCATCTTTGAAATTTTCGCCACTCGAGCTATGAAGATCATCATCTTTCTTTCTAGATCTTGAAACGTTGTTAGTTTGACTGGGAGTTTCTTTTTATTTTAATGTCGTGATTAAGGTAGGAATCACGTCTTTAATTCCCTCGGAGATCATCCTTTGTATTTCAGCTTTCTGGGTCGCATGATCTTCATCTTCGTTAACTATCTTACGGTTCCCTCTGGTATACACCGCGGGTCTACTATCATTGTTGTTTGACATTCTACAACGACAATAAGAGGAAGTATCATAATACAAGGAATCGAAATTTTCATAAATAGTATTATTGGATACTTCAATAGGTATCTCCATCATTTACGAGAAATAAGGTTCGTTTATTATGTCAGTATAATACTTTTTCTGATATCATGCATATCAATATAACAAGGCGTCTAGTTACTTTTTCTTAGTAGGCAATATTTCTAATATTGGTTAAAGCATAGATACTAAGGCAAGTATCTAATTCGCTAAAACCTTTGCTCTGATACCAACCTGTCACACCCCAGTCTCAGGGCACCCCAGGAGTGTGATCGATTTGTACGCGTCATTGTTCACTTTTTATTGTTTGTCTTGAAAGACGTTTACGTAGCAGAAAAACATTTTACAATTCATTTCATAAAATAAAATAACTCTGATGACTTATAAAAACAAACTTTCATATATTCGTTGGGGATTAGATACCCATAATTTTACATAATATTGTTCAACAAAATGTTTACAAAATTTTCTGTCTACTGACAGATATTCAAAAACTTGCCACAAGTTCTATGCTATTCCAGCACTATTCTTGCTAACATGTTCATCAAAGGGTTTCCATGCCTAGGATTCATAGTCTATCCAGCATAACACCTGACTAAACATATTTAATCATATTTACCTGAAAACATTTGAAAATAATACATCAGCGACAGGCTGGTGAATACATTTAATTTGACACAAAAATATTTCGGCATGAATAATGATAAACAGTTAATCAAAAATTAACGGTAAACCACACATTTAGAGTCTATTTCAACTGGAAGTCCCCCTCCATATATACTGGTATTAGTGCTCATGCAGTCTTACTACGGGATTCTTCGGATCTGCACTGAGTCTGAACCAGCCCCAGTGTGACATCCGGTAATTTTCCGTTACCAAACTCCGTTAGTTCCGTTAAGTTTTGCATACACGTGTCGTAAGCACACACTAGTTGTCGTTTGACGTTGGTGACTTAAAAATAATTAATAATGTTAATTTAATAATAATCTAGTTGAAAAGATGATTATTATGTTATGTTTATGTTTTTACGCGATTTAAAAACTATTTGAGAATTTTATCGCGTAACGCGGAAACGCGTGTGTTAATTCGTATGTTGCGTGTTTTATAAAGATAAAAATATATAATGGTTATTACTAGTTTATATATTTGTTAGATGGTTAAAAATGCTTTTAAAAAAGAAGTTAAAAGCTGAATTTTTATAAAACACAAGTTAAAAGGGCAAAAAGGGTAAATTGTGTAAACTAAATAATAAAAAAAACAACCCTAGCCTCCCCACATACCTCACGATCGCACAACAGCCTCCCCCTCTCCCTTTATGCGAATTTCGACCAAGAATCAAGGATTAGAACCTGTTTTTGATCGATCTCAAGCCCTACAACAAGTTAGGAACATCAATTGCAAGCCATTACACGTTAAAGGTGAGATTTTTACATGTTTTGAAGCCTTGTTCATTGTGGCCGAACCCCATACTCGAAATTGATGTTCTTGGGGGCTGAAATCTTGATGTTTGTTGGTATTAGTATGTTAGTTGGATTGATTACATGTTGTTTAACGTTGATTATGCATGAATTGTATGTTTTTAGTGGATTGATCATGAACTTTGATGGTTATGAACCGTAATTCGAAATTGATGATTATAACATGGAATTGATGATTGTTTGATGTTGTTGGGTTGTTAATTAGGTTGTATGAATGCTAGGAAACATGGATTTTGCAAGAAATTAGTGAATTGAGGGATTTGTTCATAGGTTACTAATAATAGTAACTTTATTTTGTATGTAATGTTGAATTGTTAATATGTTGATGTTATAGATGTGTTTATGATGATAATTGGATGTTGGATTGTTGCTAAGAACATTGGTAATTAAAGATTACATGCTAGAACCCATACATTACTAAAGATAGTAACTTTTTGAGTATGAAACTTATGAATCATGTTAGTTAGGTGTTGTAGATCATGTATAGGTATGATATGAACTTGATATGGTATATTATTGATGAATGCATGTATACATTGGGTGTATAATGAATTTTGGGATGTACTTTCCCAAAAGGGAAACTTTATTGTGCATGAACTTTGGATATGGGTAATTTGACTTATTCATGGTTCTAGGATCATGCTAGAATGGTTGTTATGGATGTCTAATGTGGTAAAATCTATTAATTGGGTTGTATGGAATGTTTAGTTAGTTGTTGGGTGATTTATGCACTTGGATGGTCATGTATGGTTTGGTAGGTTGATTAGTAACTAGGACATCATGTTTGGGACTGGAATTGATCATGTTAATGCATGTTGCATGTATTGGGCATCTTGTATGTGTTGTGAATAGCATGGATGACTTTTTGGTAAATTATCTGTTTTGACCCATATATGCCAAATCAGGGCTATAGGTCATATAAGTAGGTTATGCATGATCTAACCTATTATATGATACACTAGTTATGTTATGAACACACTGAGCATGCTAGATGCTAAGGATTTTTACAACTTATGTGATATGTGCATAGTATGATGATTTAAGCAATGTATTGGGAATGTAGCATCAAATGTGATTCATTAGAATGTTAAACATGTATGTTATATGCTTATGCATGTTTAATTGGTTTACAACGCATAATGTCACCAACGGGTCAAACGGGTCAACTAGGTCACGTGTATGTTGTTTTTATAAAACCTTGAGTTCCTTGTTTGTAGAACACTTAGGGTTTCTCTTAGGATTGTTGTGTGTACATGTACTTATGTACTTGTATGTTGTAGGTAACCTTTGAAGGTTGTCTTTTCCGCTCGTTCTTGTCAAGTTAAGCTTTAGATATCTATCACACGCATCAGGTGAGTTCATGCCCCTCTCTTTTATTAAATCTCTTTTGGGGGAGAAAGCATACTGGTAAATTTTACAAACGCTTTATATATTTAAGATGTGTATGATATTAATATAGTGCTGTTTACTATGATAAAGTCCTCACACTTTCGAATTGTTAATATTGGATAGCGGGGAAACTTGGGTAGTACTACTGGGTCTGACGAGCCCCACCTGTGTGACACGAGGTCAACCGGGTGCAATTTGTCCTATGATTATTCGTCACGATATGGTGAAGTCGTGACGGGAGGCAAACATAACACAGTCAGCTTCAATGTCGAAATCACTATGTATTAATATCAATTTGTTAATGGACTACCTAGCTATTACAATGCACATGCTTATTTATACACTATTGATAAACTGTTATGTTTATACACAAACTCTTGAACTCACCAACCATGTGTTGACTTTTTAGTATGCTATTCTCAGGTCGTTAATCTGGATTGCTGATAGGAGCACTACACGAGTCAGCATGCATTTTAGAGATTTAAACTTCAAATATAATTACTCGTCTTTTATTTATGGTTTAAAATACTTGGTTGGCACTTGTTTTGCCATATGGTACTTTCACTTGTTTTGGGTTATTTTATTCACGCTTCCGCATGTCTTTTAAAGTTTGAACTCTGGTTTGGTTTATGTTAAACGTAGCATATAGAGTCGTTCCGAGTAACTATTGACTGTGATCCTGGTTTGTTCACACGCCTCGCGGTAAAACTCCGCACGTGGATTTTGAGGGTGTGACAGATTGGTATCATAGCCACTATTGTGTCGTTCGGGGTGTGGGACATACCTCACCAAGGATGGTGACTTCTCGGGCTCATCGAGGACGATGAGTCCAAACAGGGGGTGCTTGTGACACCCTATACATATCCCATATCGGCCGTGGACAGGAGAGATTCCTGGTTCATAAGGAATGTCTGACCTCTAATATCAACAACGCGTTTTGGGCGTATTGACTGTGGATGAGAGGGGAACTCCATAGTTAAGCGTGCTCAGGTGGGAGCAATCCAGGGATGGGTGACCTCCCTGGGAAGTTTTCACCCGGGCAAGCAAAAGCAAATCCGTGAGCTCCTCGTGGGCGAAGCGGACAATATTGTTGGTGTGAGAGGCCGGGTGTGATAGATTGGTATCAGAGCCATTGGTTATAGAGAACTAGGTTGCATCCACACTAGACTAAAACCGCACACAGTTAGTTAGTTACTTGTTCCTGATTTTTCTACTGTATACTCATTGGCATACACAACACACTCTCTTCAGCATGGCATCGTCTTCGAGAGCACGTGGTAAGCTACCAGCATCACCCACACGACCCGAGTCCCCACCTCCTGGACCGGTACCTGACGATGGACTGGACTGGCCTCGTTTGGACTATCCACGAGGTGAATTCGACTGGGATCAACCATTCGTGCCACCTGAACGTGACCCTCCCCGTGACTGGAGTTTCTACCCGGAGTTTGTGGATCACCTTATGTACAGGGAACGCGTGCCTATATCAAGACCCCGAACTAGGACCAGCACTGAACAACCACTACCTACACTTCCGCGGACGGTGCAGTCCAACGGGCAGGTTATTGCTGCATTGGTAGCAGCACTGGACACAGAGCAACACCGGGTCCGGCGACTCACTGCCAATGTCTGTACACTACAGCACGAAGTGTACACACTGCGACATCAACTGGATGAACTCGTGGAGCATCATGGTAAAACCTTAGAGGGGTGTTACCAAGTGCGGGATGGTTACCAGACGCTGAGTGGACGCGTGACCGCACGAGAACAGCACGATGAAGCAACCGACAACAGGATTGCTGCTATAGAGGCCCAGTTGGCGGCACTTCAGATAGCCTTAGCTCCTGCTCCTGCACAGGCCCCCGAGGAGGAGGAGGAACCCGAAGAGGAACCTGAGGAAGAACCTGAGGAAGAACCAGCGGAGATGGAAGAAGATAGTGACAATTCAGACATAGTTGATTGATTTTATTTCATTTTTTCTAAACAACTTGGACTATGTAGCGTTTCCTTCTTTTGGAACCTATGTTGGAAGGGTTGTTTCCCCACTTGAACTAGAAACTTAAATTTTGACATTGGTGAATACATTGTGACTTATTTACAATTTATTTATCTTGGTTATCATTTTTGTTATGAATGTTGTGGATGTGATGATTCATTATTTCTTATTGTTTACTATGCTTCAATGAGATGAATATGTTTGATGTTACTCATTATTGTGTTGTGAATGTAAAGTGAATAATGGACGCCCGAGGACGAGGACGAGGACGTGGACGTGGCCAAGGACGCGGACGTGGGCGCGGACGAGGTGCCGGTGACCAAGGTGCCGGTGACCAAGGTGCCGGTGGCCAAGGCACCGGTATAATTAATATGACTCCTGCGGAACTGGCTGCCTTAATAAATGCACAAGTCCAGGAGGCAGTAGCTGCTGTCCAAGTAGGACAGGCCGCAGGTAAACGATAATGGAAAAGTTTGTCAAATACTCTAGTTAATCAAATAAGATGTCTAATCAATATTTATCGTGATAAAGTAGGACCTCCAGCGTGTACCTACAAGTCCTTCATGGACTGCAAGCCTCACACCTACAGCGGAACCGAGGGAGCTGTAGGGTTAGTAAGGTGGTTTGAGAAGACAAAATCTGTGTTCTCAAAGTGTAACTGTCCACCTGCTGACCAAGTGAAATATGCAACCGGGACGTTGGATGGTGCTGCACTGTCTTGGTGGAATGCTCAAGTGCAAATTCTAGGGCAAGCCATGGCAAATGAGCTTCCGTGGAATGAATTTAAAGATATGATGATCGAGGAATACTGTCCTCAAAGCGAAGTTCAAAAGTTGGAGATGGAATTTTGGCAGTTTAAAATGCAAGGTTCCGAGATCGAGGCCTATACAACAAGAACTCACGAGCTGGCCACACTATGTCCTGGAATGGTGAACGAGATGCACAAGCCTGTGGAACATTACATCTGGGGATTGGTGCCCGAAATTAGGAGCATGGTAACTTCCTCTAACCCCGCCACTATACAACAAGCCATCCGACTAGCCCACAAACTAACTAACGAAGCTGTGGAGCTAGGACGGTTGCCAAAACGAGGTGCTGCTGCAAGCGTACCCGACAACAAAAGGAAGTGGGATGCCTCTAACAACACCAACACCAACAACAATAATAGAGCATCATCATCCGGCGGTCAACACCAACCTCAACAACAACAACCACAACAGCAGCAACGAAGGTTTGACAACAATCGTAATTTCAACTAGTCAAACTCGAACAATCAAGGACCGAGCGGCTATGGTGGTAAACAACCGATGTGTACGCGGTGCAACTATCATCACGTTGGGAGATGTGACAACTACAAGTGTCAGCGGTGTGGTAAAATGGGACACTTGGCTAAGGATTACCGTGGTGAGTTAGTTAAGAAACCACAGCAACCTCAAGAGACTCCCAAGGGGTGTTCCGAGTGTGGAAAGGAGGGGCACTACAAGCGAAACTGCCCGCAGTTGAGGAGGAACGGTAATGGCAATGGCCAGAACAACAACAACCAGGGCAACAACAACAACAACAACAACAACAACAAAGATGGAAATGGCAATGGTAACGGTGGTAATAATGGAGCCAAAGGGAGAGCCTTCGTCATTGGTTCAGGTGAGGCTCTAAACGACCCTACTACTATTACTGGTAGGTTTTCTGTATATGGGTGTTTTGCTACAGTATTGTTTGATACTGGCGCCGATAGGAGTTTCATATCCTTAAAGTTCTCTAGTCTCCTAAGTGATATCCCTTCTGCCTTAGAATCCAAATATACCGTAGAATTGCTTGATGGTAAACAGATCCATGTGACACACATTCTTAAAGATTGTAAAATAGAACTCGCTGGTCATACTTTCGCTATAGATCTTATGCCTGTTACACTAGGAAGTTTCGACGTTATGGTAGGCATGGATTGGCTCTCAAATAAGCAAGCGGAAGTCATATGTCACGAGAAGATCATACGAATTCCTGTTGGTGATGAAATTCTCACAGTCCGAGGCGATAGGAGTGGTGCAGTGATAGTCATTATCTCCTACATGAAAGCACAGAAATTACTGCGAAAAGGTCTCTTGGCTATTCTGGCACTCGTCACCGATAAACAACCTGAGGAAAGGCGAATGGAAGACATACCCGTCGTACGAGACTTTCCCGAGGTGTTTCCAGAGGATCTTCCTGGATTACCACCTCATCGTCAAGTGGAATTTCAAATTGAACTGACTCCTGGTGCAGCCCCGATTGCTAGAGCACCTTATCGATTAGCACCAAACGAACTACAGGAGTTGTCATCACAACTTCAGGAGCTTTTAGATAAGGGCTTTATTCGACCTAGCTCATCACCTTGGGGAGCCTCTGTTCTCTTTGTAAAGAAAAAGGATGGCACGTTTCGAATGTGCATCGATTATAGGGAGTTAAACAAAGTCACAGTTAAGAACCGATACCCTTTACCTCGCATCGACGACTTATTTGATCAGCTTCAGGGATCAAGTTATTATTCGAAGATCGACTTGAGGTCTGGTTATCATAAACTCAGAGTCCGTGAGGAAGACATCTCCAAAACCACATTCCGTACTCGTTATGGTCATTACGAGTTCTTGGTCATGCCTTTTGGGTTGACAAATGCACCTGCGGTGTTCATGGACATCATGAATCACGTGTGCAAACCCTACCTTGATCAGTTTGTTATTGTGTTTATCGATGACATACTAATATACTCTAAGACCAAGGAGGACCATGAAGAGCATCTACGATTAATCTTGGAATTGTTGAAGAATGAGCAACTGTACGCCAAATTCTCTAAGTGTGACTTTTGGATACGCGAAGTACAATTCCTAGGCCATATTGTTAATGAGAAGGGTATACATGTTGATCCTGCCAAGATTGTGGCAATAAATAATTGGGCTATACCTAAAACACCAAGTGAGATACGACAATTTCTGGGATTAGCGGGGTATTACCGACGATTCATAGAGGGATTTTCTAAGATTGCACAACCTCTCACCGCTTTGACCCACAATGGAACAACATACAAATGGGGAGAAAGTCAAGAGGCGGCTTTTCAGCTATTGAAACAAAAACTCTGTAGTGCACCGATATTGGCACTGCCAGAGGGGACAGATGATTTCGTGGTGTATTGTGACGCATCCATTCAAGAATTGGGTTGTGTTCTGATGCAGCGCGATAAGGTGATAGCCTACGCCTCTAGACAACTAAAGGTTCACGAGAAAAATTATACTACCCACGATCTGGAGTTGGGTGCAGTGGTTTTTGCCATAAAGATTTGGAGACATTACTTGTACGGTACCAAATGTACTATCTATACCGATCACAAGAGTCTTCAGCACATCTTTGAGCAAAAAGAGTTGAATATGAGGCAGCGGCGTTGGGTGGAACTTTTGAATGATTATGATTGCGCTATCAAGTACCATCCTGGAAAGGCGAACGTAGTTGCCGATGCCTTAAGCCGAAAAGAAACAGTTAAACCAAGGCGGGTGCGAGCCTTGCAACTCACGATCAGTACCCATTTGCCTGAACAAGTTAAGGAAGCACAAATAAAAGCCTTGAAAGAGGAAAACATTGCTTTTGAGTCATTACAGGGAATGGATAAACAATTGGTAGAGAAAGAAGATGGAATTCGGTACTTCATGGATAGACTTTGGGTGCCTGTTTATGGAAATCTGAGGGATTTGGTTATGAGCGAGGCACACAAGTCTAAATACTCTACACATCCTGGATCTGACAAGATGTATCATGATCTAAAGGCGCACTATTGGTGGCCTAACATGAAGGCAGATGTAGCTACGTATGTGAGCAAATGTTTGACCTGCTCAAAAGTCAAAGTGGAATACCAAAAACCATCTGGACTATTACAACAACCCGAGATACCGATGTGGAAATGGGAACAAATCTCTATGGATTTCATCACGAAATTACCCCGGACTAATACTGGTTATGACACAATCTGGGTCATTGTGGATCGGTTGACCATGTCCGCTCACTTCCTTGCAATTAAGGAAACGGATAAGATGTAGAAGCTAACCCGATTGTATCTTAAGGAGATCGTTTCGAGACACGGTGTACCAATCTCAATTATCTTTGGTCGCGATGCTCGTTTCACGTCACACTTATGGCAGTCACTGCAGAAATCCCTGGGTACACGATTGGATATGAGTACTGCTTATCATCCATTAACCGACAGACAGAGTGAGCGTACCATATAGACTTTGGAGGATATGCTACGTGTTTGTGTGATTGATTTCGGGAACAACTGGGAAGTTCACCTACCTTTGGTGGAATTTTCCTATAATAACAGTTATCACACTAGCATACAGGCAGCACCTTTCTAGGCTTTGTATGGAAGAAAGTGTCGATCACCGGTTTGCTGGGCTGAAATTGGTGATAGTCAACTAACGGGTCCCGAGCTAATACATGAAACAACTGAGAAGATCGTGAAGATACGGAACCGTATGGAAGCAGCGCGAGACAGACAGAAAAGTTATGCTGACAAGAGACGAAAACCTCTAGAATTCCAAATTGGCGACAAAGTGTTATTGAAAGTCTCACCGTGGAAAGGCGTAGTTCGTTTGGCAAGCGAGGAAAGCTGAATCCGAGGTATGTTGGACCATTTCAGATACTGGAAAGAATAGGTCCGGTGGCCTATCGACTAGCCTTGCCTGATTCGCTGAGTGGAGTGCACAACTTGTTTCACGTTTCCAATCTGAAGAAGTGCCTATCTGACAAGACACTAATTGTACGACTAGAAGATGTTCAAGTGGATGAACAATTGCGCTTTATCGAAGAACCCGTCGAGGTGATGGATCGTGAGGTGAAAACACTTAAGCAGAGCAAAATACCTATAGTCAAAGTTCGTTGGAACTCGTGATGTGGACCGGAATTCACGTGGGAACGTGAGGATCAAATGAAGCTTAAGTACCCTCAACTGTTCGAGATGATGTTTGTTCAGACCAAGGTATTGATTTAAATTTCTGGACGAAATTTCTTTCAACATGGGGATGATGTGACAACTCATCCAAAACTCACTCGATTTCGATTTCTGTGTGCCAATGCAGTAGATCAGTGATGGAACACGCTCACCATGTAACGCAATTTTCGGGACGAAAATTCTTTCAACATGGGGATAATGTGACATCCGGTAATTTTCCGTTACCAAACTCCGTTAGTTCCGTTAAGTTTTGCATACACGTGTCGTAAGCACACACTCGTTGTCGTTTGACGTTGGTGACTTAAAAATAATTAATAATGTTAATTTAATAATAATCTAGTTGAAAAGATGATTATTATGTTATGTTTATGTTTTTACGCGATTTAAAAACTATTTGAGAATTTTATCGCGTAACGCGGAAACGCGTGTGTTAATTCGTATGTTGCGTGTTTTATAAAGATAAAAATATATAATGGTTATTACTAGTTTATATATTTGTTAGATCGTTAAAAATGCTTTTAAAAAGAAGTTAAAAGCTGAATTTTTATAAAACACAAGTTAAAAGGGCAAAAAGGGTAAATTGTGTAAACTAAATAATAAAAAAACAACCCTAGCCTCCCCACATACCTCAGGATCGCACCGCAGCCTCCCCCTCTCCCTTTCTGCGAATTTCGACCTAGAATCAAGGATTAGAACCTGTTTTTGATCGATCTCAGGACCTACAACAAGTTAGGAACATCAATTGCAAGCCATTACACGTTAAAGGTGAGATTTTTACATGTTTTGAAGCCTTGTTCATTTTGGCCGAACCCCATACTCGAAATTGATGTTCTTGGGGGCTGAAATCTTGATGTTTGTTGGTACTAGTATGTTAGTTGGATTGATTAGATGTTGTTTAACGTTGATTATGCATGAATTGTATGTTTTTAGTGGATTGATCATGAACTTTGATGGTTATGAACCCTAATTCGAAATTGATGATTTTAACATGGAATTGATGATTGTTTGATGTTGTTGGGTTGTTAATTAGCTTGTATGAATGCTAGGAAACATGGATTTTGCAAGAAATTGGTGAATTGAAGGATTTGTTCATAGGTTACTAATAATAGTAACTTTATTTTGCATGTAATGTTGAATTGTTAATGTGTTGATGTTATAGATGTGTTTATGATGATAATTGGATGTTGGATTGTTGCTAAGAACATTGGTAATTCAAGATTACATGCTAGAACCCATACATTACTAAAGATAGTAACTTTTTGAGTATGAAACTTATGAATCATGTTAGTTAGGTGTTGTAGATCATGTATACGTATGATATGAACTTGATATGGTATATTATTGATGAATGCATGTATACATTGGATGTATAATGAATTTTGGGATGTGCTTTCCCAAAAGGGAAACTTTATTGTGCATGAACTTTGGATATGGGTAATTTGACTTATTCATGGTTCTAGGATCATGCTAGAATGGTTGTTATGGATGTCTAATGTGGTAAAATCTATTAATTGGGTTGTATGGAATGTTTAGTTAGTTGTTGGGTGATTTATGCACTTGGATGGTCATGTATGGTTTGGTAGGTTGATTAGTAACTAGGACATCATGTTTGGGACTGGAATTGATCATGTTAATGCATGTTGCATGTATTGGGCATCTTGTATGTGTTGTGAATAGCATGGATGACTTTTTGGTAAATTATCTGTTTTGACCCATATATGCCAAATCAGGGCTATAGGTCATATAAGTAGGTTATGCATGATCTAACCTATTATATGATACACTAGTTATGTTATGAACACACTGAGCATGCTAGATGCTAAGGATTTATACAACTTATGTGATATGTGCATAGTATGATGATTTAAGCAATGTATTGGGAATGTAGCATCAAATGTGATTCATTGGAATGTTAAACATGTATGTTATATGCTTATGCATGTTTAAATGGCTTACAACGCATAATGTCACCAACGGGTCAAACGGGTCAACTAGGTCACGTGTATGTTGTTTTTATAAAACCTTGAGTTCCTTGTTTGTAGAACACTTAGGGTTTCTCTTGGGATTGTTGTGTGTACATGTACTTATCTACATGTATGTTCTAGGTAACCTTTGAAGGTTGTCTTTTCCGCTCGTTCTTGTCAAGTTAAGCTTTAGATATCTATCACATGCATCAGGTGAGTTCATGCCCCTCTGTTTTATTAAATCTCTTTTGGGGGAGATAGCATACTGGTAAATTTTACAAACGCTTTATATATTTAAGATGTGTATGATATTAATATAGTGCTGTTTACTATGATAAAGTCCTCACACTTTCGAATTGTTAATATTGGATAGCGGGGAAACTTGGGTAGTACTACTGGGTCTGACGAGCCCCACCTGTGTGACTCGAGGTCAACCGGGTGCAATTTGTCCTATGATTATTCGTCACGATATGGTGAAGTCATGACGGGAGGCAAACATAACACAGTCAGCTTCAATATCGAAATCACTATGTATTAATATCAATTTGTTAATGGACTAGCTAGCTATTACAATGCACATGCTTATTTACACACTATTGATAAACTGTTAGTTTATACGCAAACTCTTGAACTCACCAACCATGTGTTGACTTTTTAGTATGCTATTCTTAGGTCGTTAATCTGGATTGCTGATAGGAGCACTACACGAGTCAGCATGCATTTTAGAGATTTAAACTTCAAATATAATTACTTGTCTTTTATTTATGGTTTAAAATACTTGGTTGGCACTTGTTTTGCCATATGGTACTTTCACTTGTTTTGGGTTGTTTTATTCACTTTACGCTTCCGCATGTCTTTTAAAGTTTGAACTCTGGTTTGGTTTACGTTAAACGTAACATATAGAGTCGTTCCGAGTAATTATTGACTGTGATCCTGGTTTGTTCACACGCCTCGCGGTAAAACTCCGCATGTGGATTTTGAGGGTGTGACACCCAGTATGGGATTTCACCTATCCCAAGGATATAATTTTATCAAACATACATATACTTCTGGTCTAAATTTTTTAGCAGAATACCTCTATGCATTAACATGGCTGACATACTAATGCCATTTTCGCAAAATAAAATCATTTGAATGTTTTGAAAGTATTAAACGTATTCACTTGGTAAGTTGAACAGAGCTTCTAAACTTGATAATCTTTTGTTTTTGAACCTCGAAGTAACTTAAGGATTAAGTCACGAGCTCCTAACACCTTGATTAATTCAGAACTCCTATACTTGTTGTCTAGAGCATATACACCGGCTTCCTAATCTTGGGTTATCTTTGTGGTGTTTAAAAGGTAATAGAGAGTTTCGTGAGTGTGAAAGTAGGGAAAAGGATTGTGAAATGAAACGAAGCTAGAAGCATCTATTTGTATATGGATATATCTTACTCATTAAGTATTTCTTACTTATTAAGTTTTATCCAAACTTAATTATTAACTCCAAAACTTAGCAATTAAGTTTTATATTATATTCAAACCTTAGCCATTAAGTTTTATATTTTATTCAAAACTTAGCTATTTAGTTTTATATTTTATTCAAGACTTAGCTATTAAACTTTATCCAAAACATAGTTGTTAAGTTTTATCCTATTCTTTATCTAAACTTAGGCACTAAGTTTTATCCCATACTTAATTGTTAAGTTTTATCCATAGCTTACCTATTAAGTTGCATCTGAAGGCTTAGCATTAAGTATTTATCTAAAAATTTAGTCATGAAGTCGTTCTTGAAACATAACTATGATTATTTATTGAGAAAGTGATATGAAAATTTCATAGGTGTTACACACACACACACACAGATATATATATGTATATATATATACATATATCTATATATATACATATACATACACACACACACACACACATATATATATATATAGACACACACATAGGGTAAAGCTCAATCGTTAACCCTCTATTATAGTGATAACCGTGTTAACATTTAAATATCAATCAAATTTATTATTAGTTTTGTTGGCATAACATTATTACACATATACAAAAATATGTTCTTTCATGTATATATGTAAATTCATAAGCGTAAAAAAGTTTACACTAGTGTAAGTTACACTTACATCGGTAAATATTTAGTGATGTAAGTGTAACTTACACTTGTCGTAATTTTTTTACGATTGTGAATTTACACATATACATAAAAGAACATAACGTTGTACATGTATAATGATACTATTCCAAAAAACAAAAAAAATAATGACTTTGATTGATCTTTCAAAGTTAACACGGTTATCTCAATAATAGAGGGTTAACATTTGATCCTTGCCCTATATATATAGAGGGTTATCGCAATATATATATATGTATATATATATGTATATATATATGTATATATGTATATAGGTATATATGTATATATATATATGTATATATGTATATATATGTATATATAGATATATATGTGTGTATATATATATATACATAATTATATATATATATATGTATATATGTATATATATATGCATATATATGTATATATATGTATATATATATCTATATATATGTATATATATGTATATATAGGCATATATATGTATATATACGTATATATAGATTGGTATATACACGTATATATATGTATATATATGTATATATACGTATATATACGTATATATACATATATATGCATATATATGCGTATATATGCATATATATGCATATATATGCATATATATATGCGTATATATATGCGTATATATGCGTATATACGCGTATATATGCTTATATATATGCGTATATGCGTATATATAGGCGTATATATGCGTATATATACACATATATATGCGTATATATATATGTATATAGACGCGTATATATGCGTATATACGCGTCTATATGCGCGTATATACGCGTATATATGCACGTATATACGCGTATATATGCGCGTATATACGCGTATATATGCGCGTATATACGCTTATATATACACGTATATATACACACACACACATATATATATACATATATATATATATATATATACATATACATATATATACATATATATATATACATATACATATATATACATATACATATATATAGATACATATATATACATACATATATTTATATATACATATATATATATATATGTATGTATATATATAAATACATACGGGTATATATACGCGTATATACGCGTATATATATGCATATATATATGTATGTATATATATGTATATATGTATATAGGCATATATGTATTTATATATATATATAGGTATATATATGTACATATATATGTATATATATACATATATATATATATATATATGTATATATGTATATATATATATATGCATATATATATGTATATATATGTATATATATATATGCATATATATGTATATATATAGGTATATATATGCATATATATGTATATATATGTATATATATATATATATGCATATATATATGTATATATATGCATATATATGCATAGATACGCATATATATATTCATAGATATGCACATATATGCATATATATGCATATATATAAATGCGTATATATATGCATACAGGCAGCACCTTTCGAGGCTTTGTATGGGAGAAAATGTCGAACACCGGTTTGCTGGGCTAAAATTGGTGATAGTCAACTAACGGGTCCCGAGCTAATACATGAGACAACTGAGAAGATTGTGCAGATACAGAACCGTATGGCTGCAGCGCGAGATAGACAGAAAAATTATGCTGATAAGAGACGGAAACCATTAGAGTTTCAGATTGGCGACAAGGTCTTATTGAAGGTCTCACCTTAAAAAGGCGTAGTTCGGTTTGTCAAACGAGGAAAGCTGAACCCGAGGTATGTTGGACCATTTGAGATATTGGAAAGAATAGGTCCAGTGGCATCGACTAGCCTTACCTGATTCACTGAGTGAAGTCCACGATGTATTCCATGTTTCAAATATGAAGAAGTGTCTATATGACGAAACACTAATTGTACCACTAGAGGACATTCAAGTGGATGAACAATTACGCTTTATCGAAGAACCAGTCGAGGTGATGGATCGTGAAGTGAAAACACTTAAGCAAAGCAAGATACCCATAGTCAAAGTTTGTTGGAACTCGCGACGTGGACCGGAATTCACATGGGAACGTGAAGATCAAATGAAGCTCGAGTATCCTCAACTATTCACGATGATGCCTGCAGACGAAGGTATTGATTTAAATTTTGGGACGAAATTTCTTTCAATATGGGGATGATGTGACAACTCATCCAAAACTCACTAGATTTTGATTTCTGAGTGCCAATGCAGTAGACTAGTGATGATACACTCTCATCATGTAACGCAATTTTCGCGATGAAAATTCTTTCAACATGGGGATAATGTGACATCCGGTAATTTTCTGTTACCAAAACTCTGTTAGTTCCGCTAAGTCTTGCATACACGTGTCGTGAGCACACACTAGTTGTCGTTTAACGTTGGTGACCTAATAATAATTAATAATGTTAAAGTAATGATAATCTAGTTGATTAGATGATTATTGTGTTTTGCTTATGTGTTTACGCAATTTAAATTTTAACGGTGATTTTTTCGCGTAACGTGGAAACGTGAGTGTAAATTAGTATGTTTGTGATTTATAAAGATAAAAATATACAATTGTTGCTATGGGTTTATAGGTGTAGTATTGGGATTAAAAACAATTAAAAAGTGTTTAAAAGAGAATTCTTTTATAAAAATATAAAAGACAAGGATTAAAGAGTAATTAGTGAAAAATAATTATACAAAACAAACCCTAAACCCCCCCACACCCCTTGCGGCCGTAACCCCCATTCCACACCCTCTCCACTTCGAAATTCAGCCAAGAAACACACATACAATTCGATTTTGGGCGATTCAAGTGATTACAAGGTGTTTTATAAGTGCTATTGTTGATTTCTACACACCTAAAGGTATGTAACATGTTGTTTTGTGATTTCTAGGTTCTTGAAGAACCCTAATTTGTGATTTTTGATGATGGCATGAAATTTATGGTTAATCCATGTTAGTATTGTTGTATTGATACTACATTGGGTGTTAATTGCAAGTATTGATGTGAATTTTGATGTTCTAGTCAAATTAGGTCAAAAACTAGAAACTTGATTTGGGGAAACTTCTAAATTGATGAAATTGATGTTGTTGGGTGATTGTATGATGTTAATTAGATAGTATGGATGTTAGATTACATTGATTGTGCAAGAAATTGATGAATTTGAGGTGTTGTTTATAGGTTACTAATAATAGTAACTTTATTTTATCAAGAATGTTGAATTAGGGATAAATGGATGTTGTGGATATGTTTATGATGATATTTAGATACTAGATTGTTGTTGTGAACTATGGGAATTCAAGAACACATGCTAGAATCCATACCTTACTAAAGATAGTAATTTTTTAGGATATGAATTGATGAATTGTGCTAGTTTGGTGTTGTTGATCATGCCTAGTGATGTTATGAACTTGATTAGGTATGTAATTGATGAAATTGTGGTTTTTATGGATGGTTGATCACTTTTGGGTATTACTTTTCCAAAAGGGAAACTTTATTTTTGATGAATGTTAGACATGTTCTTGGTGATAGGATCATGCTAGAGTATTTATTGTGGGTATCTAATGTGTTAGAATGTGTTATTGGAGTTGTATGAATGCTTAGTTGATCATGTGGGATTGATGAACCTTGATGATCATGTATGGTATTGAATGTTGATTAGTAACTAGGGCATCATGTTTGGGACTGGAAATTGATCATCTTGATGTATGTTGAATGTAATGAACATGTCGAATGTGTTGTTGGATAATATGGATGATCAATTGGTAAATTATCTGTTTTGGTCTGTTTATGATAATTCATAGTTATGGGTCATATGAGTAGGTTATGCATGATTTGACCTTGTATGATGTATGATTATGTTTGTTTAAATGGTTTACAACACATAATGTCACCAACGGGTCAAACGGGTCAACCGGGTCAAACGTGCTTGTTTTATGAAACCTTGAGTCTTTGGTTTTAGTGTACCTAGGGTTTCATATGTTCTCTGTTTAAACGTACTCATGTACTTACATGATCTAGGTAACCTCTGAACGTTGTCTGTCCACTCTTTTCTTCCAAGCAAACTCTAAATACTCATTAATCATATCAGGTGAGTTCATGCCCCACTATTTATTTAATCTCTTTTGGGGGAGATAGCATACTGGTAATTTCATAAACGCTTATTGTATTTAAGTTGTGTATAATATTAATATAGTGATGTTTACCATGGAAAAGTCCTCACACTTTCGAATTGTTAATATTGAATAGCAGGGAAACTTGGGTAGTACTACTGGGTCTGACGAGCCCCACCTGTGTGACTCGAGGTCAACCGGGTGCAATTTGTCCTATGAACATTTGTCACGGCCTGGTAAGTTGTGGCAGGAGGCAAAAACTATCACAGTCAGCTTTAATTGTGAAATCACTATGAATTAATATTTATTGTTAATAAACTAGCTATCTGTTACAATACACTGCTTATATATATCACAACTGTTAAACTGTTTATGTTTAAACGCAAACTCTTGAACTCACCAACCATTGTGTTGACATTTTAGTATGCTATTCTTAGGTCGATGATCCAGCTTGCCAGCAGGAGCACATCACGAGTCCAGCATGCATTCTAAGGATTTAAATTACAAACACATTTACTTGTCTTTTAGTCATGGTTTTCAAGTATCTGGATGGCGCTTGTTTTGCCATATTATGCATTTATATACTTTAGGTTTGTCTTATTTTGCAAAACGCTTCCGCATGGTTTTAAAGTTTGAACTCTGGTTTGGTTTATATTAAATATGGCATATAGAGTCGTTCTGAGTAACTATTGACTTTGATCCTTGTTTGTTCACACGCCTCGCGGTAAAACTCCGCACGTGGATTTTGAGGGTGTGACATCGAGCCTCTAGGTTTGACCCCTATAATCTCCCCCTAGGCTTGGTAAATCAATGCTCTAGAAGTCCACGTCTACAACATGGTAACTGCCCCCATATGCGTACATCTTGTTGTCTAGGGCCTTCGTTATCAACCAATCAAACTGTGCCGCTACAAAATGAACTGATTCATCAGCTTTAATAGGAAATGCCTGTAGTGTCATCAAATAATTCCTTCCAAACTTTAGTAGATTCACAGGGTCGATGATACGACAATCTCTATCAACACAATGTATTAATGCGTGTCTCGTCTCCTTCTCACAACTCCACCATATATGCTTTGACAAGCTGTTAACTAGCACTGGAGCATGTATAGGGATCTTTCACACATACCTCGGATTCCGATAAACCCTTATCTTCACCGGCTTATTAGTGTTAGGATCTATCCCGGTCTCATCTTCAACGACTTTGGATTTAGCAGTCTTAAAGTTCTTGAAGTTGGTTTTGCTATGCGTCCAAATCAGGTTTTTGATCCAATTGCCCTTACCATAGTTACTCGGGTTAATGAATGGAACATGATTCATAGCATATAAATTTGATACTCTAAGTGTATGAAAGTCATGTTCATCCTTAAAATACTCAATAGCTCCTCCCTGTCTCTTAATCACATACATCTTCTTCTTTGCATCATACGCCCAACTTAGGATAGGTTCTGAGTTTTCGTACCTTGTGAAAGGTTTGGAATATCTCAGTGTGTGAATGTAAGCTGGTGGTGGCAGAGCCTCAATAATGATATTACCAACCTAACATATAGCACTTTAAGCTGCTTGATCTGTTGCCTTATCAGTGGTATCTCCCATACTTGTCTCCCCACCAATCTCTCCCTCTTCAATCAAGATATCATAAATAAGTCTTTAAGACTATTTCCAAATATATCTGTGTAATCTACTATAGTCTTGTCCAAATCATCAAACAAAGACAGATCTTCGTCTTCCTCCTTAATTAGCTTTTGCTGGAAAGAGTAAAAATCCTTCTCATACTCTGCTTCGGTGGTAGGATCTAAGGATGTGTAGTCCATTATATCATCGGACTTGGTTCGAGGACATTGGCAGTGTCTGATGATCCGGCAGTACCAGTAGGAGCACCCATATCACCCCCTTGGTCATCATTATCATTCTTCTTATCATCATCTCCTTTATCATCTCCCTCATCACCATCATCACCATCATCACCATCATCATCATCCTCATCATCCATATCATCATCATCCATATTATCATCCTCATCACTGAATGTAAAGTCAATATGATCCAAATCATCATCATCACCAACTAGGTTAGGTCTTGGCATCATATGCTCAGGCTCCCCAAACGCCTCTCCAGTGAACAGTATAGGCTGATCCTTAGTAGCCTGAATGGGAACATCAGTTGGTGACTCTTAATCAACATTAGCGGTGTCTGTTGCCCTTTGTGTGTCAACAGGATCAACAACACGCTCTATCTCAGTAATGGAATCTTCAGCAAGCTCAGGTCCAGCTTTTTGCTGTCCACTAGATTCTCCAACTTTCGTGGTATGATACTGTGTAGATGAAGAATAGATACGGGAAGTGAGATCTTTTGGGTCCTGCTCCAATATCTGAACACAACTAAATAAGAACTGTTGATGATTCTCTAAGCTATTAATCTTCTCATCTGTATCAATCAGACTTTGACACATATCATCTATCAACTTTGTCTTCTCCAGCAATTCTCTTTCTAACACACTAACCCTCTGCTATAATGTAACCCGAGTGAGTGAAAATGAAGCAGACGTTGGTTACGGTCGAGGCTCTGGTGTAGTAAAATCAACATCACCAAACATATCATCACGAGTTGGCTCTCTCGAAGGTGTCCTCAATATGTCATCAGTAGTGGGCATAAAAGATAATGTTACCATAGTTGATTATGTAACGATCACAGGAGTAGTGGCCTCACTAACTGTGACTGGAATATTAGTAACAAGAACATCCTCAGTCGACACTGTGGTCATCAGGGTCCAATGTTTCCTTAACACTCCACATCCTCTACCCCTCCCATGTGGACTTTCACCAACACTCCTTGCCATTCTCTTTCCTCTTCCTTGAGTAAGGGGTGTCTCTTCTAGAACAAAATTAGAAATTTTTTTTGGTGTGTTTCACTCATCAATGCATTTTAGGGGTGTTTCCCGCATTCTGGGACATCTTTGAAGTATATACGGTACGTTCACTATTTGATCACTTTCCGTCTCACTCCCAGTTTCTGTGAACCTGTAAGGCCCCGTACCCGGAGACCTTATAGTTGGTCATTCACAGCAGTAATTACCTAAAACATTACATATTATAAATTTAAGTAATGGAATTAATTTAACAAAAACCATTCATTTCATTATAAACACTGTTGTTAAGCAATACATTGTAGTTAATGAATCACAAAAGATTAGTTGAATGAATTACAAAACAACAGTATTGTCAAAACATGAATGGATGTCAGCCTTGGCCCACCGAGTAGCCAACCCCACGTGCCATCCTCAGAAACAAATTACCTGCCAACTGGAAAAGACATAAAAGTCAGCGTTGCTGAGTGAGTTCTAGTTTTTATAAATAAAATACTTCACTTTTCATTTCAAACCGTTCATTACTTTCGTATGTGATCACACATCGTACGTACACTTAGGTAATATCATTATTATCTTCATCATCGTTCAATTCATACTTTTACCATTATTCTTCCGGTCTTTTGCAACACAGAGTCGCTCACCCATTAGCAATCTCAAGGATTGCAAGACTTTCGGTCTTTTGCGACACAGAGTCGCTCACCTATTAGCAATCTCAAGGATTGCAAGTCTTTCGGTCTTTTGCAAGACAGAGTTGCTCAACCAATTATCAATCTCAAAGATTGACCCTGTGTGCATCCTTCGGGGTAGCTAACCCGCATCACAGTTGAGCTAACGACAACATGGTTGTGCACCTCTTTACATTTGCTTGCAAGACTTCTGTTCATTCGTTTACGTTCTACTTTTCTTTATCATTAATCTTTCACTTTATTAATGATAATAATTTCTGTTTCGATCATGATCATACCACATAGAGTCATACGATATTAATATTAATATTAATAATAAGGGTCATAATGACAATCAAACATAATCATATGCATTAAATAAACCTTAGTCAACATTTGTCCAAAAACCTAATGGCACAGACTCCCATGAAAATTCTGCATTTAATTCTAAGTGTTGGGCGCATGAGAACTACTTGGGCGCATGAGCCCTGTCTGGGCGCATTTCCACTATGCAGGCGCCCCATCCCAACACTTAGCAGCTTATCACTTAGGCGCATGAGCCTTTTAGGCGCATGAGCACTGTTGGGGAGCATGAGCCCCAACACATAAGCTCCTGGTCAAAATCCTGGGAGCATGAAAACTATTCAGGCGTATGAGCCTTATATAGGCGCATTATCATCCTGTTAACTATGTTTCTAAGTCGGTTTCAGTCCCAAACATCCTATTACCTTGTTCTAAGCATACACATACTATACTAGGCATGAACTTAACATAACCATAACATTATATTCGCCCAAAACATACCCCACGCATATACACATGCACATTAACATACGGGTAACATACCCAATCTCATAAAAACATACATACATGTATTTTCCAGCCCTGAAATCATATAAAACATGTAAAATGGGGTTCTAGAAACTCACCTGATGCAACTTGGGTGTTCTTCCTTTCCAACCCGCTTGCAGTGAGTTCAAACACCTAAAAACAACACCACACACACACACACGAGCATAATCAAAAACACATAAGCACATAAACATGTAACCGGGATAAAACCTGTCATAAACATGTAAAAACCATGAATTCTTACCTTGAATTCATTCACTTTTTCTTCTTCTTCTTTAATCCGAGAGTATTCTCTGCTCTCTCTCTCTCTCTCTCTCTCTCTGTAAACCGAGACAATTGGTGAAGTGAGGTGAGGGTGGGCGGCCATACCCACCTTTACACCAACTATTGAAAGTTTTGTCCTTTTTGGACACTTTTAGTCCCTCAACTTGGACCTTATTGCCTTTCTTGCTTTTATTCTTTGTATCTTGTCTTTTAAAAAAAATAACCGGGTGTTACAAGTCCACCCCGTTATATAGGTTTCGTCCCCGAAACCTGTTATTCCTCAAACAGACGAGGGTAGTGCTATGTCATCTCTTCTTCAGTCTCCTACGTAGACTCGGATCCCTTCCTGTGCTTCCACTGTACACGCACAAGAGGAACCACTTTATTTCTAAGCCTCTTCTCTTTACGGTCGATGATTGCCACTGGTTGCTTCACATAATTGAGCCTTTGATCAACTTCAATGTCCTCCAGTGGGACGATCGTATCTTTATCAGCTAAGCACTTTCTCAGATGAGATACATGGAATGTGGGATGAATTCCACTTAACTCGTCTGGCAATTCAAGTCGATAGGCTACTTCCCCTACTCGTGCAATGATTCGAAAAGGTCCTATATATCTCGGGCTTAACTTACCTCATTTTCTGAATCGGATAATTCCTTTCCAAGGTGAGACCTTCAACATGACTTGGTCGCCAACCTTGAACTCTATTGATCTTCGTCTCTTGTCAGCATACGACTTTTGTCTATCTTTCACCGCCTTCATGAAGGCTTTGATCTTTTCCAACTTCTCAGTCGTAGCTTCGATCACCTCGACACCTCCCAGCTCTTTCTGCCCAATGTCTCCCCAACATACGGGCGTCCTACATCTCCTACCATATAGCATCTCGTAGGGTGGCATGCCAATACTGGCATGATAACTGTTGTTGTACGAGAATTCTGATAACGGCAGGTGGTCGTCCCAACTTCCTCCAAAATCGATCACGCATGCTCGAAGCATATCCTCGAGCGTCGGTATCGTCCTCTCAGACTGACCGTCCGTCTGAGGATGATAGGCTGTACTAATGTGTAGCCTCGTCCCCATTGCATCATTGAATCTTTTCCAAAACATTGACGTAAACCGGGTGTCACGATCTGACACAATAGACACCGGCATGCCATGAAGAGCTACGATTTCCTTGATGAACAGATCCGCCAATCTTTCGGATGAATACGTCTCGCAGATCGGTAGGAAGTGGGCACTCTTTGTTAGTCGGTCGACAATCACTCAAATAGTATCACATCCCCTCGACGTGCGTGGCAGCTTAGTAATGAAGTCCATGGTGATGTGCTCCCACTTCCATTTGGGTATGCCCAACGGTTGGATCTTCCCGTATGGTTTTTGATGTTCCGCCTTCACTTGTAGGCAAGTAAGGCACTTACTCACGTACTTCGCCACGTCGCATTTCATGCCCGGCCACCAGTAATCTTTCTTCATATCGTGATACATCTTGGTAGCACCGGGATGAATGGAGTATCGAGTCTTATAGGCCTCGTCCATAATCTTTCCATGTAGATCCCCGTATCGAGGAATCCACATTCGCCCTAATCGGGTCTTAACACCAAGAGTGTTCTCACCCAATTCCGTAACTATACCTCTCATCCTTTTGGGGTTAAGACGATCTTTATTCAAAGCCTCGTATTGAAACTCCTTAACCTGTGTCATCACGTCGGAGGTCATGATTAACTGATAAGCCTTCACCCGGATCGGGTCGGGCCTTTCCTTTCGGCTAAGGGAATCTGCCACCACATTGGCCTTGCTCGGATGGTAATGGATTTCGCAATCATAATCCTTTATGAGCTCCAACCATCGCCTCTGCCTCATGTTTAGATCTTTCTGCTCGAAGAAGTACTTCAAGCTTTTGTGGTCTGTGAAGATGGTGCACTTCGTCCCGTATAGATAGTGCCGCCAAATCTTCAACGCAAAACCACCGCGGCTAGTTCTAGATCGTGCGTGTGATAGTTGACTTCATGGGTTTTCAGCTGTCGGGATGCGTAAGCTATCACCCTTCCACGTTGCATCAATACGCAACCTAGCCCAGAATAGGATGCATCCGAGTATACCACTAAGTCTTCTCTCCCCTCGGGCAATGTCAAGACAGGAGCTTGTGTTAGTCTCGTCCTCAACTCCTCAAAGGCACCCTCCTACTCTCGACCCCACACGAACTTCACGTCCTTGTGAGTCAACTTAGTCAAGGGTGAGGCTATCTTGGAGAAGTCTTGAATAAATCTTCGGTAGTAGCCCGCCAACCCCAAGAAGCTACGAATCTCGGATGGCGTCTTTGGTGACTTCCATTGCATCATAGCCTCAACCTTTGCTGGGTCCACCATGATTCCATCCGCATTTACCACGTGACCCAGAAATTGCACCTCGCGTAGCCAAAAAGCACATTTGGAGAACTTGGCATACAACTTCTCCATTCTTAACATCTCCAACACTTCCCGAATGTGACCGACATGCTCTTCTTCGCTCCTTGAATAAATCAAGATATCATCGATAAACACAATCACTGATTTATCCAACATCGGCCAACACACTCGATTCATCAAATCCATAAAAGCAGCTGGCGCGTTGGTTAAACCAAAGGACATAACAAGAAACTCATAGTGTCCATAACGCGTACGAAAAGCTATTTTAGGAATGTCCTGCTCCTTCACTTTCAATTGATGGTAGCTAGATCGAAGATCTATCCTCGAGAACAAACTGGCACCCTGGAGTTGATCGAACAAGTCATCAATCCTCGGTAACAGATACCGATTCTTTATTGTCAACTTGTTCAACTCACGGTTGTCGATAGACATTCTCATGCTATCGTCCTTTTTCTTCACGAATAAGACCGGAGCACCCCAAGGAGAGATACTAGGTCTGATAAAACCCTTATCGAGCAACTCTTGCAGTTGCTCCAGTAACTCCTTCATTTCAGTTGGAGCCAACCGATACGGTGCCTTAGCGACAGGTTGGGCACCAGGTATCAAGTCAATTTGAAATTCGATTTCGCGATCCGGTGGCACACCTGATAGGTCCTCTGGAAATACATCGGGAAAGTCACACACCACCAGTACATCGGACAATTGGGGTGTTGACATGTCCACATCTTTCACGTAGGCCAAATAAGCACTACATCCACGTCTCATGCACTTTCCTGCCACCGCCATCGAAATCACTTTCGGAATCGTCATAACCCGATCGCCGTATATCGTCACCGGACTTCCGTCAGACTTCGTCAGTCTAATCACCTTTTTACGACACACGATATTGGCTTCATAGGTTGCTAACCAATCCATCCCTAGTACCATATCAAATCCACCTAGGGGCATCACATGTAACCTAGCAGCGAACCTATGACCTTCTAATTCTATGGCACTATCCTCTATCACATCACTATCCTCTATCACATCAGGCCTTAGACATCTTACTCTCAACGAATAAGAGGGACAAATCCCATCTTGACTACATATGTCTCTCACAATTACCTTATATTATACCTGAATTCAGACTTATGTACTGCCATATTTCAGAACAGTGAAGAACTGAGCCAAAGTATAATATTTGGTAAATGTCAAGACCCAATATGTATCTCAGGTCAGAGGATACCAAATGATGTTCGCCTTTACTCAAAATTACTTATGATCAATCAGGAAGATTCCATGTAGTAATATTTGAGATGCAGGTCAGTCCAATATTTGCATCCCACAAATATCTATGAACCTTGGTAGCAACCCATTGCTCTATATTCATCCTTATGAATATCAACCAATCCAAGTTCATAATAATCTTACCCTCACACTTGTTCCTACAAGTCTGAATGACTACAGACATTTAGAGTAAACAATTTACTCATGGATTAAACATGCTTAATTGGAACATTAATTGAAACATTATAACCAAATAATTTTATTCAAATAATAAATAGTTCCACATATCAAAATATAAAATTTACAGATCAAATCCAGTCACTAGAATATCGAAGTCCCATGGCACAAGTATGACCTTCATGCTTTGCCTTTTCAAGGAGCTTCGTGAGAGGATCCGCAATGTTTTGATCCGTGTGAACTTTGCGAATACATACCTTTCCCTTTTCAACTTCATCTCGTATGTAGTTGAATCTCTGCTCAATGTGCCTACTCTTTTGATGAGCACGAGGTTCCTTGATTTGAGCAATCTCACCCTCGTTATCAAAAAAGATCTCTAGGGGTCCTGAATGGAAGGGACTACCCCTAGATCGGCAATGAATTTCTTCAACCATGCGGCTTCTTGAGCTGCCAATGAAGCGGCGACGTATTCAGATTCTGTAGTTGATAAGGCCACCACATCCTGTTTAGAGCTCTTCCAAGAGACGGCTCCTCCATTCAGAATGAAAATGTATCCCGATTGTGACCGTGAATCATCACGATCAGTTTGGAAACTCGCATCCGTGTAACCTTTTACAATGAGTTCCTCATCACCAGATCCATAGATTAGGAACATATCTTTCATCCTCCTTAGGTACTTAAGTATGTTCTTAACAGCCATCCAATGACTGTTTCTAGGATTTTGCTGGTATCGGCTTATTATCCTTAATGCGCACGAAACGTCCGGTCGAGTGCATATCATTGCATACATGATGGATCCAATAGAAGATGCGTATGGGATTGCCTTCATGCTATCTTGCTCATCCTTTGAGCTGGGACATTGAGTTGTACTCAATATTGTTCCTCTTTGAATAGGTAGGGTACCTTTCTTAGAGTTCTCCATCTTGAACCTTTTCAAGATTTTATCAGTGTATGCACTCTGATTTAAACCAACCAACCGCCTTGATCTATCCTTATAGATCTTTATTCCTAGAATATAGGCGGCTTCACCAAGATCCTTAATGGAAAAAGAACTTCCAAGCTAGTTTTTACACCTTCCAAGGTTGGAATGTCATTTCTAAATAGTAGTATGTCATCAACATACAATACTAGGAAAGTTATTGTGCTCCCACTAGCCTTCTTATATACACAAGCCTCATCAGCGTTTTTATTGAAGCCAAATTTCTTTACCTCTTCATCAAAACGGTGATTCCAGCTTCTCGATGCTTGTTTCAATCCATAGATTGATTTCTTTAACTTGCGTACTTTATTGGGATGTCTTGGATCGACAAAACCCTTAGGCTGAACCATATAGACATCTTCCTCAAGATATCCATTTAGGAAAGCGGTTTTGACGTCCATTTGCCAAATCTCATAATCGTAATGAGCAGCTATGGCAAACAATATCCTTATAGACTTTAGCATCCTAACAGGTGAGAAGGTTTCATCATAATCAACCCCTTGAGTTTGAGTGAAACCCTTTGCTACAAGTCTATCTTTATAAGTATCCAAGTTTCCATGCATATCGGTTTTCCTTTTGAAAACCCACTTACTTCCAACTACCTTGGAATTAAGAGGTGGTACAACAAGCTCCCAAACTTGATTGTCATACATGGATTGCATCTCAACGTTCATGGCTTCAAGCCATTTGTCAAAATCTGAATTGGACACTGCATTATGGTATGTGGTTAGTTCATCTGAATCTACCACATAGCATCCATCCATGAAAAATCCGTATCTTTCAGTTGGATTACTAGTTCTACCACTTCTGCGAATGTCTTGTGTGTATTGATCAACCCCTTGATCTTCCTCAACATCCTCATGTTGAGTGCTAGTTTCAACCAAACGTGCATCGGGTTATGGTTCTTGATCCTCTTCAAGATCCACTGTTCTACTGCCAGCTCCTTCCATAAGGAACTTTGCTTCTAAGAACTCACCCTTTCTGGCAACAAACACCTTTTGTTCCAGTGGATCATAGAAATAATATCCCATAGAATCTCTAGGATATCCAACAAAATACACTTGGTGGATCGGACTTCCAATTTGTTTGGGGTGGGAGTCTTAACATAAGCCTCACAACCCCAGACCCTTAAGTATGATAGGGATGGAACTCTTCCATTCCATATCTCAAAAGGTGTCCTTTCCACCTTTTTGGTTGGGGCCATATTTAGAACACGGGCCGCGGAGAGCAAAGCGAAACCCCAAAATGATAGAGGCAATGTGCTTCTAGCCATCATAGATCGGACCATATCCAATAAGGTTCGATTCCTCCTCTCAGACACACCATTATGTTGTGGTGTTCCAGGTGGAGTGAGTTATGAGACAATCCCACAACTCCTAAGATGATCTTGAAAAGCATCACTTAGGTATTCACCTCCTCTATCGGTACGGAGAACTTTAATTGACTTGTTGAGTTGATTTTCTACTTCATTCTTGAAGATTTTGAATATTTCAAAAGCTTCATCTTTGTGCTTTAATAAGTACACATACCCATAGCGACTATAATCGTCGGTAAAGGTAATGAAGTATCTTTCACCATTCCTAGTCATTGGTTTAAAAGGACCACATACATCCGAATGTATGATACCTAATAAATCATTTGCCCTTTCGTTAGTTCCACTAAAGGGTGCCTTAGTCATTTTTCCTTGTAAACAAGATTCACAAACATCAAATGAATCACATTCATTTGTTTTTAAAGGACCATTCTTTTGAAGTGTTTGTATGCGTTTCTTGTTTATATGACCAAGACGACAATGCCAAAGATAGGTATCACTCAAATCCAGTTTGAGTTTCTTGGTGTTAGTTTGGTACAATAAACTATTTAAAGTATTTTCATGAACCAATTCGTAAATCCCATTGATGGGAATAGCTTTAAAATAGAACATATCATTTAAAGAAACATGAATATCATTTTCAACAAAAGATAATACATAATCATAATGTCTTAACCGGGATACAGAAATAATGTTCCTAGTCAAACTAGGAGCATACAAAATATTCGTCAAAATAACATCCAAGCCACTTGGAAGTTTTAGGATGTAGTCCCCACGAGCTTCAACTAAGACTTTAGTTCCATTACCCATGAAGAGGCTAACATCTCCTTGTTTGAAGTCCCTACTTCTTGTGAACCCCTGCAACAAATTGCAAATATGAGTTCCACATCCTGTATCCGATACCCATGTGTTAGAAGATGTAACATTAAGAACAATAAGAATCATGTATATTGTACCTGAGGTCTACCTGACATCCCTCTTTGATTTCAACTCTTGGAGATGGAGAGGACAATTCCTTGCCCAATGTCCAATCTCCCACACTTGAAGCATGGGTCATTAGTAGCAACCTTTTTCTTCTCTTTGTGGTTTGGGTGGCACCCTTGCCACCCCTTTCCCCATACGGGTCCCTTACCCTTGGCAACCTTTGCCTTGGGTGCGGGATAAGGCCTTTTCTTGTTCCCACCTTCATTGATGGTGAGAACGGGTAAAACCCTTTTACCCATGGCTGCCTCGGCCGTTTTGAGCATTGAGTGAAGCCCACCAATGCTTTTGTCCCAAGCATTCATGTTGTAGTTAAACACGAATGTCTCGAACTTCTTGGTAAGGCCATTTAGGATCAAATCCGTGGCCAATTCCTTCGAGACGGGACAATTAAGCCTCTCGAGGCGGTCAATATGACTTTTCATCTTAAGTACATAAGATGAAACAGATTGGTTGTCGTCCATATGACATGCATGGAGTGCTCGAACCGTTTTGAAGCACTCAACCCTTGCTTGCTGTTAGAACGTTTCCTTCAGCTGGGTTATCATGTCGTAAGCTCCGTGATGTTCATACTCCTTTTGGAGATCCAGAGTCATGCTCGCTAGCATGAGACAAGACACTTGGATGGAGTCCTCAGTTTACTTCAGCCAATCGTTGTAGGCCTCCTCATCATCCTCAGTAGGTTGATCAGGGATAGGGTCGTCTAAAACATATGGTCCTCTCTCTTGCTTGAGAACGATTCTCAAGTTTCGATACCAATCAATGAAATTATTATGATTTAGACGTTCCTTTTAGAGGATCGCTCGTAGTGATTGGGTGGACACGGATGAGTTATCATGATTGTCATTATTGGTGGCCATCTACAAAATTTAACAAAGATCTATTTTAGTATTTTCGATATTGCTATTTTTAATAATTAATGCCTTTTAAGGTCATTTTTATATTAAAATCTAGAACCCAACATTACATTTTAATTGTGGTTAGGTGACCTTTATCCCACAATTTAAATTAATAAGTTGGTCAACGATTGACGGTTGCAAGCATTTGCAACTTCTAGAGGTATGGGATTGACTTTAGACATCGTATGTAAAGTCGGCATGTTAATCCCATCAACACCATTTGAATATTGTAGGTGATCCTTTTAACATGGTTTGCAAATCACATCTACTTAAGTCATAAGTTCCCTCAAAGTGATGAGATGACCTTTATCCCACTAAGAGTTCCCAAGTGACTTAAGTGTTGTGTAAAAGGACGGTGTTAATCTTGTTTTAGAATATTTAGAGGTTTCATAATTCTAGTTTAGAAAACTCTATGTACTTGTATTTGCATGCTTTCAAATACAAGATACCCTATGGTCCTTTGATTAAAACCTACTTTTAATCTTTAAAATCATTAGATCATTTTAATAACCTTTTATTAACTTTTAATGATTAAGAACCATCAATTTTCAGCTTGTTAAGTTTGTTAATGAGTTTGTAATGTATGACTAAATATTAACCAAAAATCAAACAACAAACAATCAAACAAGCATAATCATATAAACATGAGTGCATAACCATAGCTACTAAGTTGACAACACTTGTTTTCCATCACAGGTGTTGTCATAAGGTCTCTCCTAAGGTTTTGTAATGACACATTATATGTGTCCATGGACTCCCACTTGAATCCATATCCAAATACTTCAAGGTCCATGTCTTTGATGTCCATCTTTGGGTCTTGATCTTGTGCATCTTCCATTTACAAAAATTATATCCTAATACATTTTTCTAATAAAAGAAATGCACCTAATCTATTAATTACATAACGAAATGAATAAATAATTACAACCCAAATAATAAACATAAATATTACAACCCAATTGAATGAATAAAAACAACCATTCCAATCATCCAAACAACACAAGACCAAAAGCTAGGTTATGCACTATCAAAAGAACAATCATAAACATCATTCAACAAACTAATTAAACCCCATAAAACCCAAATTTTCAGCCAACATAAACTGAAAATTAGGGTTTGTTTGTCCAAACAAACAACATCCAAATATATCAACCAATTGACATTCCTATCTTTCAAAGTTTAATCATAAGCATGAAGATATAACTTTGAAAGACATGGGGTTTATTGAATCAACCAAAATCAGCCTATTATGAGTTGATAATCATCCTTTAAAACCTATTTTAAAGGAAAAGAACAAGCAAGCTATCCATATAACCGACTCTTGATGCGATTGATGGGTTTGATAGAACACAAAATCGAAGTTTAACCATTTAAACTTTCTGAAAAATGCAGCGGATATTATTATGTTTAAACATGATTACAAAACCGAAAAAGCATGTTCTTTAGGTGTTAAACATGTGCATAAACCAAACCCATATCGCAAGGGATCATTCTATGTGAATATGCATGCTATGTGAACATAAAACAACATGATATGACAGCCACAAAGGGGCTGCCATATTCTACCTTTCAGCAGCTCAAAAGGGTCGAGATGATGATGTTTTGAGTGGTTAATCTTCAAAGGAGAAGACCTCAAACCGTGATACCCCATGCCCTTCAAACACCTTGCTTGTTAGGATGTAACACCAAAAGAAGAACCTCTTTTTCTTGCTCCTCTAAAACCCGAAGCTTTCAGCAAAGTTTTGGCTTCAAAGTCGAAATTTTCAGCCAAGTATTTTGCTTCAAACTCGAAAATGGCAGCCAAGGTTGAGAGGATTTCTTGTGTGTGAGAGAGAGTGTGTTAGGAGAGAATGAATGGATGATTGTTGGTTGCATGTGGTCTTGCAAGAAACAAGAGAGAGTTGGGTATTCCCAAGGCCCTTGGGCGGCCAAAGGGTTGGTGTTCAAATGGGTTTCCCACCCATTTGTTTTTATAAAAAATCACACTCTCCAAATTTATTTGAATTATAAAATTAAAGCCTAGTTTAATTTTATAACATAACACATTTTATATGTCATTATTTAACCAATCTTAAATAATGAAACAAAAAAATTCTCATGAACAAGTTATCCATATAACGTTGCTCTATCACAAAGAAATATTTAGAAAACCAATTTTCTAAATAGGTGTCAAACATTCATTGTATGATCTCATCAATAAATAAATGTTTGTTGGTGTTAGTATAGCTTGTTATTGGGTATGACCTGACTTGGATCATAACGTACTAACCACATCAATCTTGTATGTGTCTTGTGCATATAAGATCCTACACTGCACTCTCCTGTATGCTCCTTCCCGCACTTACCACATCTCTTGGGTCCCGAGCTTGATGACCCCGCCCTACGGTCATCCATTCTCATCCTCTTGTTGTTCGGGACGAAACCACCACACCCGAACTGTTTTCCGTTCCAGTTTCGATCACCACCACCAGCCTTTTCACCTCCACCACCGTCACCTCCCTCTCATCATAGAGTCTCCCGGCCAAATCCACCGCCGACCTAAAAGTGCTTGGTCGAGCAGTAATCAAGTGCCTACGAATATCGGCTGGCAATCCCTGAATGTACCGGTTGATCTTTCGGGACATCGATGTCACTTGATCCGGCACCAGCCTCGCCATCTCATTGAATTTGGTGGTGTACTGCTGGTGGGTGATGGTTCCTGCCTCGAGTTGCAGGAACTCCCTCTCGATCTTGTCCAGTTCCCGATGAGGACAAAACTCCTCGATTACCAGCTTCTTCAACTCTTTCCATCGCATTTTCCCGATGGCGATGTTGTCCCACCAACATAGTGTTGAGTCAGTAAAGGAGTGGGTGGCAAACTTCACCTTCTGACCCTCCCGGCACTCGCTGATCTCGAGTACCGCTTCCATCTCCCTCACCCAACGGTGAGCGGCAGCAGCATTCCCGTTGCATCGAAGGTCGGAGGCCTGCACCTCTGAAATGCCCCATAGTTGCACCCCTTAGCCATCACCCCTGCCGAATCATCCTCCTCGTCATCGGACAATACTATCTCCAACTCCGGACGTTCATCCTCTCCCTTACTTTCCTTCCCAGTCGATCCTTTTCTGTCCTCCTTCTCTTTTCTTTCCTCGTTCCTCACAGCTCTAATGACTTCAGTCACCACAGACGGTAAGACTGTCTGCATGACCCGGTGCACTCGTCAGCAATCGCCTCCCGAGCTGAGGCATTCAGGCTGGCATTCTTGTTTCCTACACTCCGGTCATGAACCTCAGGGTTTCCATGAGTCGTCTCAGGAACCTTAGCACTGCTCCTAGTCGCACGCGGTCGACCTCTTCTTCTAGAAGCCTTGGAAAATTTCTTCCCAGCCATTTCCTAAGCTTATAAGATTCAAACACTAACACAGTCATTCAAGGTAATAGCTCAGTTTATGTCAAGTATAGTAAGTCCCTAATGACAGTGGCCAGTTGTGATTAACCACTTACTTTACTCTTCACACCCCAAGCATTTCCTATCCTGACTACATCAGTATCTAAATCTACTAAGAACACATAAGTCAAGTAGCACACGCACATAATACTGGTTATCCTTAAGAAATGAAATACCTGATGACACGTAGCTACTCGGGCTGACATCCCTCCTGCCCCATTTTCAGTTTAAGTTTAGGTTTCTTTTGAAAATATTTACCCTTTTCACTTAAACTTTGGCTCTAATACCAACTTGTAAGGCCCCGTACCCGGAGACCTCACAGTTGGTCATTCACAGCAGTAATTACATAAAACATTACATATTATAAATTTAAGCAGCGGAATTAATTTAACAAAAACCATTCATTTCATTATAAACATTGTTAAGCAATACATTGTAGTTCATGAATCATAAAAAGATTAATTGAATGAATTACAAAAAACAGTATTGTCAAAACATGAATGGATGTCAGCCTTGGCCCGCCGAGTAGCCAACCCCACGTGCCATCCTCAGCAACAAATTACCTACCAACTGGAAAAGACATAAAAGTCAGCGTTGGTGAGTGAGTTCTAGTTTTTATAAATAAAATACTTCACTTTTCATTTCAAACCATTCATTACTTTCGTATATGATCACACATCGTACGTACACTTAGGTAATATCATTATTATTTTCATCATCATTCAATTCATACTTTTACCATTATTCTTCTGGTCTTTTGCAATACAGAGTCGCTCACCCATTAGTAATCTCAAGGATTGCAAGACATTCGTTCTTTTGCGACATAGAGTCGCTCACCCATTACCAATCTCAAGGATTGCAAGACTTTCGGTCTTTTGCGACACAAAGTTGCTCACCCATTAGAAATCTCAAGGATTGCAAGTCTTTTGGTCTTTTGTAACACAGAGTTGCTCACCGCATTATCAATCTCAAAGATTGACCCTGTGTGCATCCTTCGGGGTAGCTAACCCGCGTCACAGTTGAGCTAACGACAACATGGTCGTGCACCTCTTTACATTTGCTTGCAAGACTTCTGTTCATTCGTTTACGTTCCACTTTTCTTTATCATTAATCTTTCACTTTATTAATGATAATAATTTCTGTCTCGATCATGATCATACCACATAGAGTCATACGATATTAATATTAATATTAATAATAAGGGTCATAATGACAATCAAACATAATCATATGCATTAAATAAACCTTAGTCAACATTCGTCCATAACCCTAATGGCACAGACTCCCACGAAAATTCTGCATTTAATTCTAAGTGTTGGGCGCATGAGAACTACTTGGGTGCATGAGCCCTGTCTGGGTGCATTTCCACTATGCAGGCACCCCATCCTAACACTTAGCAGCTTTTCACTTAGGCGCATGAGCCTTTTAGGCGCATTAGCAGCTTATCACTTAGGCGCATGAGCCTTTCAGGCGCATGAGCACTGTTAGGGAGCATGAGCCCCAACACTTAAGCTCCTAGTCAAAATCCTAGGAGCATGAAGACTATTCAGGTGCATGAGCCTTATATAGGCGCATTATCATCCTGTTAACTATGTTTCGAAGTCGGTTTCAGTCCCAAACATCCTATTACCTTGTTCTAAGCATACACATACTATACTAGGCATGAACTTAACATAACCATAACATTATATTCGCTCAAAACATACCCCACCCACATACACATGCACATGAACATACGGGTAACATACCCAATCTCATAAAAACATACACACACGTATTTTCTAGCCCCAAAATCGTATAAAACATGTAAAATGGGGTTCTAGAAACTCACCTGATGCAACTTGGGTGTTCTTCCTTTCCAACCCGCTTGCAGTGAGTTCAAACACCTAAAAACAACACCACACACGCACACGAGCACAATCACAAACACATAAGCACATAAACATGTAACCGGGATAAAACTCGTCATAAACATGTAAAAATCATGAATTCTTACCTTGACTTCGTTCACTTCTTCTTCTTCTTCTTTAATCCGAGAGTATTCTCTGCTCTCTCTCTCTCTCTCTCTAAACCGAGACAATTGGTGAAGTGAGGCGAGGGTGGGCGGCCATACCCACCTATACCCCAACTTTTGAAAGTTTTTTCCTATTTGGACACTTTTAGTCTCTCCACTTGGACCTTATTGCCTTTCTTGCTTTTATTCTTTATATCTTGTCTTTTTAAAAAAAATAACCGGGCGTTACAGAACCAGGTGTTCACCTCATTCATATCTGAGCGTGTAGCACCTTAAGAACTCTCAGGTGCTTCTTGTGCAGTACTCATGGATGGACCAACAATATCTTCTCTTAGAACATGAGGAGTTTGTTTTCTTGTGGACGAGCCTAGCTTGGTAACCATCTACAAACCTTCCAAGCTTGGCAAAATATGAACCATCCCAAGCGTTCCCTCGTGCACCCATAAGATAAGTGAAGATGTCTTTCTTCATCACCATGACAACGTAAATGGATGAATCAGACACTGCTAGCTCAAGATGATTAGCATTCACAATCATCTGAAGAAATCAGGGATACATGACAAAACTTCTTCGTATGGAAGTTTATCAACTAGTGATACCAACAAGGATAGAAAATGGCACTGAGACTATCATGCCAGCCTTGAGATTGCTAAGGCAGTGGATAACTACGTGGAATAAGTTCTTCTAGAAGAGAGGTAAGTACTTCTTCTCTAAAGATAGGTATCTATGGCTATAACCCATTTGGACTAAGCAGTCCTTAACAGCATTGTCATCAATGTTGAATGGAGCATGAGGCTGATCTTCCAGTAATAATACGCTGTTGATCACCTCAATAGTAATGACAACCCTTTTGCCCTTAACAGTGGTAGTAATACATGGTTCTCCATCCACATCGATCTCATTGACTGCTTTTATCCCAAACTGATTTATGATATCAGTATAGATAGTAGGACTAGCAAATATAGCATGATAATCCGGGATGTCTTCAGTCCCTCAATTAGTGATCGGAATAGAGCTTTGTCTTCAGGAACATCACCGAGATATACTATGGCATTATGGTTGTTGTTAAAAACCATAGGTCTCGCCATCTAAAATATTTAAACATTTTGATCAGTATAGAAGATAATCAGAATTTTTCAGACTTAGAAAAAAATTTCAACACTTAAATTTTTTTTGAAAATTTGAACTTCTCGCGTGAAAACTCTAAGTTCTCGCGCGCGAAAACATCACGTTTTCAATTTAACTATTCATGCGATTAGTCAAGTTATTGCATGAATTTGACTTTGACCAGTGGTCAACTTTTCACGCGACAAGTTATTTTCTGGGCGATAAGTTTTGAAAGTTGTCACGTCTGTTCATGTGCAAATGAAGCTTTCGCATGCGAAAACTGTGTTTCAATTCAACTTTTCAATCTGTCAATTTGTAACACCCGGATATTTTAAAGACGAGAAAGAAAGAATAAAAAAACAAATAAAAGAAGGAAACACAATTTAACCCAAGTTGAAGGGCTAAATGTGTCAAAAGGACAAAAATGTATAAAAGTTGGTGCATAAAGTGGGTATGGCCACCCACACTCCCCTGCACTCTTCTTCTCAACCGGTTTTAGAGAGAGATAGCATAAATGCTTTTGGGTGTTGAAGAAAAATCAAGAAAAAGGCTGAATTCAAGGTAAGAATTTGAAGTTTTAAGTGTTCTAGTCGGGATTTAGCCTCGGTTATATGCTTATGTCTTTGGGTGTGTGTTCGGGTGTGTGTGTTTGGTTGGTTTCTAGGTGTTTGAACTCATTGCATACGGGTTTGAAGGAAGACACACTCAAAGTTGCATAAGGTGAGTTTCTAGAACCCCTTTTTACGTGTTCTAACTAATTTTGGGGCTGGAAATACATGTAAGTATGTTTTTATAAAAATGAGTATGTTACCCGTATGTGTATGTATGAATGTGTATGTGGGTGGGTGTAAGTTTGGGTTTGATTTGTGGTTATGTTCATGTTATGATGCTTAGAATGTTAGTGATAAGCTTAAAACATGATGAATGATGAATTGGGATTGATTATGATGATTGATAGTATGAGTTGGCTGCCATGCGCCTAAATAGTGGCCTATGCGCCCAATGGTCAAAATTGCTTAAGTGTCCCCCATGCGCCCAAACCCCATGCGCCCAAATAGTACCCATGCGCCTAGGCACTCATGCGCCTGCATAGTGCCCATGCGCCTAGAATTGGCCCAGAATGACTAAGTGTTGGGCCATGCGCCCCAATAGTGCCCATGCGCCCAGAACCTTCACATGCGCCCAGAACCTTCACATGCGCCTAAGTGTTCCCATGCGTCCAGAAGGCCATGCGCCTGCATAGTGCCCATGCGCATGCATAGTGCTCATGCGCCTAAGACTTAGAAATATTTTTCTGAATTTTTGGGGCTGAAAATGCATACTAAATACAGGAAGATCGATTTTCATATAACAAAATGTGCTATACGAATGTGTTAAAATAAAAAACTTTTCACGCTGACGTGGCAGCACGGCCCCAGCCAGGGGCGTTGCCCCTTGGACACCACTAGGGGTTGCTGCCCCTAGGACCCCGCTGTCAGGGGCTACCGCCCCCAAACCCCCGCTGTTTCGAAGAGGGTCGGTAATGTTCTATGATAACTTGTACTTGTTGTGCATGTGTTTGTGTATGTGAATGAATGATGCATGATGTATGTTATGTATGATTATGTGTGACATTGTTGTGCTTATGTATGATATGTTTCCTTATGTTTCTTATTATGTATTATTCTGTGACCCACGTATTATGAGTATGAAATGAACGTGAAGTATTATGTAACATAGAGCGGAAGTTAATGTTAATGATATGTGGAACATAAAGAACGAATGAATGCATGCATTAATGAATGAATAGATGTAAGAAAAGTCTTGCAAGCAATGTATGGAGGTTCACACCCAATGAAGGGTGTTAGCTCAACTGTGTGTGGGTTAGCTACCCCCGAAGGATGCATACTAGGGTCTAATCCTTGTGATTGACCATACGTATTGGATCTTTCCGCTTACCCCGGTACTGTGGTCAGGCCACCGGGCACAATGTATGGGAGTCTAATTATAGACTTCGGCCCAGTACCTGCTTCATGCATGACGGTGGGGTATAGCCTGTGGCATTGGCCCGGAATGTGAGGAAGATAAAGGTGAATGTACGTAAAATATGGTAAGGAAGATAACAAATGCTAACGATGACGTATGATGATGAATGAACGAAAGTTAATGAACGATGATGAAGATAATAATAAGATTATCTATTTGTACGTATGATGTTGAGCACATATGAAAGTAAAGAACGGTTTTGAATGATAAGTGAAGTATTTTATTTATAAAACTAGAACTCACTCAGCAACGCCAACTTTTATGTATTTTCCAGTTGGTAGGTGATTGTTGCTGAGGATGGCACGGGACAGCTACTTGGTATTTTGGGATGGCATCCGTTTGTATAACAATGATTTTTTTATGATGTAATGGAAATTATGATATTTTATAACAATTAACTACATTGTATTATTTTTCAAAAGCGTTCATTAATGTATGAATGGTTTTAATTAATTTCCGCTGCGACGTTTTAAATAAATGTATCGTTTATGTGCGATGAATGACCAACTATGAGGTGCCCGGGAACGGGGCCTTACATAATTTCAAAGTGTTTTAACTATTAAAACATGTTTCATGGGTGTCGATTAAGTCATTATTCAGGTTCACTATGTTTAATTTGTTCAATTTAACGTATATTAGTCCCTTAAACTTTCGGTCAAGTTTCAAATACGTACAAATCAAAGAAATTAACATCAATCTACCTTAATATGTGTGTAGAAATCAATATGCTACCATAATAAACTATGCTATAACATTTGACAAAGGTTCAACACTTGGAATCGCTTTCGAATGAAATTTCAGGAATTTTTATGTGAATACTTGACTTTTCACACAACTATACAGTATATAGCACTCTGACTTCTCGCGTGAGAAGTTAGGGTTCTTGCATGATGAACTTTTTGCATGTTTTGAACCTTTCACGTGAAAAGTTATGTTTTATGGATATTTTAACTTTTTAATTTTTCAATTTTATTTATCTTATTGACCTTTTTGAATTGTTATGAAAATGATTAAATTTAACTAAGTGTTTACAATTATTCTTACACCCATAATTTTTAACATTTTGTAGACCTAAAACAAAACAAGTACACTTTTAACAAAATCAACATAACACAATAATGAATCTAATACCTTAAATATTTTTGTTAAATTTTCATGTATAGGATCATATTTCTTTAAATTGATTATTAACATCGTCCAGCATTAATATAAATAAGACTAGTTATGCTGATTGTCAATATATTTTATTGCCTTTAAATTTAGACCTCAAGTTTTACTTAGACTATAGTTGTGATATTTATCATGTTTTGCTTAAGTTAAATAAATTTAGTGGATCCCACAATCAAATTCCTGCAAAACTCTTAACCAACTTCAAGACATTTTTGAGATTTCAAGTCACCCCAAGTTGACTTAAGCCTTTCACTTCTGATCAACTTTATCAGAATCAATTACTGTCTTAGATAATATCTATTGGAGTATAACTAACACGAGAAATGTTTCTGAACATAAAATATTAACAAGTTGTAGGACTTATTAACTGTCAGTCGGACTTATGTTTTGCCCTCACAATATGTTTAGGACTTACATGCCAAGTCGGACTTACATGCCCTATCTTCTGATTTTGCCTCCTGTGTCATAACATTTACTCAAAGAAGAAAATATTATCATATAGTTTGTGTTTCTATGACATATCCTTTATTAATATACTCATTGGCATCTTTTATTCTTATATGGTCACATAGGATTTTTTTGGCTCCTTTTGTTTGTTTATCTCTTTTCTATTTTTGTCTTTCTTATGTATACAATATTATCTTTTGATGTTTTACACACACACACACACATATATATATATATACATATATATATATACATATATATATATATGTATATATATATATATATTTACACACGCACACATTATCTAATATAAGTTGAATCTGAGAGTAACTGGCTTGAGTATAAGACTGTAACTCTCAGTCTGTCTTAGCATGGAATCAGTGTATTCTCAAAACATTGATGAGTTACCCACTTTAGTCATAGATTATTACTTTCAGTGCATCACAGAACGTAGTGCTTTTCATTCTAGATTGTCCAGCCTATCAACATATCAAATATAATCCAAGTCAGTTTCTTGTATGCCTTAGAATACAATGATTAAAAAAAGAAATGTACTATCATTTCTTATATACACTTGAAAACTTAACTTTCTTAACCTTTGTAAGAACAAAATCTTTTTGTATTTTTCTTCAAACTATTTACTCCCCTAAGAACAAAATCTTTTTGTAAGTATGTTTTTCAAAATTTTCTCCCCCTAAAATTTTGATTATCTAGAAAGAAAATAACAATTTTAACTAAAACAAAGAAAATATTTTGGAAAGGGTGTAAGTATAAATGTTAACCAAGTTATGTTGGGTTTGTTGGACCATTATCAAGTTGTTTAACCATTTAAACAAGAAAAACGCAGCGGAATAAGAGCTTTATATTATGTTTATAATCTGAAAAATGAAAGTTCATAACTTTGTTTTAACAAACACAAAATCATAGGATCAAATATATGTGAATGAAATAGCTATCAAGAAGAAACAACAACCAAATACAACCAAATACAACTCATACAAACTACCTTTGTAGAGCTGCTGAAAATTGAGTTTTGGATGAAGATGGAGCTGCTCTTGAACGACCAAAACACCAAGGATAGGTGTCCTCAAGCTTGCATACCCACAAGTGTGAAGCAAACACCCTTTTACTAGGATTTTTGACACCAAAATCGAACCAAGAATGTGCTGAAAATCCGATTTTCAACTTCCATTTTCTTCAAGAAAGTAGAGAGAAGGATGTGTTCTTGGTTCTTTGCATGTTGGAGAGAGAGAGATAAGTGTGTGTATTTTCAAGAATGTCTTGGAGCTTGACAAAATGAACCAACCCATTAAAGGGGTGGCCGAATACCCTTTCAAAAAGGGTTTCCCCCAAATATTTTCATTATTATTCCATTTAACTAGTTACTAGTTAAGTTATTGTATTAATCCTTTTATTTTTATAACTTATACACACACACACACTTATATTATTTGATGTTATTTAACTAATTTAAATAACATTACAAATAATATTCTTGAACAAAATATCCTCATCAGTTGTTCAATCTCATATGCAATTTATTTAGAAAACATAATTTCTAAATTGGTGTTGATATTTAATTGCATTATCATATCATCAATTAAATATTAATTGGTGTTTGCTAAACTTGTTATTGGGTATGACCCGACTTGGATCATGACGTACTAACCACATCAATATTCTATGTGTCTTGGGCATAAAGAATCTAACAATCTCCTACTTGCACAAGATTCATAGAAGACTGATGCAAGCAATAAATACCGCCTAACAACGGTTTACTACCCTTAATACGCATGACTTAGAAGCCATTTAATAACATCATCCCCTTTAAGTATCCAACTTGAAATGGTTTAGGTGAATCAATTATTTATCTTTTTGTTACAGATGTCATGTTAAATCCAAGGACACAGAATGATCATTCCTTGTTGATTTAACTTAATCAGGCCTTAGACATCTTGCTCTCAATGAATGAGAGGAACAAATTCCATCTTGACTACATACGTTTCTCACAATCACCTTATGTCGTACCTAAACATAGCCTTATGTACTGACCATTATTCAGAGCAGCGAAGAACTAGCTGAAGGTATAACACTTGGTGAATATCAAAACCCAATATGTATATCAGGTCGGAGGATACCAAATGATATTCGCCTTTACTCAAATTTACTTCTGATCAATCAATAAGATTCCAGTAGTAAGATTTGAGATGCGGGTTAGTCCAATATTTGTATCCCACGAATATCTATGAACCTTGGCAGCAACCAATTGCTCTATATTCATGCCTTATGAATATCCACCAATCCAAGTTCATAATAGTCTTACGTTCATATTTGTTCCCACAAATATGACCGACTACGGACATTTAGAATAATAAACATATTCATGAATTTAAACATGCTAAAAGGAACATAACTCAAAATATCGTAAATATATAGATGAGTTAAATATTACAATCGTTCCATATTTTCAATATTAATACTAAACAGATCAATTCCAATCACTAGAATATCGAAGTCCTAAGGCACAAGTATGACTTTCATGCTTTGCCCTTTCAAGGAGCTTCGTGAGTAGATCCGCAATGTTTTTATCAATGTAAAGTTTGCGAATACATATCTTTCCCTTTTCAACTTCATCCCTTATGTAGTTGAATCTCCGCTCAATGTGCCTAGTCTTTTGATGTGCACGAGGTTCCTTGATTTGAACAATCGCACCCTCGTTGTCACAAAAGATTTCTAGGGGGTCTTGAATGGTAGAGACCACCCCTAGATCGGCGATAAACTTCTTTATCCATGCACCGTCCAAAGCTGCTAATGAGGCGGCTTTGTATTCGGATTCTGTAGTGGACAATGCTACCCCATTCATAATGGAGACATACCCCGATTGTGATCGAGAATCATCTCGATCAGTTTGGAAAATCGTATCCGTTTAACCCTTTACAACGAGTTCCTCTTCATGAGATCCGTATATTAGAAACATATCCTTAGTCCTCTTAAGGTATTTCAATATACTTTTAACAGCCATCCAATGGCTATTACCTGGATTCTACTGATATCTGATTGTCATGTTTAACGCACATGACACGTCCGGTCTAGTGCATATCATCGCATACATGATGGATCCTATAGCAGACGCATATGGGATGTCCTTCATACGATCTTGCTCATCCTTTAAGCATGGACATTGAGATGCAATCAATATTATCCCTCTTTGAATAGGTACCATACCTTTGTTAGAGTTTTCCATCTTGAACCTTTTCAAGATTTTATCAATGTATGCACTTTAGTTTAGACCTATCAACTGCCTCGATCTACCCCTATAGATCTTAATTCCTAAAATATAGGCGGCTTCACCAAGATCTTTTTTGGAAAAACAGCTCCCAAGCCAGGTTTTAACAGCTTCCATGGCTGGAATATCATTTCCAAATAGTAGTATGTCATCAACATACAATACTAAGAATGTAATTACACTCCCACTAGCCCTTTTATACACACAAGCCTCGTCAGCGTTCTTGATGAAACCAAATTTCTTGATCTCCTCATCAAAACGTTGATTCCAACTTTTCGATGCTTGTTTCAATCCATAGATTGATCTCTTTAACTTGCATACCCTTTTAAGATGTTTTGGATTGACAAAACCTTCAGGCTGAACCATATGGACAGTCTCTTCGAGATGTCCATTAAGAAAAGCGGTTTTAACATCCATTTGCCAAATCTCATAGTCATAATGAGTAGCAATGGCAAATAATATCCTAATAGACTTTAGCAATGTCACAGGCGAGAAGATTTCATCATAATCAACCCCTTGAGTTTGAGTGAAACCTTTTGCTACAAGTCTTGCTTTGTAAGTATCCAAGTTTCCATGCATATCTGTTTTCTTCTTGAAAACCCACTTGCATCCAACCGGTTTGGAGTTAAGCGGAGGGTCAACCAATTCCAAAACATGGTTGTCATACATGGATTGCATCTCTACGTTCATGGGTTCCAGCCATTTGTCACAATCCGAATTGGACATTGCATCATGGTACGTAATTGGCTCATCGGAGTCAACCACATAGCATCCATCCATGAAAAATCCATATCTTTCAAGTGGAATACTAACTCTACCAGACCTGCGAACGTTTCGAGTGTATCGATCGACCTCTTGATCATCATCAACTACCTCCTATTGATTGCTAGTGTCAACCAAACGTGTATCAGCTTGTGGATCTTGATCCTCATCAAGTTCCGTTGTTCTTTACGTCATTCCTTCCATAAGGAACTTGGCTTCCAAGAACTCTGCCATTCGAGCAATAAATACCTTTTGCTTTGTTGGATCAAAGAAGTAGTATCCTATACAGTCTTTGGGATATCCACCAAATATACACTTAGTGGATCGACTTTCCAATTTGTTTTGGGTGTTTAGCTTAACATAAGCTTCACAGCCCCATACTTTTAAATAAGATAGCGATGGAACTCTTCCATGCCATTTTTCAAAAGGTGTCGAATCCACTTTCTTGGTCAGGGCCATATTCAAAATACGAGCCGCGGAGAGTAGTGCGAAACCCCAAAATGATAGAGGTAGTGAGCTTATAGCCATCATAGATCGAACCATATCCAATAGGGTTCGGTTTCTCCTTTCAGACACACCATTATGTTGTGGTGTTCCGAGAGGAGTAAGTTGTGAGACAATCCACAACTTCTTAGATGATCCTGAAAAGCCTCACTGAGGTATTCACCTCCTCTATCTGAACAGAGAACTTTGATAGTTCTATTGAGTTGATTTTCTACTTCATCCATGAAGATTTTGAACATTTCAAAAACTTCATGTTTATGTGTCATCAAGTACATATAACCATAGCGACTGTAATCGTCGGTAAAGGTAATGAAGTATCTTTCACCATTCCTTGTCATTGTCTTAAAAGGACCACATACATCCAAATGTATAATTCCTAATAAGTCTTTTGCCCTCTCGTTAGCACCACTAAAGGGGCGACTTGGTTATCTTACCTTGTAAACAAGATTCACACTTATCAAATGAACCATTTTCATTTGTTTCCAAAAGACCATTCTTTTGAAGTGTTTGATTCCGATTCTTGTTTTAAGTTTCTTGGTGCTTGATTGGTATAATGTGTTATTATTGGATGAATCATCATGAACCAATTCATAAATACTATTAAAAGGCATAGCCTTGAAATAAAATACATCATCCATATAAACATAAATACCATCATTTATAAAATTTAAATCATAACCATATTTTTTTAAAAGAAAACTGAAATTATGTTCCTAGTCAAACTAGGAGCATACAAAATGTTTTTAAGAACAACTTCCAAACCATTTGAAAGTTTCAAAACATAGTCTCCTTTCTTAAAGTGCTTATTCCTTTTGAACCCCTGCAACATATTGCAAATGTGAGTCCCACACCCGGTATCCAATACCTATGTGTTTGAAGAAATAACATTTAAGTCAATATGGATCATGAAAGTTGTACCTGAGGTCTGCCCAGCATCCCTCTTATTTCTCAACTCTTTAAGATAGGTTGGACAATTCCTTTTCAAATGTCCTATCTCACCACCCTCAAAGCATGGATCATTTTCCGTTACCTTAGGCTTCATAAGCTTAGGTTTTGGAGGATCCGCTTTAACCTTCCCTTTCCCTTTGCCTTTGGTGTGCCCCTTTCCTTTGGAAACATTTTCCTTGGGATCGGGGAATGGCGTTTCCCTATTTCCTCCCTCATTGATCGAGAGAACAGGTAGAACCTTTCTACCCATCCCCACCTCAGCTGTTTTGAGCATTGCGTGAAGCTCACCAATGTTCTTATCCCACCCTTTCATATTGTAATTCATTATGAACGTCTCAAACCTTTTTGTTAGGCCATTAAGGATCAAATCCGTGGCCAACTCCTTTTAGACAGGACAGTTAAGCCTCTCGAGGCGATCAATGTGGCTTTTCATCATAAGTACATAAGATGACACCGATTGGGTTTCTTCCATGCGACGCGCTTGAAGCGCTCGAACCGTTTCGAAGCGCTCTACCCTAGCTTGTTGAAGGAACATTTTCTTCAATTGGGTAATCATGTCATATGCCCCATGATGCTCCAAATCCTTTTGGAGTTTGGGAATCATAGTTCCCAACATGAGGCAGGATACCTGCATGGAATCCTCAGTATACTGAAGCCAATCGTTATAGGCCTCAACATCCTCTGGGTCGGGTTGGTCAGGAATAGGATCGTCAAGGACATAGGACTTTTTCTCTTGCTTGAGAACAATTCTCAAGTTTCGAAACCAGTCTATAAAGTTGTTATGGTTCAGACGATCCCTCTCTAAAATAGTTCTCAGTGATAGGGTATGGACGGTCGGGGTGATAGCATTATTGTTTGCGGCCATTCTACAAAATTTACAAAGTTCTTATTAGTATTTTTGAAAAATTACATTTTAATTATTAATACCCTTTTATGTCTCATAGGCAATTAATAATTAAAATCTAGAATCCAACGTTACATTCAAATAATGGTTAGGTGACCTTTATCCCATTATTTAAATTAACAAGCTAGTCAACATTTGACAATTGCAACCATTTGCAACTTCTAGCCTTTATGGGATCGGTTAAACATCTTATGTTTGGTTGGCATGTTTAATCCCATCAACACGATTGTACGCCATGCTTCGGTGACCCTATGCACATGGTTTCCAATTCAATTCGTCCTACTTTCACACACGTGTGAGTTTACACATAAAAGTGGTTAGGTGACCTTTATCCCACAAATACGTTAAGCCCACCTCAAAACACAAGTTCCCTAAAAGTGGTTAGGTGACCTTTATCCCACAAATAGTTCTCAAGTGATTTGAGTGTCATGTAAAAGGATGGTGTTAAACTTGTTTCCAAAGGGATTTTCGTATTCATTAATTCTAGTTTTGAAAACTCTATGTACCTTGTATTTGCATGCTTTCAAATATAAGGTATCCTATGGTTCATTTTTAATAAAACCTCTTTTATTAAAATCATAATCCTTTAATAACTTTTATTAACATATTAATGATTAAGAACCATGAAAATTCAGCTTGTTATGATTATTTATTTAGATTCTCAAGCATATCCACATATCAAACGATCAAGCTAAAATGGATAATCAAACGAGCATGTACGAAACAACCACATGTGCATAACCATAGCCACTATGTTTGCAACACTTGTTTGTCATCAGAAGTGTTGTCACTTGGTCTTTCCTAAGGGTTGACTACAACACAAAAGATGAGATCACCAAAGACCCCCACATGAAGTTGCATCCATATGCTTTAAGTCCTTCTCTTTGTGTCTTCCTTTTGTGCTTCGGTCTTGTGCATCTTCATTTACAAAATTTATATCCTAATACAAATTTTCTAATAAAGAAAACACACTTAATCTATCTATTACATTACAAATGAATGAATAAATAAATTACACCCAAATACAAGCACAAAACAAAAATTATTATAACCCATAAAGAATGAAATCAACCAACATGACAAAATCATAATCAACCAAATCCAAAACACATATGGTGAAGGCTATGTTATGCACCAAAATATGTATCCGTATACAACATTTCAAGAACAAAATGAACCTCTTTAATAACCTTAAAGTTCTATCCAACAAGAACCAAAACATTAGGGTTATTTCCAAACAACATAATCAACCATTTGATATCATCCTTTCAAGATTTAATCATAAGCATGCAAGATATAACCTTGAAAAGTTGGGGTTTAATCATATCATCACAAAACAGCCCCTATTAGGTTGTTAAAGTCTCATAAAACCTATTTTATAAGGACAAAAGAAGCTAGTCGTCCACATATCCGGCTCTAGATGCCAATGTTGGGTCTGTTGGACCATTATCAAGTTGTTTAACCATCTAAACATGAAAAACGCAGCAGAATAAGAGCTTTATATTATGTTTATAATCTGAAAAATGAAAGTTCATAACTTTGTTTCAACAAACCCAAAACCATAGGATCAAATATATGTGAATGGACTAGCTATCAAGAAGAAACAACCAAATACAACTCATACAAACTACCTTTGTAGAGCTGCTGAAAATCGAGTTATGGATGAAGATGGAGCTGCTCTGGAACGACCAAAACACCAAGGATAGGTGTCCTCAAGCTTGCACACCCACAAGTGTGAAGCAAACACCATTTTGCTAGGATTTTTGACACCAAAATCGAACCAAGAATGTGCTGAAATCCGATTTTCAGCTTCCATTTTCTTCAAGAAAGTAGAGAGAAGGATGTGTTCTTGGTTCTTTGCATGTTGGAGAGAGAGAGATAAGTGTGTGTATTTTCAAGAATTTCTTGGAGCTTGACAAAATGAACCAACCCCATTAAAGGGGCGGCCGAATACCCTTTCAAAAAGGGTTTCCCCCCAAATATTTTCATTATTATTCCATTTAACTAGTTACTAGTTAAGTTATTGTATTAATCCTTTTAATTTTATAACTTATACACACACGCTTATATTATTTGATGTTATTTCACTAATTTAAATAACATTATAAATAATATTCTTGAACAAAATATCCTCATAAGTTATTCTATTTCATATGCAATTTATTTAGAAAACCTATTTTCTAAATTGGTGTTGATATTTAATTGCATAATAATATCATCAATTAAATATTAATTGGTGTTTGCTAAACTTGTTATTGGGTATGACCCGACTTGGATCATGACGTACTAACCACATCAATATTCTATGTGTCTTAGGCATAAAGAATCCATACCAACCTGTGACGCCCTAAACCCGGCAGGGCACCGGAGGCACGTCATGCAGTTGGATTAATATTTTAAACACAAATCAGAGCTTTCTATTTACAGCGGAAGACTTTAAACACTATTATATATATTACCCCAACTTTTTAAAACATTTTACATATGATTGTATTTAATTATACATTATTAACAAGTCCTAAATCCTATGCCAGCAGTTGCTCCTGGATAGCGTCCTCATCAGCTCATACTTGCTTTCCTCTATTATCAGAGGATCCCTCCTTACCTAGCACACACAACACACTCAAAACATCAGATAAACTGGTGAGTTCTAATTTCCATTAAAACATTTACAACATTTTCACACACACCACAACTATCTTTTTATTGGCAATATTATAAATTCAACTTTTATCATTATTCTGTCCCACTGGACCTGTCCTATCGAACGTCGGTTGCCCACATCTAGCAACTACCAGTTCCCCATACCCAGTAACATCGGTTGCCCACATACAGCAACTACCAGTTACTACACTCAGAAACATCGGTTGCCCACATCAAGCAACTACCAGTTTCTCATACTCGGTAACGTCGGTTGCCCACATCTAGCAACTACCGGTTACCATACCCAGAGACATCGGTTGCCCACATCTAGCAACTACCAGTCTCCCATACCCAGTAACGTCGGTTGCCCACATCTAGCAACTACCGGTTACTATCTCTCATCCAGTAGGATGCCAATTAATCATCTAGGGTCGTCACCACAAGATGTTCACAAAGCTGAGTGATCGTCATCACTCCTATCAAACTGTACAGTTTCACACCCAGGCATCTTACCCTAACTGGCCTGTTGAGATTTACATCACATTACCATTTCAAAAACATTTCTTTTACTTATTGCCAATATTATCACATTCACTTACACCCCACACATTCTTTCTTTTAGCACCGGTTTTTAGCATATTTTCATTAATCATTACACCCCATCTGACCCATTGGAATCATTACCATCACGTAATGATTAACAATGTTCAGAGGACTATCTTTTACACCCTACCTGACTCATTGCAATCATTACCATCATGTAATGATTAACAATGTTGAGGTAATCATTTATTACCCCCACTTTCCCTCTAACAGTTTGACAAACTGTTAGAAACATATCCATCATTACTATCACAATTCTGGTACTAAAACATTCAATTCATTTATCAATATGTGTGTGCTAGCCCGAATGTTAAAACTAAATATTTAAAAAGGGCTTAGAACTCACCTTATCAATTTCCTCACCACAGTCTACACAATCCACGTACACAAGGTAACTAGTCCTTCCTCTAATCAAGGTATATCTAAAGCAATAAACACTGATTCAGTAAACTTATTCTAAAACAGGGCCCTCATACGATTGAACACTTATGCGAATGAGCACTCATGCGACTGAATCTATGCGGATGAACCATGCGACTGAACCTTTAGTCGTACGACTAGCCATTCATTCATACGATTGAGTTCTCATTCGTATCCAGTGTTCACTCGTCTTCATTCGGCCTTCTAACCAGGCGACTGGGTTCCAATCGTACGACTGAACCTCCATTCGCACTCAGTCGCACGACTAACAAGTTAATCATCCCCAATGATTGGAATAAAAAGTTAAATCTAGAATGATCAAACGCCTAAGTAAACAAATCAACGATGCTATCATCTATGAATGGATAAGTTTTCATTCAAACAATTACAGATAAAATGCATTCGGATGTCGATGTGTTTTGTCTTCGAATGTTGGATAAGATTCTTCACGATGTTCAACACTGTAGTATTATCTCACAAAATTTAGTGTCATAAATGTTAAGGCCATAATCGAGTAGTTGTTGTTGAATCCAAACAATCTGTAAACAACAACTTAATGCGACCACATATTCAGCCTCTGCATTTGATGTGGATACTGTCTGATGCTTCTTGCATTTCCATGAAATCAACCTATTACCAAGAAATTAACATCCACCAGTAGTTGACTTTTATCCAAGTTACAGCCTGCATAATCACTGTCAGTATAAGCAAATAAATTGAAATTAGAACTCTTAGGTTACCAAAGACCAAGTGTAGGTTAACCCTTGAGGTATTTAAAAATCCACTTAAAATCTTTCATATGAGATTCCTTTGGATTACTCTGATAACATGCACACTGACAAACAAGAAACATGATATCTGGTCTGCTTACAGTAAGATAGATCAGAGATCCAATCATTGATCGATACATGTGTTGATTAACATCTTCTCCCGTGAGATCTAGAGTCAAAGTAGGATGAAAAGACATAGGAGTTGGAGCTATCTTGGAGTCTTGAAACTTGTATTTATCAATGATACTATGAAAATACTTTTCTTGATGTATTAGTATATCCTTATCATCTTGTTTAACTTGGATAACCAAGAAAAATGACATTTCTCCAAGAGAACTTATCTCAAATTTCTTTTTCATCACTGTTTCAAATTCCTTGCATAAATTATCATTTGTAGATCCAAAGATAATATCATCAACATAAACTAGAACTAGAATGAGATAATCACCAGTCTTCCTTAAGAATAAAGTTTGATCAATAGAACCTTTTATGTAACCATTTGCATGCTAATGTTCACCTAGAGTACCAAACCAAGCAGGATGATTTAGATCTTCAAATCCTGGTGATTGATAGACATAGGTTTCTTCTTTCATTTCACCGTACAACAATGTAGTTTTGACATCCATCTAATAAACTGTGAAGTTCTTGTATGAAGCATAAGCCAGAAAGATTCGTATAGATTCTAGTCTTCCAACATGAGCATATACTTCTTCATAATCAAACCCTTCTATCCGATAGAATCCTTGAACAACAAGTCTGACCTTGTTGTGAACAATCACATTTTTTCATCCGTTTTGGTCTTAAATATCCATTTTGTTCCAATCGGTAACTTATCCTTTGGTAGTTCACACAAATGCCATACATTCAGCTTCTTGAATTGCATTAACTCGTCTTGCATAGCCTCTACCTAACTGTTTTCTTTAAATGCCATTTCAACATTCTTTTACACAATTTAAGAAATAAAAGATGAGTACAGTCTTTATGAATTCTCAGCTGAGGAATATCATCTTCAGAGATAACTTCGTCGAGATTAGACAGGTGAACCATTAGTTCTTCAGTAGTGTAACCTCCTTCTAGTTGTTAAACAATGTCTTCCTCTTGATGATTATCATTATCAATTTATAAATCATCAAAGGGAACTTGAATGGTATCAATTGTGTCAACTTGAGTAAAAGAAGAACTATGACAAAAGTTTATGGATCTTGCTTAACGACTGGCTTAGAATAAGGCATGGCAGATTCAGAAGCTTGTGGAGCAGTTGAACTAGTTGAAGAAGAAGATATATCTAAATGTACTCCTTTTGCTTAAGAAGGAATAGATCCAATATCATCAGCAAAAATATCCTGAATTGAGGATGTCAAAGGTAGAATAGCTATGGAAACAACAGATGATCAATTAAATGTTTTAAATAATAAAGCATAATCATATACCCGGGAAGGTGTAGAACCTGCATCTGTTTTGTTAGACTTATGCCAATCAATATCAAATGACTTAATTATTTGTTTTGATCTTTTATTATAAACCCAATATGCTACTTTGTTAGCTGAATATCCGACAAAATAGCAATCGACAGGTTTTACATCAAATTTTAATTTTGAATCAGATGTGTTTAGCAAAGTACAACAACATCCAAAAGTTTTGAAATATTTGACTTGGGTTTATGTTGTTTATTGATTAACACATGATTCTGAACATAACAGGCAGTGTTAACAGCTTTAGCCTAAAAGAATGATGGTAATTTGGTTGCTGATACTATTATTCTGGCAGCTTCAATTAAGTTTCTATTTCGTCTTTTAGCAACTCCATTTTGTTATGAAGTTCCTGCAGGACTGAATTGTCTAGCTATTCCGTTTGAAACACAAAATTCATTCAATGTATGATTGCCAAATTTGGTTCCATTATCACTTCAAATGCACTTGATTGTTTTGTCAGTCTGATTCTCCACGAGTGTCATGAATTTTATCAGCAAATGAGATGTCTCATCCTTTGTTGCTAAGAAGAAAACCCATGTAAATCTAGAGAAATCAACAGTAATGACTAATCAATATGCATGATGTCCTAAACTCAAAAAACTTACTGGACCAAATAAATCCATGTGTAACAGTAGAAGTATAGAGTCAATTTTTGTATAAGCAATTGGTTTATGAGGAAGTTTATGTTGTTTGTCTTTTGAACATGACAGACAATGTTCAGTGAGTTGAAATTCTTTCAAAGGCAGGCCAACAACATGACTTCCTCTAACCAACTTATTCATATTTTTAATATTTACATGACCAAGATGACGATGCCATAACAATGAATCACTTTCTGAGGCTTTAGACAATAAACAAGATGCAGTTACAAATGAATGAGATCCATTCATATCAAGTAAGTATGTGTCTTTGTCTCTCGGAGTTCTCAATAAAATCCACTCATCAGGAATTACAAATCCAGGTTTTAGAATAAGACATTGTTTATCCGTGAAGTGTGTTGAATATTATTTGTCATAAATTTGAGAGACACTTAACATGTTATGTTTTAGTTCCTCGACAAAATTGACATCTTCAAAGCTTAATACACCATTAGACATTGTACCTTTCTTTGTAATTTTACCACCTTTGTCTCCAGCAAATATAACATATCCTCTGTTGTAAGGTTTTATGTTGTTCAACAGGGATATATTACCAGTCATGTGCCTTGAACATCCACTGTTAACGTACCAAGCACTGTTGATGCTGGGTCTAGGATGTTCCTGCACAAGTGAATCAATTACTCATTTTTAGGAACCCAAGCCATAGTTGACTTGAGTACAACACTTTCATCTAAATATGATACAGATTTCAATATCATATCTCTTTTATCATTTAAGATATAATCTTCCACAATATCAGGTTTAGATTGAGTTGTTTTGATCAAATTTGTAACCAGATACTTAAAAGTAGTTTGTGTGGAAATTGAATTATCATCATTGACATGTAAAGATATCTAGTTTCTATTTTGTTTTTGCAAATTTGTATTTGATTGATCATATCCTTTATCAGTAAAAGAGGTTGACTGATTCAAGTTTCTTTTAAATTTTACATTTAGAAAGAATTGTCTCTATTATTTGCAATCGAATTATGAAATCTTTGTTTACTTGTCAAATGCTTATGAAGACAATTTCTAGCCATGTGATTTGGCTTTCCACACACATAACAACATGTATTATGATATACATTTTTCTCTCGAGTTGTTTTCTAAAACTGTTTATGATAACTTCCGTAGTTATCATAGAATCTGGCTTTAGCATGTCTTTATCCAATAGATTCTTTAACAGTCTCTTGTTTTCCTTTTTCATTATAATTTGTCCTAAGAAAATGATTCTCTTCTGAGGCTAACAAAGCTTTTAGTTTAACTTTATCCTTGTGAATGGAAGGTACTGGAGTAGGACCAGTTTCTTTTATACCTGATCTACACATATATTGTTTCACAGAGTTAGCAATAATAAAAGACTTGTTTTTAAAGAAAATTGCATTTGTTTCTTTAAAAATATGATCTTCTTTATCAATGTTGCCTTTTGAAATAAATCTGTTTTTGAAATCATTTTCAAGTCAGATATAGATGTTGTGACTTGTTTTCTTTCATTGGTCTTAAAATCTATTTTGGATTTTATTTTCTTTTCTTTGTTAGAAAGTGTTGAACAATGAAGATGAATTATAAGAAGATTTTTCATTACACAATTTATTTTTCTTAAAAACTAATTTCTCGTCACTTTCCATTCTTCAACCAACCCGTCCATCTTCACACTTTCTGCAAAAGAGATATGATGACGAACTTTAATTTCAGTTTTTATGATATGGTCAATAGTCAGTGACACATAGACCGAAGCGGTTAAGTCAGACTTTGGTTGAAAACCTAATCTGTAGGGCTTTGTATCACAACTATTACTTGATGAAGGCAATAAAGTATAATCATGCTTAATTGGTGGTGCAATGCTAGAATAACCAACTCCACCTTTACGACTATTAATTTTCTATGTCATTTGAGATTTGATTATACCTTCAACAATATTTGAAGATAACTCAAATTTCTCAACTATCAATTTTGCAGATAAGGGTTCACTGTTTAGTTTATTTATTTCCAAAGATAGTTCATTATTACGAGTTGTCAAATCGTTTGTGTTATTATCTTTATCATAAAGATCCAATTTAGACTGATAAATCAATTTGTTATAGCCATCTATCTTTTCTTTACAAACTTTTTCATCTGTTTTATATTTACGAGCTTGATATTGAAGTTTCTCAACTTCTAGGATCAAGCGTTCATTGTGAACTCTGTATCTTTGCACCTTCTCAACACAATAATTTGAACAAAGAGAAGTATATACCTCATCAGTTTTTGCATTCTTCTTTGTCTCTTCATGGACAACATTCACCCTGAAGGCCTTCTTCACATTCTTTTCTGCTTTTGATGCTGGAGTGGTCTCAATAGCATTATCTTTGTTAGCATAAGCAAATGCTGGAGTAGTCTTAACATCTGTGGCTTTCTTTTCTTCTTTAGCTGGAGTCAACTTAACTTTTTTCTTTGACATCTTTAATAGTGACTGGAATGAACTCGACAGTTTTTGTTTCCTTTTCTTCAAATTAAGCTGGAGTAATATCAACAGCTATTTCATCACTTTCATGCACTGTTTCTATTTTCACTTCCTTCATCTGTTCCTTCTTAATTTCTCAACTATCTCAGCTTCAATCATCTCTTCCTCAGCAAACACACCATTCAACAGATCATTAGACATAAATTCAGAAAATAAATTATCTTTAACATGCTTTTTAACTGATTAGATCTCAGCCAACAGAGCAGTAGATAACTAAATGTCAAGGATTTCCATCTGATCTGACCAATCATATTCTTTATTTGTTTGAGCACCAAGGCTTTATTCATTGATGAACTGGCTTGATGACTTTCGGTTTTCACTTCCACTGTCATTATTTTCATTCCATGATCATGCTGGTTTGATCTGGGTTTAGTGCATTCTCTTGCCAAATGACCAAGCTTGTCACAGTTTTAGCATCTCAAACTGGACTTATCAAACCCGATCTTGCTTCAGTTGTTCAGACCAAATACCTTTCTACCAGATCTTGCAAAGTTTTTATCTCTATACACCACCATATCCATTTGATAATTAATATCATTCTCTTAAACATTATCGAGATTAACTTGTTGTAAGTCATCAACCAAGGTGTTTGGTGCACTAAGCCTTCCAGCAGAAAAGGCTTCATAGCTGTTCATGAAGGTGGTACATAGAGCCAGGTGCTCGTCAACTATCTGAATAGTTTGCTTGGTGGGTTGAGGATTTACAATAAAAGCTTGTTGTGTTAGTTAAGAAGCTTGAATTTGAGGATAGGTTTGAGATTATGGTTGGATTTGAGCTTGGACATAAGGATTTTGATGAGAAGTTTGGTATTGAGACAAAGATTGGGGCAATGTTTGATCTTTGACTGTTGGATGAACAAACATTGCTAACTATTGTTGTTAACACAACTGGGAATAGCTGACATAGTAATTTGCATTACTAGCCATTTTGGCATACAATGTCGATGCTTCAGCTCCCATCGTGTTAACATAATTACAGCCCTTTGCTTGTCAACCATATCATAGGATTAAATGGTTGAGATGAGATTTAATGGTTGAGATGAGATCACTGAGAGATAAAGTATGTTGATACATATTGATGTACCTAGTTTATGTTCTGAAATATTGAAGTCTTTCATGTCTTACATATATGTAATCTATGTAAGAATTGAATAAATGATATATGAAGTGCATTGGGATGTTAATTTATGATTGATTATGTCATGATATCATTATATTGAATGTGTTGCACATGTATGAACTAAGTATATAGGTTTGATGTTGTTCTACATGGTTCTAAGTCAATAAGAACTTAGAAGTATGTTTAACTTATCCATGTGATAGTTCATGCTAATGGACCATGCTAATAGACCATACGCATAAATATATCATGCTTATGGACCAGTCGCACGACTGAACCAGAAGAATGGATTAGTCGCATGACTGAGACATAAGATTGAGTCAGTCGCGCGACTGAACCTTTAGTCGTGCGTATGAGTCAATCGCATGATTCAGTCACACGACTAAACCATGCTAATGGTTCAGTCGTACGAATGAAGACAAAAAACCTATAAATACCATGTAATTCGTGGAAAAACACAACACTTCAAATACCTATGTTCACTAGCCGTCCAGAGCGTACCAAGTCGTCAATCCAAGTTCATAGTTCGTTTCTGATCGATTCTCATTTGTTTTTAATGTTTCTTTCATCGTTGGATTGATCAGGATATTCGTTCTCACTGATTGGATCGCCAATCAAATAGGATCCATACTATTTGATTCGGTATCACGCAGAATCCATTAGTACTCCGTACAAAATCGGTCCTAACAAGTGGTATTAGAGCCTAGGCTCGTGATTTTGCGTGGATTCATTTGGTTTTGGTGTCAAAACTATCATTTTATTCAAAAGATACACTTTTTCGCTTCAAAACTTGGTTTTGTCAAGTTTCTGTGTCAAAAGTTTCGACTTGTTCCCATACGGCAGATTAGGGTTCTTGAAAATTCGTAATTTTGAGTCAAGTGTTCAAAAATTAGATTTTTTCCCGCAGCAGCAGCTTCAGTCGCACGATTGGGCCAATCGCACGACTAAAATCCATTCGCATAGTTCAATCGCACGGCTGAACTCATTCGCACAGTTCTTTCGCATGGTTGAAGTTTTCCATTCGGTTGACCTCATTCGTCTAGTTCAATCGCACGACTGAATCCAATCGCACGATTGAAGCCATTCGCATCCTTCAATCTCACGGTTGAACCAGTCGGCCTGTCCAATCGCATAGGTCAATTTGTCCTGTTCTTAGTTCACCATGTTTAAAGAATTGGAAGATCAGTTCTCTGCTTTTACTGTTGGAAAGGATTCACGCATCCAGAATCTTCTACTTCTGGAAAGTGAGATCGGGAACCACAACAAACCGCCAAAGCTGTTATCGTTGGATGAATACCCACAATGAAAACAACGGTTTGAAATATACCTGAATGGAGTTGACCCAAATATGTGGATGTCTATTGACACTGGTTACATGGTACCAGTCAGTGCTAATAGGGTAAAGCTTACATTGGGAGGAATGAGTGAAGCCCAGAAGACTATGCATAATGCTGAAAAGAAAGAATATGCCTTGTTGACTCAGTCAATCCCTAAAGATTCATCAGTTTTCTAAGAACAAACAGTATAAGAAGTTATGGGAAGCCTTAGAAAAGAGATACGAAGGCAATCCAACTCTGAAGGCACTCAAGGCAAAAGCTCTTAAAAAGGAATTCGACAATTTCTCACCAATTGTAAAGGAGAGCTCAGATGATATCATCGACAGATTCTATCATCTTATGAGTGAGTAACACACTCATGGTGTGGTTACATCCATGGAAGACAAAGTCTCCAGCTTTGTTGATGGGTTACCAGAAAAATGGGATCCATTTATGTCCAATTTAAGACAAAATGAGACTCTTGCTACCTTGGACATAAATGACTTCATTTTAAAGCTCAGGGAGGAAGAACTGCGTCAGAAGTACAAGTCAAAGAAAGGATCATAAGCTCAGGATCCTGCTTTATACAACTCAGTTCTAACTCCAACTACATCAGGTGCACCGTTACAAACTGCTTTTGTATCTAACTCCTCTGCTCCTTCTCAGTGCTGCCCATCAGGTACCGACATGTCTGGGTCATCTGGAACCCACTACATAGTTCCTGAGGCAAATGCTACGAAGTTAAAGATTAAGAATCTCGGGAATGTGACTGTGGAAGTAGCAAAAGAGCATATGGACCTTCTAGCTATAGTTGTCCAATCTTATGATGGTCTGGTTGCTGGAAAGATTGGAAACTGTCATCTTGCTGATGAAGATTACGAGCAAGTTGATGAAACTGAGTTAGAGCGCATGGATGTCATGTGGGCCTTGGCTAGTGCTGTGAGAAGAGAAAAGAAGTTCGTGAAGAAAACGGAGAAAAATAGGTGGCAACTAAAGATACTACATCTGGATTTGACAAAACCAAGGTCACGTGCTTCAACTGTGGTGAGAAAGGGCACTTCAAGCGGGAGTGTGTTAAGCCCAAGAAGATAGGAAATGGAAATCCATTTCCCTCTTTAAATCATCAGGAAAAGTATAAGATTGGGGCATCAACAGCAAGTGAAGAATCTAAAGCTTTGGTTGCTCAAGGTGATAAAGGGCAAGACTGGTCCTTCCGATTCGTATCCGAGGGTGAATCTAATGTTGTTTTTGTCGACACCTTGGATGATGGATCTGCACGTGAGGGAGTCACAGTAGCTGAGCATTCACGTTCAGATGTTGAAGAAGCTATGGATGTGGTTGATCACTTAATGGAAGAAGAGCTTATTGCAGCAAACATAGAACATTCAGTTGCTGAAGAGTCTGACACTGCACTGATGGTTATTCATCTAGTACTTCGCAGGTAAATTCTAAAGACAAATTATTTGATAAACATGCTTGTTCTGAATGTGAAAAATTTAGAGAAAGCATTGATTTAAAATTTGCTAGGTTATTAGAACATAATGATAATCTGGTGAATGATTTGCAACTCTACACTGAAGCAAATCGTGTGCTAAAACAAAACGAGTGCAGTTTCAAAGAAAAGATTGAACTTCTGGGGAAAAAATTGAGGGAAACCGAAATTGTTGCTCTTAATCAATCAAATGATATTAAGTTCTATTCAAATTCTTTGGAAGAAACAAAAAGCAAAAAGCAGTTTTGGAAGTTGAAGTTGAATCATTGAAACAAAAACTGCATAGCTTGGCAAGTTCTTCATACATAGTTCAAAACTTAGTGAAAGAACGAAATGGCGGGGAAGGTTTGGGTTATAAAGTAGTACCGCCACCACATGCTATCCTTTTGAATACTAAATGTAGACCAATAAATAACAACCCTATAAAGGATCATGTGGTGTCTACCCCTCTGGTCAGTGATTTAGATTCTACGGGCAAACCTGTGAAGTCGGTCACCGAATAGACAAATACTACTTTGGGATCTAAAGATAAGATGCTTGTTGAGGATTTGACTAATAAAATTGAAAAGGTTAACTTTGAATCAGGTTCACAAACGTCTATTTCAGAACATAAAAAGTTTAACTCAAAGAACCCTAAACGTGTTAATCATCAAAGTCCAAATCAAACTAAGGCAAAAGATGTTCAAAAGGTCAAAAAATTTAAATTTGTTAAAGAAGGTGAAACATCTAAAAATGAAGAGAAGTTACCAAGCCCCCAACCACACTCAACCCCACATCAACAATTTCCACAATATGTAGAAGGGAGATCTTGCTATAGTTGTGGAAAACGAGGACATATCTCTTCAAATTGTCCTTATTATCAGACACCCAAAAGGAAAATTTGTAACACCCGGAAAATTTTCTAATCGAGTCAAGTGATAGTGATGGGCTCGGATGAAAACCATTTAATAAGTATAAAATGGTTGCGGGTATTACACCGAGTTAACCCTCCGGGTCATGAGTTTAACGAGTTTGGGGTCCCGGGAGCGCCTGGCATATAAATAGATGGATCAGCTGAGCAACTCTCATTTTCACTCAAACGCCATTCTAGAGAGAGAAAGTGTAGAGAGAGAAAGTGCCGGATTGAAGCTCGGGTGGTCAAGAATCGAAGGCTGGTGTTTGTGCACTCCTAAACTACAAGAATCAAGGTAAGAAACGTATCTAAATTGCTACATTTGGTGAAAAACCCGAGTTTGGGGTTTTTGGGTTTTAAAGTGGCAAAAATCACCCCAAAACACACGTTTTAGAGTAAGAAAACGTGTAATGAGCTTAGATATAGCTTCCTGGATGATAATCCAAGGGTTTGGGTGGAAAGGATTGGATTTTTGGGCTGAAACGAGCTGATTCGTAAATTTCAGCTCGTTCTGCGAATTTAAGGTCTCGACCAGCGAAACTGTAAGTTCATCCAGCGAAACTGGAAGGATTTACAGCGAAATTACAGTTTCGCTGCAGCGAAACTACATATTCGCCTGAGCGAAACTATGGTTTCGGTGATGACTATGCCAATGCCCAAGTTGACCTTAGATATTGCGAAACTAGGGAATTCCAACGAAAGTTGGGCGCTCGAGGTAGCGAATCTGTCCAGCGAAACTGCTGGCAGAAACTATAGTTTCGCTGCTAGCGAAACTAGCAGCGAAACTGCTGATTCGCCCGGCAAAACTGCTGGCGAATGTACGGGTGAAACTACCTGCGAACTTAGCAGAGAAACTAGGCAGAAATTAACTCATTTGAGTGTTAACTTATCTGCAGGCAGTGTAGTGTGACCCGCGACTTTAAGGCTTGATTGAGAAGCTGCTTGTCAAGCACAGGTGAGTTCTAGGACCCCTCATTTACTGATTTTAAATGATTTTTGGGCTGGAACATATATAAACTTGTTTACTGACGTATGTATGTATGACCCATTTGGGTATAATGTTATGTTATACGTCTAAGGTATGGTTGTGGACTCGACACGTTATATAAGGTCCTAGTATGAGTCCCCATGGTCTTGGAGGGACAGTTAGTGCTACTGCACCAGGATGACGCATAGTAAGTCCCGGATTAGGCAAGGTTACGGGAGTAAGTGCCTAACGATGATTGATGATGTAGGCTATGTATGTACGAGGTTATGTAAGACGATGATGATGATGCATGTATGATGTTATGAATGATGATGTACGTATGATGCTATGTATGATGATGTATGTATGATGTGTGTGTTCCTTATAATAATGTATGACTATCTTTCTATGACTTTACGTATTATGACAACGAACGAACGAAGTATTACGTAATGTAAAGTGAAAGATAATGAAAGAGGAACACGATGATGAATGCATGTATTAATGAATGAACGAATGATTTAAATGATAATGAGTACATGCATTAATGAACGAACGAACGAAAAGATGTCTTGCAAACATTGGATAAGTTTAACGGGTCCTTCTTAGTGATTGACCATATGTATGGTATCCCTACCGCTTACCTCTAGTACCGTGGCATACGTTTTGCTGTTGATTTAATGACTTCGGCCCGGTAGCTAATAACGTTCGGGGTATAGCAGATGGTAGTGGTACAAAAGATATCCAATGTGCAAGAAAAGATGTAACGAAAGATGATGAATACATGAATTAACGAACGAATTAACGAAAGATGACTTGCAAACATTGGATAAGTTTAACGGGTCCTTCTTAGTGATTGACCACATGTATGGTATCCCTACCGCTTAGCTCTAGTACCGTGGCATACGTTTTGCTGTTCATTTAATGACTTCGGCCCGGTAGCTAATAACGTTCGGGTATAGTAGATGGTAGTGGTACAAAAGATATCCAATGTGCAAGGAAAGATGTAACGGGGTCCTTGTCATTCGACCACAGTAATCATGGCTGCGTGCCATGAAGTGGGTAAAGCCTGACAGGACCTAAATGAGAAGTGAAAGATAACGATGTATGATGAACGAACGAATGAATGAACGGATAAATGAACGAAAGAACGAACGGGATAATAAAGATATTATCTATATGTATGTACGATGTATGATCACGTGTAACGAATAACGGTTTTAATATAAACAAAGTATGTTTATTATAAAACTAGAACTCACTCAGCAACGCTGACTTTTTATATGTTTCCAGTTGGCAGGTAGCGTTGCTGGGGATGGCACGAGGCGGCTACTCAGCTCTTTTGGGATGGCATTCTCCATTTGATAATGCTGCAACGTCATGCGTTGTGGGTCCATAACGCACGCAACTCATCACGTTGCATGCCATTACGAGATTTCTTGAGGATTCCCATAAAAGGGATTACTTAAGAAATCTTCTTTAGATTTTGATAAGTTCGCCACGCATTGGATGCGTGTGCGTAGCACATGCAACAAAATATGTTGCATGAGAATGTCAAGAGTGTTCCTTAAGGGTTCCGATGTACGGAATTACTTAAGGAATATTCTTTAGTATAAAAATATAATTTTTATATTTTTGAACTTAATATCTTCTCTAGAGGTCGCTGTATGACCCTATGAGGAGAGACAAAGTAGAGAAAGATGTATTTTGCAATCATGTCAATCATGTAATGACTTTTATGAATGAATGAGAATGTATATTTTATTAATTCCACTGCGTTATTTTATGATTATATACATTATGTATGTTTTACGTGCGATGAACCACCAACCGTAAGGCGCCCGGGAGCGGGGCCTTACAAGTTGGTATCAGAGCAAAAGTTTAAGTAAAATGGGTAAATTTTCAAAAAAATGAACCTAAAACTTAAACTGAGAAATGGGACAGAAAGGGGATGAATGCCATCTGAGTAGCTGCGTGCCATCAGGTATTTTCTTAATGATTATCAAAGTTATATGCGCGTGTAATGTGGTTTATGTGTGCTGTTAGATTTAGATACTGATGTAGTCAGTAAGGGTAATGCTTGGGGTGCGAAAAGTAGAGTAAGTGACTAATCACAACTGGCCACTCTAATTAGCAACTTACTGTACTTGACATAAACTGAGCTATTTCCTTGAATGACCGTGTTGGTATTTGAACCTTTCAGTGTGAGATAGAAGATGGTCGGTGGTAGATCATCTAAAGCCCCACTTGGTGGAGGCAGTGGCGGAAGTGGTGCGGAACCACGAGCCACAAGAGGAAGGCCTAGACAAGAGAAGAAGGTTCCTGAAGAACCTAATACTACTCCCTCGGGGGGAGTGGATGAGAGTGATGATTTGAGGCCTCGGTGAAAGAGACAGTGATCGAGGAGGTGCACCAAGTCATGCAGACGATCTTACCGTCTGTAGTGACTGAGGTGATAAAAGCTGTACGCGAAGATGAGAGGCGAGGGAGGAATCGAGCCTCAGGGAGGCGACAACAGCAACAAGGGCCGGAAACGGTTCTTTCTGATGATGAAGAAGAGGAGGAGGAGGAGGTCGAGCGTGAGACAGCCCGGGGTTGTGACTACGGGAAATTTATGAGGTGCAAGCCCCCGACTTTTGATGGTTCGGGTACGGCTGCGGATGCTCACCAATGGGTGAGGGAAATGGAGGCGGTCCTCGATATCAGTGACTGCCAGGAGGATAAAAAGGTGAAGTTTGCTACCCATTCATTTACGGGGACGGCGTTGTGCTGGTGGGACAATATTGTCCAGGCTGAGGGTAGCAGGACTATAGGGAAGATGAAGTGGGCTTAGTTGAAAAGGCTGTTGATTGAGGAATTCAGTCCTCGACGGGAAATGGACCGAGTTGAGAGAGAGTTTCTGCAGTTGGAGGCAGGGACGATGACCCACCAACAATACACTGCCAATTCAACAATATGGCGCGGTTGGTCCCAGAGCAGGTGACGCCGGTGTCTCGAAAGATCAACCGGTATATTCAGGGGTTGCCAGCCGAAATACGTTGGCATTTGATTTCCGCTCGACCAAGTACTTTCAGGTCGGCGGTGGATTTGGCGGGGAGGTTGTACGATGAGCGAGCTGCATTGGTGAAGGCTGAGGGCAGTAAGAAAGGAGGTGGTGAGAAGGGTTGGCAGGGAAAGAGGTTTGGTCGAGGTGATACCTCGACAAGTAACAAGAAGGCAAGGGTAGACGACCGCCGAGTGGTCGCGAAGGGAGCAGGGATGAGGAAGTGTGGACAGTGTGGGAAAGAGCACTCGGGGAGTGTAAGTGGGGATCCAACATCTGTTTCAAGTGTGGGAGGACTGGGCATATGGCCAAGGATTGCCGAATGGGCAAGTGTTTTAACTGTGGGGAAGGTGGTCATATGAGCAGAGATTGTAAGAAGCCGAGGGCTGAGGGCTCAGGGGAGAAGAAGACGGGAGGAGAAGCACCAAGGGCAAAGGGTAGGGCGTTCACCATGACGCAGGAGGAGGCTAGAACGGACCCTGACGTTGTGTCCGGTACGTTCCTAATAGACCAAATTTTAGCCTCTGTGTTATTTGATTCGGGTGCAAGTAGGAGTTTTATTTCTACTACCTTCTGTGCTAAACTACCTGTTAGAAGTAAATGCCTCGATAAGTCCTTTGACGTAGAAACCGCTATTGGTAAATCCACTAGGGTTACGGATGTGATAGAAGGCTGTGCCATAGAATTAGAGGGCCATAGGTTTGCTGCCAAGTTACATGTGATGCCTCTAGGAGGATTTGATGTAGTGTTAGGGATGGACTGGTTAGCAACCTACGAAGCGAATATCGCGTGCCGAAAGAAGATGATTAGACTGACGGCGACCGACGGAAGTCCGGTGACAATATATGGCGATCGAGTTACGACGATTCCAAAGGTGATCTCGATGGCGGTGGCGTGAAAGTGTATGAGGCGCGGATGTAGCGCCTACTTATGTTATGTAAAGAATGTAGAGACGCCAACACCACAGCTATGCGATGTGCCAGTGGTGTGTGACTTTCCAGACGTGTTTCCCGAAGACTTATCGGGATTGCCACCTGACCGAGAGATCGAGTTCCAGATCGACCTGATACCGGGTGCCCAACCTGTCGCAAAAGCACCGTATCGTTTGGCTCCGACGGAGATGAAAGAGTTGATGGAACAGTTGCAGGAGCTGCTGGATAAGGGGTTTATCCGACCGAGTATCTCACCTTGGGGTGCTCCGGTTCTGTTCGTAAAGAAGAAGGATGGTAGTATGAGGATGTGCATCGACTACCGCGAGCTGAATAAGCTGACGGTGAAGAACAGATACCCCTTACCAAGGATCGATGACTTATTTGATCAACTTCAGGGTGCCAGTTGGTTCTCAAGGATAGATCTTCGATCGGGTTACCATCAACTGAAGGTGAAGGAACAAGATATCCCTAAAACAGCCTTTCGTACGCGCTATGGTCACTACGAGTTTCTTGTCATGTCTTTTGGGTTGACCAATGCGCCGGCTGCTTTTATGGATTTGATGAACCGAGTGTGCCGACCAATGTTGGATAAATCAGTAATTGTATTCATCGATGATATCCTGATTTATTCAAGAAGTGAAGAAGAGCACGCTGGGTATATTCGGGAAGTGTTGGAAACGTTGAGAAGGGAGAAATTGTACACCAAGTTCTCCAAGTGCACCTTTTGGTTACGCGAGGTGCAATTTCTGGGTCACGTAGTGAATGCAGAAGGAATAATGGTGGACCCAGCAAAGGTTGAGGACGTGATGCAATGGAAGTCACCGAAGACGCCAACCGAGATTCGCAGCTTCTTGGGGCTGGCGGGCTACTATAGAAGATTTATTCAAGACTTCTCCAAGGTAGCCTCACTTTTGACAAAATTGACTCGCAAGGATGTAAAGTTCGTGTGGGGTCGAGAACAGGAGGACGCTTTTGAGGAATTGAAGACGAGACTGACACAAGCTCCTGTCTTGACATTACCCGAGGGAAATGAAGACTTGGTGGTCTATTCGGATGCATCCTATTCTGGGTTGGGATGCGTATTGACGCAACGCGGAAAGGTCATAGCCTATGCATCTCGACAACTGAAGACCCACAAAGTCAATTATCCCACGCACGACCTAGAACTAGCTGCGGTGGTTTTCGCGTTGAAGATTTGGCGGCACTATCTATACGGGACGAAGTGCACCATCTTCACGGATCACAAGAGCTTGAAGTATTTCTTCGAGCAGAAGGATCTAAACATGAGGGAGAGACGGTGGTTGGAGCTGATAAAAGATTATGATTGTGAGATCCATTACCACCCGGGAAAGCCAATGTGGTGGCTGATGCCCTTAGCCGGAAGGAAAGGCCCGAGCCGATTCGGGTGAAGGCTTATCAGCTGATTATGACCTCTGACGTGATGACACAGGTTAAGGAGTTCCAAGACGAGGCTTTGAAGGAAGATCGTCTTAACTCCGAAAGGATGAGAGGTCTAGTTACAGAACTGGGTGAGAACACTCTTGGTGTTAAGACCCGATTTGGGCGAGCGTGGATTCCTCGTACGGGGATCTACGTGGAAAGATCATGGATGAGGCCCATAAGACTCGGTATTCCATTCACCCCGGTGCTACCAAGATGTACCAAGACATGAAGAAAGACTATTGGTGGCCGGGCATGAAGCGTGATGTGGTGGAATATGTTAGCAAGTGCTTGACTTGTTCACAGGTCAAGGCAGAGCATCAGAAACCGTACAGGAAGATCCAACCGTTGGATATACCCGAGTGGAAGTGGGAGCACATCACCATGGATTTCATCACGAAACTACCACGTACCCCGAAAGGGTATGATGCTATATGGGTGATAGTTGATCGATTGACGAAGAGTGCCCACTTCCTACCGATCCGCGAGACGTATTCATCTGAAAGATTGGCGGATCTATTTATCAAAGAAATTGTAGCTCGTCATGGCGTACCGGTGTCTATTGTGTCTGACCGTGACACCTGGTTTACCTCCAAATTTTGGAAGAGGTTTCATGATGCAATGGGGACGAGGCTACACATTAGCACGGCATATCACCCCCAGACAGACGGTCAGTCTAAGAGGACGATCCAAACAATCGAAGACATGCTTCGAGCGTGCGTGATCGATTTGGAGGAAGTTGGGACGATCACCTGCCGTTAGCAGAATTCTCGTACAATAACAGTTATCATGCCAGCATTGGCATGCCGCCCTACGAGATGTTGTACGGTAGGAAATGTAGGACGCCCGTATGTTGGGGAGACATTGGGCAGAAAGAACTGGGTGGTGTCGAGGTAGTTGAAGCAACGACTGAAAAGTTAGAAAAGATCAAAGCCTTCATGAAGGCGGCGAAAGACAGACAAAAGTCGTATGCTGACAAGAGGCGAAGACCGATAGAATTCAAGGTCTGTGATCGGGTCATGTTGAAGGTCTCGCCTTGGAAAGGAATTATTAGGTTCCGAAAGCGGGGTAAACTGAGCCCGCGGTATATAGGCCCTTTCCGAATTATCGCCTGTGTGAGAGAGGTGGCCTATAGGTTGGAACTGCCAGATGAGCTGAGTGGAATTCACCCGACCTTCCACGTATCTCATCTGAGGAAATGCTTAGCCGACGAAGATATGATTGTACCGCTGGAGGATATCGAAGTAGACGAACGGCTCAACTACGTGGAGCAACCAGTGGCGATCATCGATAGAAAAGAGAAACGGCTGAGAAACAAAGTGGTTCCTCTTGTGCGTGTACAGTGGAAGCACAGGAAGGGATCTGAGTCTACGTGGGAGACTGAAGAAGAAATGAGACAACATTACCCACATCTGTTCGAAGAATAACAGGTTTCGGGGACGAAACCTAAATAAGGGGGGTGGACTTGTAACACCCGGAAAATTTTCTAATCGAGTCAAGTGATAGTGATGGGCTCGGATGAAAACCATTTAATAAGTATAAAATGGTTGCGGGTATTACACCGAGTTAACCCTCCGGGTCACGAGTTTAACGAGTTTGGGGTCCCGGGAGCGCCTGGCATATAAATAGATGGATCAGCTGAGCAACTCTCATTTTCACTCAAACGCCATTCTAGAGAGAGAAAGTGTAGAGAGAGAAAGTGCCGGATTGAAGCTCGGGTGGTCAAGAATCGAAGGCTGGTGTTTGTGGACTCCTAAACTACAAGAATCAAGGTAAGAAACGTATCTAAATTGCTACATTTGGTGAAAAACCCGAGTTTGGGGTTTTTGGGTTTTAAAGTGGCAAAAATCACCCCAAAACACACGTTTTTGAGTAAGAAAACGTGTAATGAGCTTAGATATAGTTTCCTGGATGGTAATCCAAGGGTTTAGGTGGAAAGGATTGGATTTTTGGGCTGAAACGAGCTGATTCGTAAATTTCAGCTCGTTCTGCGAATTTAAGGTCTCGACCAGCGAAACTGTAAGTTCATCCAACGAAACTGGAAGGATTTACAGCGAAATTACAGTTTCGCTGCAGCGAAACTACATATTCGCCTGAGCGAAACTATGGTTTCGCTGATGACTATGCCAATGCCCAAGTTGACCTTAGATATTGCGAAACTAGGGAATTCCAACGAAAGTTGGGCGCTCGAGGTAGCGAATCTGTCCAGCGAAACTGCTGGCAGAAACTATAGTTTCGCTGCTGGCGAAACTAGCAGCGAAACTGCTGATTCGCCCGGCGAAACTGCTGGCGAATGTACGGGCGAAACTACCTACGAACTTAGCAGAGAAACTAGGCAGAAATTAACTCATTTGAGTGTTAACTTATCTACAGGCAGTGTAGTATGACCCGCGACTTTAAGGCTTGATTGAGAAGCTGCTTATCAAGCACAGGTGAGTTCTAGGACCCCTCATTTACTGATTTTAAATGATTTTTGGGGCTGGAACACATATAAACTTGTTTACTGACGTATGTATGTATGACCCATTTGGGTATAATGTTGTGTTATACGTCTAAGGTATGGTTGTGGACTCGACACGTTATAAGGTCCTAGTATGAGTCCCCACGGTCTTGGAGGGACAGTTAGTGCTACTGCACCAGGATGACGCATAGTAAGTCCCGGATTAGGGAAGGTTACGGGAGTAAGTGCCTAACGATGATTGATGATGTAGGCTATGTATGTACGAGGTTATGTAAGACGATGATGATGATGCATGTATGATGTTATGAATGATGATGTACGTATGATGCTATGTATGATGATGTATGTATGATGTGTGTATTCCTTATAATAATGTATGAATATCTTTCTATGACTTTACGTATTATGACAACGAACGAACGAAGTATTATGTAATGTAAAGTGATAGATAATGAAAGAGGAACACGATGATGAATGCATGTATTAATGAATGAACGAATGATTTAAATGATGATGAGTACATGCATTAATGAACGAACGAACAAAAAGATGTCTTGCAAACATTGGATAAGTTTAACGGGTCCTTCTTAGTGATTGACCATATGTATGGTATCCCTACCGCTTACCTCTAGTACCGTGGCATACGTTTTGCTGTTCATTTAATGACTTCGGCCCGGTAGCTAATAACGTTCGGGGTATAGCAGATGGTAGTGGTACAAAAGATATCCAATGTGCAAGAAAAGATGTAACGAAAGATGATGAATACATGAATTAACGAACGAATTAACGAAAGATGACTTGCAAACATTGGATAAGTTTATCGGGTCCTTCTTAGTGATTGACCACATGTATGGTATCCCTACCGCTTACCTCTAGTACCGTGGCATACGTTTTGCTGTTCATTTAATGACTTCGGCCCGGTAGCTAATAACGTTCGGGATATAGCAGATGGTAGTGGTACAAAAGATATCCAATGTGCAAGGAAAGATGTAACGGGGTCCTTGTCATTCGACCACAGTAATCATGGCTGCGTGCCATGAAGTGGGTAAAGCCTGACAGGACCTAAATGAGAAGTGTAAGATAACGATGTATGATGAACGAACGAATGAATGAACGGATAAATGAACGAAAGAACGAATGGGATAATAAAGATATTATCTATATGTATGTACGATGTATGATCACGTGTAACGAATAGCGGTTTTAATATAAAAAAAGTATGTTTATTATAAAACTAGAACTCACTCAGCAACGCTGACTTTTTATGTGTTTCCAGTTGGCAGGTAGCGTTGCTGGGGATGGCACGAGGCGGCTACTCAGCTCTTTTGGGATGGCATTCTCCATTTGATAATGCTGCAACGTCATGCGTTGTGGGTCCATAACGCACGCAACTCATCACGTTGCATGCCATTACGAGATTTCTTAAGGATTCCCATAAAAGGGATTACTTAAGAAATCTTCTTTAGATTTTGATAAGTTCGCCACGCATTGGATGCGTGTGCGTAGCACATGCAACGAAATATGTTGCATGAGAATGTCAAGAGTGTTCCTTAAGGGTTCCGATGTACGGAATTACTTAAGGAATATTCTTTAGTATAAAAATATAATTTTATATTTTTGAACTTAATATCTTCTCTAGAGGTCGCTGTATGACCCTATGAGGAGAGACAAAGTAGAGAAAGCTGTATTTTGCAATCATGTCAATCATGTAATGACTTTCATGAATGAATGAGAATGTATATTTTATTATTCCGCTGCGTTATTTTATGATTATATACATTATGTATGTTTTACGTGCGATGAACCACCACCGTAAGGCACCCGGGAGCGGGGCCTTACAAGTTGGTATCAGAGCAAAAGTTTAAGTAAAATGGGTAAATTTTCAAAAAATAAACCTAAACTTAAACTGAGAAATGGGACAGAAAGGGGATGAATGCCATCTGAGTACTTGCATGCCATCAGGTATTTTCTTAATGATAATCAAAGTTATATGCGCGTGTAATGTGGTTTATGTGTGCTGTTAGATTTAGATACTGATGTAGTCAGTAAGGGTAATGCTTAGGGTGCGAAAAGTAGAGTAAGTGACTAATCACAACTGGCCACTGTAATTAGCAACTTACTGTACTTGACATAAACTGAGCTATTTCCTTGAATGACCGTGTTGGTATTTGAACCTTTCAGTGTGAGATAGAAGATGGTCGGTGGTAGATCATCTAAAGCCCCACTTGGTGGAGGCAGTGGCGGAAGTGGTGCGGAACCACGAGCCATAAGAGGAAGGCCTAGACAAGAGAAGAAGGTTGCTGAAGAACCTAATACTACTCCCTCGGGGGGAGTGGATGAGAGTGATGATTTGAGGGCCTCGGTGAAAGAGACAGTGATCGAGGAGGTGCACCAAGTCATGCAGACGTTCTTACCGTCTGTAGTGACTGAGGTGATAAAAGCTGTACGCGAAGATGAGAGGCGAGGGAGGAATCGAGCCTCAGGGAGGCGACAACAGCAACAAGGGCCGGAAATGGTTCTTTCTGATGATGAAGAAGAGGAGGAGGAGGAGGTCGAGCGTGAGACAGCCCGGGTCGTGACTACGGGAAATTTATGAGGTGCAAGCCCCCGACTTTTGATGGTTCGGGTACGGCTGCGGATGCTCACCAATGGGTGAGGGAAATGGAGGCGGTCCTCGATATCAGTGACCGCCAGGAGGATAAAAAGGTGAAGTTTGCTACCCATTCATTTACGAGGACGGCGTTGTGCTGGTGGGACAATATTGTCCAGCTGAGGGTAGCAGGACTATAGGGAAGATGAAGTGGGCTGAGTTGAAAAGGCTGGTGATTGAGGAATTCAGTCCTCGACGGGAAATGGACCGAGTTGAGAGAGAGTTTCTGCAGTTGGAGGCAGGGACGATGACCCACCAACAATACACTGCCAAATTCAACGATATGGCGCGGTTGGTCCCAGAGCAGGTGACGCCGGTGTCTCGAAAGATCAACTGGTATATTCAGGGGTTGCCAGCCGAAATACGTTGGCATTTGATTTCCGCTCGACCAAGTACTTTCAGGTCGGCGGTGGATTTGGCGAGGAGGTTGTACGATGAGCGAGCTGCATTGGTGAAGGCTGAGGGCAGTAAGAAAGGAGGTGGTGAGAAGGGTTGGCAGGGAAAGAGGTTTGGTCGAGGTGATACCTCGACAAGTAACAAGAAGGCAAGGGTAGACGACCGCCGAGTGGTCGCGAAGGGAGCAGGGATGAGGAAGTGTGGACAGTGTGGGAAAGAGCACTCGGGGGAGTGTAAGTGGGGATCCAACATCTGTTTCAAGTGTGGGAGGACTGGGCATATGGCCAAGGATTGCCGAATGGGCAAGTGTTTTAACTGTGGGGAAGGTGGTCATATGAGCAGAGATTGTAAGAAGCCGAGGGCTGAGGGCTCAGGGGAGAAGAAGACGGGAGGAGAAGCACCGAGGGCAAAGGCTAGGGCGTTCACCATGACGCAGGAGGAGGCTAGAACGGACCCTGACGTTGTGTCCGGTACGTTCCTAATAGACCAAATTTTAGCCTCTGTGTTATTTGATTCGGGTGCAAGTAGGAGTTTTATTTCTACTACCTTCTGTGCTAAACTACCTGTTAGAAGTAAATGCCTCGATAAGTCCTTTGACGTAGAAACCGCTATTGGTAAATCCACTAGGGTTACGGATGTGATAGAAGGCTGTGCCATAGAATTAGAGGGCCATAGGTTTGCTGCCAAGTTACATGTGATGCCTCTAGGAGGATTTGATGTATTGTTAGGGATGGACTGGTTAGCAACCTACGAAGCGAATATCGCGTGCCGAAAGAAGATGATTAGACTGACGGCGACCGACGGAAGTCCGGTGACAATATATGGCGATCGAGTTACGACGATTCCGAAGGTGATCTCGATGGCGGTGGCGGGAAAGTGTATGAGGCGCGGATGTAGCGCCTACTTATGTTATGTAAAGAATGTAGAGACGCCAACACCACACCGAGAGATATGTGATGTGCCAGTGGCACCGTGTGTGACTGAGAGTTGATGGAACAGTGCAGGAGCTGCTGATAAGGGGTTTATCCGACCGAGTATCTCACCTTGGGGTGCTCCGGTTCTGTTCGTAAAGAAGAAGGATAGTAGTATGAGGATGTGCATCGACTACCGCGAGCTGAATAAGCTGACGGTGAAGAACAGATACCCCTTACCAAGGATCGATGACTTATTTGATCAACTTCAGGGTGCCAGTTGGTTCTCAAGGATAGATCTTCGATCGGGTTACCATCAACTGAAGGTGAAGGAACAAGATATCCCTAAAACAGCCTTTCGTACGCGCTATGGTCACTACGAGTTTCTTGTCATGTCTTTTGGGTTGACCAATGCGCCGGCTGCTTTTACGGATTTGATGAACCGAGTGTGCCGACCAATGTTGGATAAATCAGTAATTGTATTCATCGATGATATCCTGATTTATTCGAGAAGTGAAGAAGAGCACGCTGGGCATATTCGGGAAGTGTTGGAAACGTGAGAAGGGAGAAATTGTACGCCAAGTTCTCCAAGTGCGCCTTTGGTTACGCGAGGTGCAATTTCTGGGTCACGTAGTGAATGCAGAAGGAATAATGGTGGACCCAGCAAATGTTGAGGCCATGATGCAATGGAAGTCACCGAAGACGCCTACCGAGATTCGCAGCTTCTTGGGGCTGGCGGGCTACTATAGAAGATTTATTCAAGACTTCTCAAGGTAGCCTCACCTTTGACAAAATTGACTCGCAAGGATGTAAAGTTCGTGTGGGGTCGAGAACAGGAGGACGCTTTTGAGGAATTGAAGACAAGACTGACACAAGCTCCTGTCTTGACATTACCCGAGGGAAATGAAGACTTGGTGGTCTATTCGGATGCATCCTATTCTGGGTTGGGATGCGTATTGATGCAACGTGGAAAGGTCATAGCCTATGCATCTCGACAACTGAAGACCCACGAAGTCAATTATCCCACGCACGACCTAGAACTAGCTGCGGTGGTTTTCGCGTTGAAGATTTGGCGGCACTATCTATACGGGACGAAGTGCACCATCTTCACGGATCACAAGAGCTTGATGTATTTCTTCGAGCAGAAGGATCTAAACATGAGGCAGAGACGGTGGTTGGAGCTGATAAAAGATTATGATTGTGAGATCTATTACCACCCGGGGAAAGCCAATGTGGTGGCTGATGCCCTTAGCCGGAAGGAAAGGCCCGAGCCGATTCGGGTGAAGGCTTATCAGCTGATTATGACCTCTGACGTGATGACACAGGTTAAGGAGTTCCAAGACGAGGCTTTGAAGGAAGATCGTCTTAACCCGAAAGGATGAGAGGTCTAGTTACAGAACTGGGTGAGAACACTCTTGGTGTTAAGACCCGATTTGGGCGAGCGTGGATTCCTCGGTACGGGGATCTACGTGGAAAGATCATGGATGAGGCCCATAAGACTCGGTATTCCATTCACCCCGGTGCTACCAAGATGTACCAAGACATGAAGAAAGACTATTGGTGGCCGAGTATGAAGCGTGATGTGGTGGAATATGTGAGCAAGTGCTTGACTTGTTCACAGGTCAAGGCAGAGCATCAGAAACCGTACGGGAAGATCCAACGTTGGATATACCCGAGTGGAAGTGGGAGCACATCACCATGGATTTCATCACGAAACTACCACGTACCCCGAAAGGGTATGATGCTATATGGGTGATAGTTGATCGATTGACGAAGAGTGCCCACTTCCTACCGATCCGCGAGACGTATTCATCTGAAAGATTGGCGGATCTATTTATCAAAGAAATTGTAGCTCGTCATGGCGTACCGGTGTCTATTGTGTCTGACCGTGACACCCGGTTTACCTCCAAGTTTTGGAAGAGGTTTCATGATGCAATGGGGACGAGGCTACACATTAGCACGGCATATCACCCCCAGACAGACGGTCAGTCTGAGAGGACGATCCAAACAATCGAAGACATGCTTCGAGCGTGCGTGATCGATTTTGGAGGAAGTTGGGACGATCACCTGCCGTTAGCAGAATTCACGTACAATAACAGTTATCATGCAAGCATTGGCATGCCGCCCTACGAGATGTTGTACGGTAGGAAATGTAGGACGCCCGTATGTTGGGGAGACATTGGGCAGAAAGAACTGGGTGGTGTCGAGGTAGTTGAAGCAACAACTGAAAAGTTAGAAAAGATCAAAGCCTTCATGAAGGCGGCGAAAGACAGACAAAAGTCGTATGCTGACAAGAGGCGAAGACCGATAGAATTCAAGGTCGGTGATCGGGTCATGTTGAAGGTCTCGCCTTGGAAAGGAATTATTAGGTTCCGAAAGCGGGGTAAACTGAGCCCGCGGTATATAGGCCCTTTCCGAATTATCGCCTGTGTAGGAGAGGTGGCCTATAGGTTGGAACTGCCAGATGAGCTGAGTGGAATTCACCCGACCTTCCACGTATCTCATCTGAGGAAATGCTTAGCCGACGAAGATATGATTGTACCGCTGGAGGATATCGAAGTAGACGAACGGCTCAACTACGTGGAGCAACCAGTGGCGATCATCGATAGAAAAGAGAAACGGCTGAGAAACAAAGTGGTTCCTCTTGTGCGTGTACAGTGGAAGCACAGGAAGGGATCTGAGTCTACGTGGGAGACTGAAGAAGAAATGAGACAACATTACCCACATCTGTTCGAAGAATAACAGGTTTCGGGGACGAAACCTAAATAAGGGGGGTGGACTTGTAACACCCGGAAATTTTCTAATCGAGTCAAGTGATAGTGATGGGCTCGGATGAAAACCATTTAATAAGTATAAAATGGTTGCGGGTATTACACCGAGTTAACCCTCCGGGTCACGAGTTTAACGAGTTCGGGGTCCCGGGAGCGCCTGGCATATAAATAGATGGATCAGCTGAGCAACTCTCATTTTCACTCAAACGCCATTCTTGAGAGAGAAAGTGTAGAGAGAGAAGTGCCGGATTGAAGCTCGGGTGGTCAAGAATCGAAGGCTGGTGTTTGTGGACTCCTAAACTACAAGAATCAAGGTAAGAAACGTATCTAAATTGCTACATTTGGTGAAAAACCCGAGTTTGGGGTTTTGGGTTTTAAAGTGGCAAAAAATCACCCCAAAACACACATTTTAGAGTAAGAAAACGTGTAAAGAGCTTAGATATAGCTTCCTGGATGATAATCCAAGGGTTTAGGTGGAAAGGATTCGATTTTTGGGCTGAAACGAGCTGATTCGTAAATTTCAGCTCGTTCTGCGAATTTAAGGTCTCGACCAGCGAAACTGTAAGTTCATCCAGCGAAACTGGAAGGATTTACAGCGAAATTACAGTTTCGCTGCAGCGAAACTACATATTCGCCTGAGCGAAACTATGGTTTCGCTGATGACTATGCCAATGCCCAAGTTGACCTTAGATATTGCGAAACTAGGGAATTCCAACGAAAGTTGGGCGCTCGAGGTAGCGAATCTGTCCAGCGAAACTGCTGGCAGAAACTATAGTTTCGCTGCTGGCGAAACTAGCAGCGAAACTGCTGATTCGCCCAGCGAAACTGCTGGCGAATGTACGGGCGAAACTACCTGCGAACTTAGCAGAGAAACTAGGCAGAAATTAACTCATTTGAGTGTTAACTTATCTGCAGGCAGTGTAGTGTGACCCGCGACTTTAAGGCTTGATTGAGAAGCTGCTTGTCAAGCACAGGTGAGTTCTAGGACCCCTCATTTACTGATTTTAAATGATTTTGGGGCTGGAACACATATAAACTTGTTTACTGACGTATGTATGTATGACCCATTTGGGTATAATGTTGTGTTATACGTCTAAGGTATGGTTGTGGACTCGACACGTTATATAAGGTCCTAGTATGAGTCCCCACGGTCTTGGAGGGACAGTTAGTGCTACTGCACCATGATGACGCATAGTAAGTCCCGGATTAGGGAAGGTTACGGGAGTAAGTGCCTAACGATGATTGATGATGTAGGCTATGTATGTACGAGGTTATGTAAGACGATGATGATGATGCATGTATGATGTTATGAATGATGATGTACGTATGATGCTATGTATGATGATGTATGTATGATGTGTGTGTTCCTTATAATAATGTATGAATATCTTTCTATGACTTTACGTATTATGACAACGAACGAACAAAGTATTACGTAATGTAAAGTGAAAGATAATGAAAGAGGAACACGATGATGAATGCATGTATTAATAAATGAACGAATGATTTAAATGATGATGAGTACATGCATTAATGAACGAACGAACGAAAAGATGTCTTGCAAACATTGGATAAGTTTAACGGGTCCTTCTTAGTGATTGACCATATGTATGGTATCCCTACCGCTTACCTCTAGTACCGTGGCATACGTTTTGCTGTTGATTTAATGACTTCGGCCCGGTAGCTAATAACGTTCGGGGTTTAGCAGATGGTAGTGGTACAAAAGATATCCAATGTGCAAGAAAAGATGTAACGAAAGATGATGAATACATGAATTAACGAACGAATTAACGAAAGATGACTTGCAAACATTGGATAAGTTTAACGGGTCCTTCTTAGTGATTGACCACATGTATGGTATCCCTACCGCTTACCTCCAGTACCGTGGCATACGTTTTGCTGTTCATTTAATGACTTCGGCCCGGTAGCTAATAACGTTCGGGGTATAGCAGATGGTAGTGGTACAAAAGATATCCAATGTGAAAGGAAAGATGTAACGGGGTCCTTGTCATTCGACCACAGTAATCATGGCTGCGTGCCATGAAGTGGGTAAAGCCTGACAGGACCTAAATGAGAAGTGAAAGATAACGATGTATGATGAACGAACGAATGAATGAACGGATAAATGAACGAAAGAACGAACGGGATAATAAAGATATTATCTATATGTATGTACGATGTATGATCACGTGTAACGAATAACGGTTTTAATATAAACAAAGTATGTTTATTATAAAACTAGAACTCACTCAGCAACGCTGACTTTTTATGTGTTTCCAGTTGGCAGGTAGCGTTGCTGGGGATGGCACGAGGCGGCTACTCAGCTCTTTTGGGATGGCATTCTCCATTTGATAATGCTGCAACGTCATGCGTTGTGGGTCCATAACGCACGCAACTCATCACGTTGCATGCCATTACGAGATTTCTTGAGGATTCCCATAAAAGGGATTACTTAAGAAATCTTCTTTAGATTTTGATAAGTTCGCCACGCATTGGATGCGTGTGCGTAGCACATGCAACGAAATATGTTGCATGAGAATGTCAAGAGTGTTCCTTAAGGGTTCCGATGTACGGAATTACTTAAGGAATATTCTTTAGTATTAAAATATAATTTTTATATTTTGGACTTAATATCTTCTCTAGAGGTCGCTGTATGACCCTATGAGGAGAGACAAAGTAGAGAAAGCTGTATTTTGCAATCATGTCAATCATGTAATGACTTTTATGAATGAATGAGAATGTATATTTTATTAATTCCGCTGCGTTATTTTATGATTATATACATTATGTATGTTTTACGTGCGATGAACCACCAACCGTAAGGCGCCCGGGAGCGGGGCCTTACAAGTTGGTATCAGAGAAAAAGTTTAAGTAAAATGGGTAAATTTTCAAAAAAATAAACCTAAAACTTAAACTGAAAAATGGGACAGAAAGGGGATGAATGCCATCTGAGTAGCTGCATGGCATCAGGTATTTTCTTAATGATAATCAAAGTTATATGCGCGTGTAATGTGGTTTATGTGTGCTGTTAGATTTAGATACTGATGTAGTCAGTAAGGGTAATGCTTGGGGTGCGAAAAGTAGAGTAAGTGACTAATCACAACTGGCCACTATAATTAGCAACTTACTATACTTGACATAAACTGAGCTATTTCCTTGAATGACCGTGTTGGTATTTGAACCTTTCAGTGTGAGATAGAAGATGGTCGGTGGTAGATCATCTAAAGCCCCACTTGGTGGAGGCAGTGGCGGAAGTGGTGCGGAACCACGAGCCACAAGAGGAAGGCCTAGACAAGAGAAGAAGGTTCCTGAAAAACCTAATACTACTCCCTCGGGGGGAGTGGATGAGAGTGATGATTTGAGGGCCTCGGTGAAAGAGACAGTGATCGAGGAGGTGCACCAAGTCATGCAGACGATCTTACCATCTGTAGTGACTGAGGTGATAAAAGCTGTACGCGAAGATGAGAGGCGAGGGAGGAATCGAGCCTCAGGGAGGCGACAACAGCAACAAGGGCCGGAAACGGTTCTTTCTGATGATGAAGAAGAGGGAGGAGGAGGAGGTCGAGCGTGAGACAGCCGGGGTTGTGACTACGGGAAATTTATGAGGTGCAAGCCCCCGACTTTTGATGGTTCGGGTACGGCTGCGGATGCTCACCAATGGGTGTGGGAAATGGAGGCGGTCCTCGATATCAGTGACTGCCAGGAGGATAAAAAGGTGAAGTTTGCTACCCATTTATTTACGGGGACGGCGTTGTGCTGGTGGGACAATATTGTCCAGGCTGAGGGTAGCAGGACTATAGGGAAGATGAAGTGGGCTGAGTTGAAAAGGCTGGTGATTGAGGAATTCAGTCCTCGACGGGAAATGGACCGAGTTGAGAGAGAGTTTCTGCAGTTAGAGGCAGGGACGATGACCCACCAACAATACACTGCCAAATTCAACGATATGGCGCGGTTGGTCCCAGAGCAGGTGACGCCGGTGTCTCGAAAGATCAACCGGTATATTCAGGGGTTGCCAGCCGAAATACGTTGGCATTTGATTTCTGCTCGACCAAGTACTTTCAGGTCGGCGGTGGATTTGGCGGGGAGGTTGTACGATGAGCGAGCTGCATTGGTGAAGGCTGAGGGCAGTAAGAAAGGAGGTGGTGAGAAGGGTTGGCAGGGAAAGAGGTTTGGTCGAGGTGATACCTCGACAAGTAACAAGAAGGCAAGGGTAGACGACCGCCGAGTGGTCGCGAAGGGAGCAGGGATGAGGAAGTGTGGACAGTGTGGGAAAGAGCACTCGGGGGAGTGTAAGTGGGGATCCAACATCTGTTTCAAGTGTGGGAGGACTGGGCATATGGCCAAGGATTGTCGAATGGGCAAGTGTTTTAACTGTGGGGAAGGTGGTCATATGAGCAGAGATTGTAAGAAGCCGAGGGCTGAGGGCTCAGGGGAGAAGAAGACGGGAGGAGAAGCACCGAGGGAAAAGGCTAGGGCGTTCACCATGACGCAGGAGGAGGCTAGAACGGACCCTGACGTTGTGTCCGGTACGTTCCTAATAGACCAAATTTTAGCCTCTGTGTTATTTGATTCGGGTGCAAGTAGGAGTTTTATTTCTACTACCTTCTGTGCTAAACTACCTGTTAGAAGTAAATGCCTCGATAAGTCCTTTGACGTAGAAACCGCTATTGGTAAATCCACTAGGGTTACGGATGTGATAGAAGGCTGTGCCATAGAATTAGAGGGCCATAGGTTTGCTGCCAAGTTACATGTGATGCCTCTAGGAGGATTTGATGTATTGTTAGGGATGGACTGGTTAGCAACCTACGAAGCGAATATCGCGTGCCGAAAGAAGATGATTAGACTGACGGCGACCGACGGAAGTCCGGTGACAATATATGGCGATCGAGTTACGACGATTCCGAAGGTGATCTCGATGGCGGTGGCGGGAAAGTGTATGAGGCGCGGATGTAGCGCCTACTTATGTTATGTAAAGAATGTAGAGACGCCAACACCACAGCTATGCGATGTGCCAGTGGTGTGTGACTTTCCAGACGTGTTTCCCGAAGACTTATCGGGATTGCCACCTGACCGAGAGATCGAGTTCCATATCGACCTGATACCGGGTGCCCAACCTGTCGCAAAAGCACCGTATCGTTTGGCTCCGACGGAGATGAAAGAGTTGATGGAACAGTTGCAGGAGCTGCTGGATAAGGGGTTTATCCGACCGAGTATCTCACCTTGGGGTGCTCCGGTTCTGTTCGTAAAGAAGAAGGATGGTAGTATGAGGATGTGCATCGACTACCGCGAGCTGAATAAGCTGACGGTGAAGAACAGATACCCCTACCAAGGATCGATGACTTATTTGATCAACTTCAGGGTGCCAGTTGGTTCAAGGATAGATCTTTGATCGGGTTACCATCAACTGAAGGTGAAGGAACAAGATATCCCTAAAACAGCCTTTCGTATGCGCTATGGTCACTACGAGTTTCTTGTCATGTCTTTTGGGTTGACCAATGCACCGGCTGCTTTTACGGATTTGATGAACCGAGTGTGCCGACCAATGTTGGATAAATCAGTAATTGTATTCATCGATGATATCCTGATTTATTCGAGAAGTGAAGAAGAGCACGCTGGGCATATTCGGGAAGTGTTGGAAACGTTGAGAAGGGAGAAATTGTACGCCAAGTTCTCCAAGTGCGCCTTTTGGTTACGCGAGGTGCAATTTCTGGGTCACGTAGTGAATGCAGAAGGAATAATGGTGGACCCAGCAAATGTTGAGGCCGTGATGCAATGGAAGTCACCGAAGACGCCAACCGAGATTCGCAGCTTCTTGGGGCTGGCGGGCTACTATAGAAGATTTATTCAAGACTTCTCCAAGGTAGCCTCACCTTTGACAAAATTGACTCGCAAGGATGTAAAGTTCGTGTGGGGTCGAGAACAGGAGGACGCTTTTGAGGAATTGAAGACAAGACTGACACAAGCTCCTGTCTTGACATTACCCGAGGGAAATGAAGACTTGGTGGTCTATTCGGATGCATCCTATTCTGGGTTGGGATGTGTATTGATGCAACGCGGAAAGGTCATAGCCTATGCATCTCGACAACTGAAGACCCACGAAGTCAATATCCCACGCACGACCTAGAACTAGCTGCGGTGGTTTTCGCGTTGAAGATTTGGCGGCACTATCTATACGGGACGAAGTGCACCATCTTCACGGATCACAAGAGCTTGAAGTATTTCTTCGAGCAGAAGGATCTAAACATGAGGCAGAGACGGTGGTTGGAGCTGATAAAAGATTATGATTGTGAGATCCATTACCACCCGGGCAAAGCCAATGTGGTGGCTGATGCCCTTAGCCGGAAGGAAAGACCCGAGCCGATTCGGGTGAAGGCTTATCAGCTGATTATGACCTCTGACGTGATGACACAGGTTAAGGAGTTCCAAGACGAGGCTTTGAAGGAAGATCGTCTTAACTCCGAAAGGATGAGAGGTCTAGTTACAGAACTGGGTGAGAACACTCTTGGTGTTAAGACCCGATTTGGGCGAGCGTGGATTCCTCGGTACGGGGATCTACGTGGAAAGATCATGGATGAGGCCCATAAGACTCGGTATTCCATTCACCCCGGTGCTACCAAGATGTACCAAGACATGAAGAAAGACTATTGGTGGCTGGGCATGAAGCGTGATGTGGTGGAATATGTGAGCAAGTGCTTGACTTGTTCACAGGTCAAGGCAGAGCATCAGAAACCGTACGGGAAGATCCAACCGTTGGATATACCCGAGTGGAAGTGGGAGCACATCACCATGGATTTCATCACGAAACTACCACGTACCCCGAAAGGGTATGATGCTATATGGGTGATAGTTGATCGATTGACGAAGAGTGCCCACTTCCTACCGATCCGCGAGACGTATTCATCTGAAAGATTGGCGGATCTATTTATCAAAGAAATTGTAGCTCGTCATGGCGTACCGGTGTCTATTGTGTCTGACCGTGACACCCGGTTTACCTCCAAGTTTTGGAAGAGGTTTCATGATGCAATAGGGACGAGGCTACACATTAGCACGGCATATCACCCCCAGACAGACGGTCAGTCTGAGAGGACGATCCAAACAATCGAAGACATGCTTCGAGCGTGCGTGATCGATTTTGGAGGAAGTTGGGACGATCACCTGCCGTTAACAGAATTCTCGTACAATAACAGTTATCATGCCAGCATTGGCATGCCGCCCTACGAGATGTTGTACGGTAGGAAATGTAGGACGCCCGTATGTTGGGGAGACATTGGGCAGAAAGAACTGGGTGGTGTCGAGGTAGTTGAAGCAACGACTGAAAAGTTAGAAAAGATCAAAGCCTTCATGAAGGCGGCGAAAGACAGACAAAAGTCGTATGCTGACAAGAGGCGAAGACCGATAGAATTCAAGGTCGGTGATCGGGTCATGTTGAAGGTCTCGCCTTGGAAAGGAATTATTAGGTTCCGAAAGCGGGGTAAACTGAGCCCGCGGTATATAGGCCCTTTCCGAATTATCGCCCGTGTGGGAGAGGTGGCCTATAGGTTGGAACTGCCAGATGAGCTGAGTGGAATTCACCCGACCTTCCACGTATCTCATCTGAGGAAATGCTTAGCCGACGAAGATATGATTGTACCGCTGGAGGATATCGAAGTAGACGAACGGCTCAACTACGTGGAGCAACCAGTGGCGATCATCGATAGAAAAGAGAAACGGCTGAGAAACAAAGTGGTTCCTCTTGTGCGTGTACAGTGGAAGCACAGGAAGGGATCTGAGTCTACGTGGGAGACTGAAGAAGAAATGAGACAACATTACCCACATCTGTTCGAAGAATAACAGGTTTCGGGGATGAAACCTAAATAAGGGGGGTGGACTTGTAATACCCGGAAAATTTTCTAATCGAGTCAAGTGATAGTGATGGGCTCGGATGAAAACCATTTAATAAGTATAAAATGGTTGCGGGTATTACACCGAGTTAACCCTCCGGGTCACGAGTTTAACGAGTTTGGGGTCCCGGGAGCGCCTGGCATATAAATAGATGGATCAGCTGAGCAACTCTCATTTTCACTCAAACGCCATTCTAGAGAGAGAAAGTGTAGAGAGAGAAAGTGCCGGATTGAAGCTCGGGTGGTCAAGAATCGAAGGCTGGTGTTTGTGGACTCCTAAACTACAAGAATCAAGGTAAGAAACGTATCTAAATTGCTACATTTGGTGAAAAACCCGAGTTTGGGGTTTTTGGGTTTTAAAGTGGCAAAAATCACCCCAAAACACACGTTTTAGAGTAAGAAAACGTGTAATGAGCTTAGATATAGCTTCTGGATGATAATCCAAGGGTTTAGGTGGAAAGGATTGGATTTTTGGGCTGAAACGAGCTGATTCGTAAATTTCAGCTCGTTCTGCGAATTTAAGGTCTCGACCAGCGAAACTGTAAGTTCATCCAGCGAAACTGGAAGGATTTACAGCAAAATTACAGTTTTGCTGCAGCGAAACTACATATTCGCCTGAGCGAAACTATGGTTTCACTGATGACTATGCCAATGCCCAAGTTGACCTTAGATATTGCGAAACTAGGGAATTCCAACGAAAGTTAGGCGCTCGAGGTAGCGAATCTGTCCAGCGAAACTGCTGGCAGAAACTATAGTTTCGCTGCTGGCGAAACTAGCAGCGAAACTGCTGATTCGCCCGGCGAAACTGCTGGCGAATGTACGGGCGAAACTACCTGCGAACTTAGCAGAGAAACTAGGCAGAAATTAACTCATTTGAGTGTTAACTTATCCGCAGGCAGTGTAGTGTGACCCGCGACTTTAAGGCTTGATTGAGAAGCTGCTTGTCAAGCACAGGTGAGTTCTAGGACCCCTCATTTACTGATTTTAAATGATTTTTGGGGCTGGAACACATATAAACTTGTTTACTGACGTATGTATGTATGACCCATTTGGGTATAATGTTGTGTTATACGTCTAAGGTATGGTTGTGGACTCGACACGTTATATAAGGTCCTAGTATGAGTCCCCATGGTCTTGGAGGGACAGTTAGTGCTACTGCACCAGGATGACGCATAGTAAGTCCCGGATTAGGGAAGGTTACGGGAGTAAGTGCCTAACGATGATTGATGAGTAGGCTATGTATGTACGAGTTTATGTAAGACGATGATGATGATGCATGTATGATGTTATGAATGATGATGTACGTATGATGCTATGTATGATGATGTATGTATTATGTGTGTTCCTTATAATAATGTATGAATATCTTTCTATGACTTTACGCATTATGACAACGAACGAACGAAGTATTACGTAATGTAAAGTGAAAGATAATGAAAGAGGAACACGATGATGAATGCATGTATTAATGAATGAACAAATGATTTAAATGATGATGAGTACATGCATTAATGAACGAACGAACGAAAAGATGTCTTGCAAACATTGGATAAGTTTAACGGGTCCTTCTTAGTGATTGACCATATGTATGGTATCCCTACCGCTTACCTCTAGTACCGTGGCATACGTTTTGCTGTTCATTTAATGACTTTGGCCCGGTAGCTAATAACGTTCGGGGTATAGCAGATGGTAGTGGTACAAAAGATATCCAATGTGCAAGAAAAGATGTAACGAAAGATGATGAATACATGAATTAACGAACGAATTAACGAAAGATGACTTGCAAACATTGGATAAGTTTAACGGGTCCTTCTTAGTGATTGACCACATGTATGGTATCCCTACCGCTTACCTCTAGTACCGTGGCATACGTTTTGCTGTTCATTTAATGACTTCGGCCCGGTAGCTAATAACGTTCGGGGTATAGCAGATGGTAGTGGTACAAAAGATATCCAATGTGCAAGGAAAGATGGTAATGGGGTCCTTGTCATTCGACCACAGTAATCATGGCTGCGTGCCATGAAGTGGGTAAAGCCTGACAGGACCTAAATGAGAAGTGAAAGATAACGATGTATGATGAACGAACGAATGAATGAACGGATAAATGAACGAAAGAACGAACGGGATAATAAAGATATTATCTATATGTATGTACGATGTATGATCACGTGTAACGAATAACGGTTTTAATATAAACAAAGTATGTTTATTATAAAACTAGAACTCACTCAGCAACGCTGACTTTTATGTGTTTCCAGTTGGCAGGTAGCGTTGCTGGGGATGGCACGAGGCGGCTACTCAGCTCTTTTGGGATGGCATTCTCCATTTGATAATGCTGCAACGCCATGCGTTGTGGGTCCATAACGCACGCAACTCATCACGTTGCATGCCATTACGAGATTTCTTGAGGATTCCCATAAAAGGGATTACTTAAGAAATCTTCTTTAGATTTTGATAAGTTCGCCACGCATTGGATGCGTGTGCGTAGCACATGCAACGAAATATGTTGCATGAGAATGTCAAGAGTGTTCCTTAAGGGTTCCGATGTACGGAATTACTTAAGGAATATTCTTTAGTATAAAAATATAATTTTTATATTTTTGAACTTAATATCTTCTCTAGAGGTCGCTGTATGACCCTATGAGGAGAGACAAAGTAGAGAAAGCTGTATTTTGCAATCATGTCAATCATGTAATGACTTTTATGAATGAATGAGAATGTATATTTTATTAATTCCGCTGCGTTATTTTATGATTATATACATTATGTATGTTTTACGTGCGATGAACCACCAACCGTAAGGCGCCCGGGAGCGGGGCCTTACAAAATTGAATTTTTTGATGAAAAACCTAGATTTTCCAAGAACAAATCAAATACTCCTCCAAAATACCAAGGACCATACAGACGAGCTGAAAGCAAAGCTGTTGCACCCAAGGTTAAACCTTGGATTATTAGTGAACCTAAAGTTCAAACCATTAGCCAGTCGTCTGTTTACCACAAACAGGCCTTACACAAAACTGGGTTATGGAAAGAAAAATCACGTAATGTGTATGATAGTGAGGACAAAAAAAAGATGTGTCCTCATCCTCTCAACGACAGTGGGTTGAGTTCATGATGTGTGATACCTCTGGGACACCCAAGCCAGTTAAGGCTTGGTCCCAAACTTTTACTAATAATTTCCTTTGTATGTGCAGGGTGTCAGTTACAGCGCTATCACTAATACCTGGATTATTGATAGTGGGACGCCCAAGCACATGACCGGGAATTCATCTCTCTTTTTCAACATCAAACAACTTAAAGGGGGTCACGTATCATTTGCTAGAAATAAAGGAGGATATATCACCGCTCAAGGCGATGTGGAAAATGAGAAAGTCAAGTTTGATAAGGTCAACTGTGTCCAGCAACTGCAAAATAACTTGCTTTCTATCTCCTAAATCCATGATAAAGGATTCAAAGTTGTATTCGACAACAAGAAGTGTTATATACTGAAGAAGGAGTATGTTATCGAGGAGGATAAAGTATTAATGTCAGCTTCAAGATATAATGATCTGTATGTGATGATCTAGATAGGTTGGACTCACCTAGTTTAGTTTAGCTTCTTTTGTCTTCTATGTAATAGGACTAATGTTAGATAACTTTCATTTATGTAAGTAATGTTTAGTTAGTTTTATATTAGTTTCGCACTAACCCAGCGAAACTACGAGCGAATCTATAGATTCGCTCTTGTCAGCTGATAAAGGTCACCCGGCGAAACTGTTGTTCGCTGCCGGGTGAACTTACTTGTTGGTCAGGGTAGTTTCGCTCTAGCGAATCTACCAGCGAATTTGTCTCTGTTATATATTTGCATCTCTTGTAACTTTGTGGAGAAGTTTTGCCAAACCTAATCCAGATACACTTTTGCATTACTGTTTTTCATAGCTTGTTTGAGGCTGGAATTGTATTTATTTCATATCTTTGAGCCTTGTTTGTTAATATTGATTGAGTTTGGGTCATATGGATTTATATTGAAACTCATTTCTTTGTTTTGCTCTGTTTGATTCTATATTTGTGGGATATTACTGTGATTATCATTTCAATAGCACTGAAATCGATCACTAATGGACCAACAATATGGTATCATAGCCTTTGTGCCCTTGATTTGTTGAGTTTTTGGGGTTTTGAGGTGGTTTTGAAGAAAAGTTACTGTTTCATTCGATTTGTGTCATCAAAGTGTGTTTTGCTTACAGAAATTCATAGAAAATCCATTGTTCAAGTAGTAAGGAGATATCCCAATCATCCAATCACTAATTCATAGCGATTTGGATGAGTTCAGAGTGATTTTCTGACTATCTATTGTTCTCCCAGCGAATCTGCTACCTTTCGAGCGAATCTATTTCTCTCTGTGTTTTTAGCGAATCTGCACTCATTGAACGAAAGTTCACCTTTGTTGCCTAATTCTCAAGCGAAGATATCATCGAATTTACCACTAGAACAAAAGTTCTACTAGTTCTGCGAACTTGTTGAGCGAACTAGAGCTTCCATAGCACTGATTCGAGCGAATCTGCTGTTGGTTTGCCAAGCGAATTTACAGGCGAACTTACGGGCGAATTTACATCTTTCTCAGCGAATTTATCAGCGAATCTACATCTTTTTCAGCGAATCTAATTTATGATTTTATCATGTCTACTTCAATCGTGAATGTGATTGACATGGAGTGTGTTCAACCAAACAGGCCACCGAGGCTTGTCAACGGTGAGAATTTTGAAGATTGGAAACGGTGCTTGAAGGCTTTCTTCTTCTACACAGATCATGGTCAGTGGAATCTATTACTAATGGACCTCACGTACCAACAACAACTGTCGGATCTGTTACTTCACCAAATCAGGATTCTAGCACTTATACTGAGATTGACATTAAGTTGCTCGATCGGGACAAGAAAGCTCTTGGAGCTTTGATTCTGTGTCTGCATCAGGATATTTATAATAGGTTTGCTGAACATACTACTGCTAAGGCGTTGTATGATGCGTTATGCGAGTTTTATGATGGGAATGAAGATCTGAAGAAAGACAAGAAAGCTCAAGCTCAGAAGGAGTTTAACTCATTCGTGGGATATAAGCATGAGACACTTACTGATATAACAAATCGCTTTCTATCAGTTTCAAGCAACCTGAAGAAGTATGATGAACAACTTGGCAATCATGAGCAAGTAAGTAAACTGTTAGACTCTCTTCCTGCTCAATGGAGTCTGCAAATCAAATTGCTCAAGCAAGAAAAGAATTTTGCTGATTACAAGTTGATGGATGTTATCAACAAGTTAAAATCATTTGATCTTGATATGAAGAGAAGAGAGTATAATCAGACCATGATGTCTCCCAATGTCCCTCCTCAAAATGTTGCACTGATTTCATCCGCTGCAAACTCTTACTATTATGGTGCAGCTTGTGGGAGTTCATCCGGTAATGGTGGCTTTGCTAACTCTGGGTATGGTAAGAATGTGAACTCTGGTAGTGGTTCTAAGGATGCTAGGTCTAGTTCAAATGCCTTAGCTTCTACTCAAATTCCAAATGATACTATGGAACTGTTTGGGTTATTTGTGCACAGTTATGAAGCTTTGATTACTGGAGAATTGAAGGGACATGGTATGACCGTGGAAGACATGTATCTAGTTGATCCTGATGATCTTGAAGAAACCGACATTCAGTGGCAAATGGCCATGCTTACTCTTCGTGCTAGGAGGTTTATGGAGAGAACCGGCAGGAAAAATTTTGGAAACCAGAATCAGAACAACACTCTAGGATATGATAAATCTAAGCTCAGGTGTTTCAACTGTAAGCAGCTTGGTCATTTCAAAAGAGAGCGTCCTTCTCCTATTGTCACCGAACCTGTTAATTCTGGAAACTCCAGAACCATTCAAGTCATGGATAAAGTTAAAGAAGCTAAGCCCAAGAAAGAAACTGCTCTGTTGACCAACTTTGATTGGAGTGCAGAAAGTGAAGAATCAAAGGAGGAAATCAACCATGCATTGATCGCTGAGATAGTGGAGAAACATACTCTTAATGATGAGTACATTGACTGTTTTGATCCTTTCAAGGAGTTCTATGGTGAAGCTGATATTGAAGTTGATGGCAATGGTGAATCTATTAGGTCTGAGGTAATTCAAGATCAAAAGGTTAAGGAAAGTGCTGGTGTGGTTCAAAAAGCTGTGGGTCATGAAGATATTGTTCAAACTAGTTTGGTGTGTGAAGCTGTTAAGGATGAGGTTAAACTGGCTTATGAATCCACTGCAAAGGAGGCTAGTGAAAAAGAGGAGCTGAACATGGAATCAATGATTGAAGAAGCCAAGAAAGCTGCTGTGAAGGAGTACAAGAGGAACACTCCTTATTGCCAATGTGATCGCGCTCTTGCAGCAGAAAAATTGGTAATGGATCTTCCTTATGAAATTATTGAAGAGATGTGTTCCTCTGCATGCAAAATTCGTTTGGTTAGTATACATAAAGCTAACAGGTTGCTCATAATGAATGAAAATGAATTAAAAAAATCCAATAAAGAGTTTAAACAAAATGAGTCAAAATATTTTGTCAAATTAACAGAATCTTTAAAAGAAAATGAACACTTAAAAAGGACTCTTTTGGAAAAGAACTGTGAAGTTAACTATTTAACTGAACAAGTTACACTTACCGAATTTGAAGTTAGAAAACTTAAAAATAAATTAGAACAGTGGTCACTTTCGAGCATGAAAAGGGAGGAATTATGCAAAAAACAACGGGGGGCAAGGATCAAGACCGGTTTGGGTAATGACAATGATGCATTGGTATATCCTCCACCTAGTACTTTCTGTTATTCTCCTATGCCCACTCCTCATCCTTCAAATGAGTTGATACAAGAGATTATACAGAATGATACTAACAGCTCCATTGCAGGTTTAGAAGGAGATAATTCTAACGAGTTGTAAGAAGGATATGATTATGGTGGCAGTAGTGGTCTTGGCAGCTCTAGTAGTCATGATTTAATTCCAAGAAGTCTTTTGTAGGCATTAGCTTAAGTAATCATTTTGTGTCTGGTGGAACTATTTTAGATTCAAACTCTGGGGCATGTAATAGTAACTTAGGATGTTCTGTTTCATACTCTTGTGATGACTTGAATGTTTTAAATTCCGCGTTTGATATTAATGTGTGTATGAATGATGAAGCTCAACTTTCAGGTCTTGTCTCTGAATGTCAAACAAAAACTAACTGCTTTAACAAATTCTTCTCTCATCCAATCCCATCTTTTACACCGATATGGATTTCAAAACCAAAAGATAAGGAAAGTCTTCTTCCACTGTAAATAACAAGGATAAAATTGAACAAAAATCAGTTAAAGTGGAAGTCATTGCAGGGAAGTCAAAAGAGCCATATGACTCGTACAGTGATTCAGATTCAAGATTGTCTGAATGTGATGAAGAAATATCTATTGATAGAATTCCTTCATCAAATTGTTCCAAAACACAGTTGAGATCTCATTGTTTTAGATGTGGAAAGGATGATCACTTAATAAAGCAATGTCCTAAATCAGGTGGTAGTAGTATACAGACTAAACCTTTTGGAACTAGATTGACAGCTTTTATGAATGGTTTCTTTTGTAAAAGATCTGTTACTCCAAGACCCAAGTACTCTAAGACTTGGGTCCCAATTTCCAAAGTCTAACCTATTTTTTTGTTAAAAATGTCAGGAACATTCAGAGGCCGCTGTAAATAGTTATTGGCATGTAGATAGTGGATGTTCCAGACATATGACTGGGTTGAAGGACCTGCTGACAAATTTTAGAATAATTGATGTTGGCTATGTTGCTTTTGCTGGAGACAAGAAGGGTGGAAAGATGATTGGCCAAGGAGATGTCTCGAATGGTTCCCTTACTTTGGAGAAAGTCAACTATGTTCCAGAATTGGCGTTCAATCTTCTCAGTGTATCACAAATCTGTGATAAAAATATTCCCGTGATGTTCCTTGCCAATGAATGTCTATTCTTGAAATCAGAGTTTTCTATCCCTGAAGAAATGGTGATCATGCGAGCTCCAAGGAGAAATGATACCTATTTGTTAAATGTGGGATCAAAAGAATCATCGTCCACCGTGACCTGCATTTTATCAAAAGCTTCTTCACATGAATCCTTTCAGTGGCATAAAAGATTAGGGCATATCAATTTTAAATTGATAAATAAGTTAGTTAAGAACAATTTAGTCAGGGGACTACCACTAAAAGATTATTGTGGTAGAAAAATGTATGGCCTGTGCAAAAGGAAAACAACACAAAAAGCCACATAAACTTAAACTTCAAAACTCGATTTCACATCCCCTTGAATTGTTACATACTGACTTATTTGGCCCTATCAGTGTTAAATCAATTACTAAGAAATCTTATTGTCTTGTTGTCACAGATGATTACTCCAGGTACTCTTGGGTGAGATTTCTGTCTAACAAAAGTGAGACTGCTGAGGAGTTGATGAAGCTGATTCCGCTGATTGAGGTTCTTAGAAAAAGAAAGATTCAAGCCATCAGGAGCGACAATGGAACAGAATTCAGAAATCACATCTTCAATTCATTCTGTGAGCAAAGAGGTATTCTCAGACAGTTCAATGCTGCCAGAACACCTCAACAAAATGGTGTTGCTGAACGTAAGAACAGAACACTAATTGAAGCAGCTAGAACGATGTTGATCGAGTCAAAGCTTTTGATTATCTTTTGGGCCGAAGCAGTTAATTGTGCAGCTTACATTCTGAACCGAGTATTGATCGTCAAGAGCAAGATGAAGACATCATATCAGTTGTTTCGAGGAATTAAGCCTCTCATTGATTTTCTGCGCCCCTTAGGTTGCTCTTGTACTCTGTTGAATACTCAAGATCAGAATACGAAGTTTGGTGCCGTCTCTGGTGAGTGTTTCTTTGTTGGGTACTCAGAAACACAAAAGGCGTATCGTGTGTATAATAAACAGTCGCGGATTGTGCAAGAGTCCTACTATGTCAATTGGCAAGAATCTAACTCAACAAGCATTGGAAGTGAGCCTGCATAGTTTTATGATTCTACCACTGTCTTCAACTCATTCAATTTGCCAATTCCCGATGACGATGACGTTATTCCTCACCCGCCTGTGAATCTTATTCCACCACAACCGCAACCGTCTGCCACATCATTATCACCCACTTCATTTGATATCCCATCTCCACCACCTCCGCCATCTCAACCATCTTCAACTAATCCTACAATCTCATCTACCATTCCATTCACATCTTCATCCATTTCAAATCCTCCTATCGATCCAATCCCCACAAATTCATCTCCTCCTACACAACCATCCACTTTCGTATCCACATCTCAACATAACCCTTCATTGCTTAACACTAATTTTAAAACCTTAAAAGATCACTCTCATGACTACATCATTGGATCTATCACATACGGAGTAAGGACTCGGAGTCAGAGTGGATTGATAAATGATTGTCTTTATGCAGCTTTTCTATCTCAGATTGTTCCAAAGAATTACAAACAGGCACTTGAAGACCCAAGCTGGGTGGACTCTATGCAGTCTGAGTTGCAGCAATTTAGGAAGTTGAAAGTTTAGGAGTTAGTTGATCTTCCTCCAAACAAATGCCCCATTGGTACCAAGTGGGTATTCCGGAATAAGCCAGATGATCGTGGTGTTGTTGTCAGAAACAAAGCCAGATTGGTTGTTCAAGGATTTGCTCAGGAGGAGGGGATAGACTACACTGAAGTGTTTGCTCCAGTTGCTCGGATCGAAGCCATCAGAATTTTTCTTGCACATGCAGCTAACAAGAACTTTAAAGTTTTTTAGATGGATGTGAAGTGTGCATTTCTATATGGAAACATTAATGAGGAGATCTATGTTTGTCAGCCACCAGGTTTCGAGGATCCAGATTTTCCAGACAGAGTACACAATCTAGACAAATCTTTGTATGGGTTGCATCAAGCTCCCTGAATCTGGTATGAGACCTTGACACAGTATCTCCTCAGCAAGGGTTTCTCTCGTGGGACTATAGATATAACACTATTCAAGAAGGAGGTTGATGGTGAGATGTTGATTGTTCAAGTGTATGTAAATAATATTATCTTTGGATCAACAAATGAAAAGCTGTGTAAAGAATTTGAAGAAGTGATTAAGGATCGCCTTGAAATGAGCATGATGGGGGAGATGTGCTTCTTCTTAGGTCTGCAAGTGGAACAGAAACCTGAAGGTACATCAAGAGAAGTACATCAAGGAAATCATCACAAAGTTCGGCATGGATGATTCAAAGCCAGAACTTACTCCCTTCACTGCTCAGACATGCTTGTCTCCTGATGATAATGGGAAGTCCGTGGATGCTCATCGATATCGCTCAATGATCGGATCTCTCATGTATCTGACTGCAAGCCGTCCAGATATCACATTTTCCGTGTGCTACTGTGCTCGTTATCAGGCCAATCCCAAAGAATCACATGAGCTAGCTGTTAAACACATTTTTCGTTACCTTAAGGGATCCTCTCGTTTAGGACTTTGGTACCCAAAAGGTGGGAACTTTGATTTATATGCTTTTTCTGATAGTGATCATGGCTGTTGCAGGGTTAACACAAAGTCAGTCACCGGTGGATGCCAATATCTGGGTGACTGTCTTGTTTCGTGGCAAAGAAAAAAGCAAACAACAATGTCCTTATCCACGGGAGAAGCTGAATATATCGCTGCATCAAGCTGCTGTTGCCAAGTGCTCTGGATTCAACACCAGATGATGGATTATGGGATCAATTTCCTTCACACTCCGATCTTCTGTGACAATGAAGCCGTTGTTGGAATTGCCAAGAATCCAATTCATCATACTCGAACCAAGCACATCGAAACAAGAATTCATGCCATCCGTGATGCTCAAGAAAAGGGGTTCATTGATAATATTCCTATTGAAACAAGGAAGCAGAAAGCAGATCTTTTCACTAAAACATTTGATAAACCACGTTTTTATGAACTGATCTCTATACTAGGATTAATATCCTTCTGAAAACCTTTTCTGAGCAAAACTACCGTTTAAGATGTATATATGTACATATTTTCTTTATGGTCTTGTTTGTTGTCTGCTTAGAGAATCCTTATGTCCTATATATCTTTACTCTTCCTTCTTCTTTTTCTTTTACTTTTGTTGTTAAGAAATTTTCTATTAAGTGAGCTGTCAATTGAAAATTTCAGGGGAGATATTAAAGCTGATAATAAGTTTTTAATTTTTATTCTCTCAGGAATTCAAGAAAATGAAGTAAGAAAGAGGGGAACATCTTACGCTGGGATATGCATGATAGACTCATCACAAAAGCGAAGTAAACAAGTGATCATGCAGCCAAAATTAAAGATCATAACTCAGTAATAAGGATTATCCTCATGATATTTTGGTCTGCACAAAGATACAAGTCTTATCTAAAACTTAGTTGAGGGTTGCTAATTGATGTCTTGCTCCTGTACTGAGTTTACTTTTAGGATTAGATTATTGATGTGAAGCTTATGGTGTTTCCCACTGGGATGGTGACTCGGTGATAACGCCCTCTAAGTCAAACATTAAATAATCTCAAATAGCCCATTATTGTATATACATTCATATTTTAGATAGGAAAAGATGTGTGTTTATCTCCTCTGCAATGCGAAAGCATTGACCTGGAGTGCTGATCTTCTATGCTATGCGATGGCATTGACCTGAAGCTCTCATCAACACGCATAGATGATCTTCTCTACTATGCGAAAGCATTGATTTGAAGCTCTCATCAATTAGTTGAAGGTTGAGTCTGCATCTTATGTGTATACCTTGCATATATGTGTGTCTGCATCTGTATATTATAGTGTCCCATATGTATATATGCCAGTCATTATGTTTGCATTAAGTAGATTCAGTATAGTGAGCAGGCAAAATCAATGATTATGCTCGACCTTGATGACGAGACTAGTTCTTTATTAAATATCAGTGGGGACCAAGTTGCTGAGTTTCTAAGAAAATTCCGAACATGATAAACAGTTGCAGATCATAAGTTGAAAAGAACAGGGAATGGGTTTAAACGGACAAACATATCAGCAATCTCGCTAAGTCATGCCCCTCTGAAAAACTTCGAGAAAAAGATGATATTATATCCTTTTACCATTTAATTTTAATTTTATTCTAATTTTATTTTTATTTTTATTTTTTTTATTTTAGTCTTATTTAATTTTTCATGGGGCAATAAGGTATTCAATAGGCAAATTTTATTATTTTACTTTATTTTTATTTTAATTTATTTTATTTTACTTTATTTTATTTTAGTTTTTAATTTTTAGTTTTATCTTATTTTAAAATTTGGGTTTAAGTCGGGCGAAATTAAGATTCGCCTTAGCGAACCTATAGTTTCGCCGGTAAGCTCGACCTGTTGCATGTCAAGTGAACATGTTAAGTTTACCGGACGAATCTATAGATTCGCTAGAGCGAATCTATGTCTTATTAAAAGTACAGTGAACGCGAAATTCTTCACAGTAACCTTAAACCCAAACTACTTGTTCATAGTGCGAAATTTCAGAGTGTTCTTTCAGTTTTGATTTCCGTTGGAATAGTGTGTTATAAAGGATTTAGGTAGGTGTCGCGAACCTCACTTAAGGCTTTAATCGGCGTATGTTACTTCGCATTGTGAGATTTGGCATGTTCGCTTGGGTTAGGGTTCGAGAACCCTCGTCCAGCGAACTTGCTGATCTTCAGGCGAATCTGAACGAAAGTTCACTTGAAAAATGAGCGATTTTGTAAATTCACCCAACAACTTCGCCTGTTCACTTGAACCGAGCGAAACTATAAATTCACCACAGCGAACTTAATATTTTCCAACCAATTTAAACTAAAACTCACTCAAGTTAAGCGAATCTATAAAATCGCCTCTGTAAATTGGCTGATGTCGGGCGAATTTGAAGGAAAGTTCACATGAACCGAGCGAATTTATAGATTCACTTTAGCGAATTTATAGATTCACTTGAGCGAATTTAATTTATTTCTTTTGTTTTTGTTTTTAAATATTCTCACATATTTATCATGTTGTATACTTACACTTTTCTAATTTGTTTTCAGTGGTTATGGCTAACCTCAAGTTTGATGAGAAGAACAACACCATAGCTCTTTTAGATGAAGACAGTCCCAAAGCTGCAGGATTCAGAGATTGCATAAAGTGGCTAAAACAGTCTCCAATTCATTATGCTATCACTCACTCACCATCTATCTACATCTTGCACATCCAAGATTTCTGGAGATCAGCCAAGTTGGATGTTAAAACTAATCCACACTGCATTCGAGCAAGAATAGGAGGGAATGATATTTCCATTACTGAAGAAATCATAGCCAGAGTGCTTCGTCTAGAAGGTGATCAGGGAGATGAAGTAGAGCTCACTGAAGATCAAGTTATGGAAGGATTCAGAAGCATTGGGTATGAGGGACCATCCTTTGGCTCAATGAAAGAGATAAAGAAGTCTATGCTGTCTAAAGAGTGGAGATACATTGCTCATATATTCATCATGTGCTTAGACGACAGGAAAGGAGGATCAGATGGTCTCAACTTGAGATGGGCCAAAGCAATGGTGATATTTTGCAAAGGCCAAAAGGCAAATATAGCAAGACTGATTTATTAGTGCATGTGTGATAACATAATGGCAGTAAAGAAGGAGAAGTGGCTTCTGTATTCGAGATTTGTTCAGATGTTAATTGATGACTTGATTCCAAACATCCCTAAGCATGGAGAAATCAAGAGACTAGCCCTGATGAGCTCAAGGATATTTGCAGACTGTTCTTCTGCAAGACATGACTTCAGTGAGAAGATCACCCACTTGTGGGAAAATATGTATTCTGCTGAGAGATGGGCATACATAAAGAAAGTGATAGAAGCAGAAGAAAAGAGATCTGTGGAGAATAGGGAGAAACAAGAGGAAATAGTTAAAAAAGAGAAAAATGTATGCCAAAGAGAAAGAGTATGACTTTGAGGATGAGATTGAGAAGACAATGCTAGAAATGAGAGTTGAGAAAGAGAGGAGAACTAAGAAGAGGGCTGAAGAAAGTAGTTACACTGAAGCATCAGAGAGGAGAACGAGACACAAGCATCAAGCATTTACAGAAAACCCTCCAAGAAAAGATGCAACATCTGAGCTTGACCAAGATGTGATTACAGATGTCAGTGCTTCAGTGGCAAATGAGCTGTGTTGGGTCATTATAAGGCTGGTGCAACCAAAACCACTTCACATAGTCATTTTGGTGCTACATTCAAAAGGCTTCCGAAGCTAAGTATGAGATCTTCCGAAGTCTAAAGAACAACAGCTGAAGTCATCATCTGAAGAAAGAGCTGAAGACTATCTTCTGAAGACAAAGTCTGAAGATTTCCAAAGACAAAGTCTGAAGACTTCAAAAAGACAAAGTCTGAAGAAAGAACTGAAGACAAAGTCTGAAGATTTCCGAAGACAAAGTCTGAAGACTTCCGAAGACAAAGTCTGAAGACTTCCGAAGACAAAGTCTGAAGAAAGAGCTGAAAACAAAGTCTACTTCTGAAGACAGAAGAAGACTCCAAGACTCGGAAGAAGCAGTCTTCCGAAGTATAAGTGGCTTCGGAAGAAGTTATTCTTCCGAAGAAATTTATCCTTCCGAAGACACTGCTATGTCCAGTAGACATAAGTATGGTCTCTGACAGTCCGCTGCAGACCTCTGATACAGCATGGCTTCTTCCTAAAGAACCATGTTGTTGACCATACTTTATTGTACTTATACCTTTTTATGATAGTACATATTACCAACTTTAGTTGGTGACAAAAGGTATGTCAGGGACATGTCCTGACTACCAAATCTCAGGCAAAATGTCTGAGATACCTCACCTATAGTCTTGTAGTATAGATGTTTTGTTAGAGGTTTCCAGCTGGTATCAAAGTATATCTGGATATAGGTAGTATTATATATATCTTCTCATTGTAACTTATTAAGTAGAGAGCAAGAGTTAGAGCCAAAACTTGAGCTTGTAAGAATCTTGTAATCCTTTGAGTTGAGAAGCAATATATAAAAGTACCTTGAAAATTTACATCCTGTATTTATTTACTGCTTGTTACTTGTAATATTGTGATCAACTCTTCTTAGACTCTTACTGAGTATCGTTCAAGGTGAGTTTGAGAGAAGAACCACTTGTTGAGTGACCAACATAGGATCCTTCAATTGGTATCAGAGCTTCCAGGCTCTTGATTGTGAGATCTTACCATCCAAATCAACCAGTTTTTCACTCTTCACTACAAACCACTCACTCAAATGGCCACTCTCTCCAAGGCTGTTATGGAAACTGGCACCATGACCAAGTCCCCACTGATCACCCCTGAAGACTTTGACACATGGTGCACTAGAATGGAAGGCTTCATCAAGTGTCAAGACTCAAGGATGTGGGACTCCATTGTCAATGGCCCTTTCATACCAAGCACTACTTCTTCTACTGGTAATCGCATCATTCCAAAAGATGTTGATGATTACTTAGAAGAAAATAGAAAGAGAATAGAGCTAGATCAAAGGGCTATGACTTCTCTTCAAACTGCTCTCCCAAACTCCATCTACAGAGGCTTCAAGAAGTGCAAGACAGCCAAAGATTTATGCGATGCATTGAAGCTTATGTATGAAGGATCCAAGGAAACCAAAGAGAACAAGAAGGATCTCTTGAAGCAGCAATTTGAGAACTTCACTTTCAAGGCTGGTGAGACCTTGACTCAACAATACTTCAGGTATGTTGAGATAGTGGATACTCTGGTGGATATTGGAGTAGCTTTTAAGAATAGAGACATAGTTAGGAAGTTCATGTCTTCTCTTCCTAAACTATGGACACATTATTGTGTCGTAATAAAGAGAACTTCGGACCTTAAGACTCTTTCTCTCACAGAGTTGTATGGTATCCTAAGTGCATTCCAGATGGAGATGAACATGCAGAACTCCTCTGGTCACTCCAATAACCAACTGAGTTCAGCCCTTCATGTGGTTGAAAGGGAAATCACAGAACCACAACATCAGTTGCTGTGTTACCCTACATTACTCTACCTGAGACTCCAAAGTCTCAAAAGGTTCAACACAACTCCTTTTAGGATAGTTGTGCCTTTGTCTCTTGAAGTGGACACTCTGGTGATTTTCAATATTGCTTTGATGATCTTGAGTGTTTCAGTCCAGATGATGTGGAGTATTTGGACATTGTCCAACAGATGGCTCTTTTAACTTACAGAGCGAAGAAGTTCCTCAAGAGAACTGGAAGGCAATTCTCTCAAAACCCTGTCAACAGCAAGTTTGGGTTTGATAAGAGCAAAGCAAAGTGTTACAACTGCAACCAACTAGGTCACTTTGCTAGGGAATGCAAGGCTCCCAAGAACAACCCGGGAACCCCACAGGCCTCCACACATCCTGTTGGAGCATATATTGTCATATATATTGTGTCCGTCGCTTGACGAATAGTCTAGGCTTAATGTTATACACCTTGTAAACACATGAAACTAGGTCATTCGCAGGAGCATATGCGAATGAGACTCAGTCGTACGACTGAGCCATGCTAATGGACCACCCAGTCGTACGACTGAGAGATGCGATTGGGGCATTCGTATGACTGAACCATAAGAATGGTCCAGTCATACGCTTGAACCATACGCATGGTCCAGTCGTACGATTGAACCATACGCATGGTCCAATCGCACGAATGGGCCCAGTCGCATCTAATATGGGTCGAGGCCTATATATACCAGTTTCAATGTGTAGAAACCTGAGGGTTTTTGATAGTGTGCCCGGCGCCTAGGTGCTGCCGGATGAGAGGGGAGATCATGCTCGATCTCCCCTTGCCAAAAGTCTTGATTCTTAAGTTGTAACGAGCTTAAAATCGTTATGTTTTATCAATAAAATCATTCGATTATTGTTCGTGTTATTGATTGTCTTTTGGTTTTTATCCTTCGGTCAAGAACATACTCAGATGTTTACCGATCCAATGACTTCACACATCCCTCAGCTTTAAAGCATGAAGAGAAATCAACTGAAACAGCTGCAATGGCTTAAGAAGTTGACTGGAGCTTCATGGTACAGGATGTGACTCCCGCTCAAGCACTCATGGCCGGAACAGATGATGATCAGGTATATGAACATCTTTGTACTGCTGCCTGTATTGCTAAAGTTAAACTCTATAAGGATTACAATATGGAAATCAGATCTGATGTTGAGTCTTTAAATATCTTAAAATCTGATTTTAAAAGAGCTGAATCTGACTATCAAGAGAAAATTGAAGAGTTAGAGAAAACTGTGTCTCTTTTAAGACATGAAAAGACCAACTACAAGACTCAAATTAAAGATCTGATATCCAAACTGTCTGAAGTTCAAGCCCAGTTGGTCACTACTGAGGCTCAGGCCAGGAAGCAAGCTATTGCTGAGCAAAACTTCCAAGCTATTATTGCATCATCCTCTCATTCCAAAATGTTTTATCAAAACAAAGAAGGGTTGGGAACCAATGAAATAGCTCCACCACACTCTTATGAGTCTATTAGACTACCTAGATGTGATACTGAAGAGCAAGAGGTTCCAACTGCTGACCCTTCCCCATCGGAACTAGAGGATGAGGCAAAAATAGTGGCCACCACAGGGGAGAAAAAGGAAGATACACTCATCTCCACCTATGAAGACCAAATCCTAACCACCAAGGCGAGAAGAAGCAGAGCTAAAGCTGCAAGAAGGACTGCCAAGAAGGTTGCAGAGTCCAAGCTGAAGATTGACCCAAAGCAAAAGGGTGTCTTCATCTCTGCTGGATTCCAATTGGTAGGTACTTCTGATTCAGGAAAGGAGTGTAGTACCAGCACTCCTGTCCTGCCAAAGGATCAGAAGTTGAAATGGAAAGTTGCTGATGAAGAGAAGAGATCAAAGAAACAGCAACCTGCAAATTCCCTAAAGACTAACATTGCATGCATAATGTGTGGTCTGCACAACCACATGGCTAAAGATTGTTACTACAATCCAGCAAGCGCACATTATGAAAATAATGTTAGAAAAGAAGGAGTTAGGGAAGGTTTCTCATTTGGACCATTTCAAACGGTTCAAATGATGAAAAAGGGAAAATTGGTCTCGGAAGCCAAGTTGCTTTCAGAAGAAAGTACTTCTTCCGAAGGGAAAATGGCTTCGGAAGCGAAAGCTTGTAAGGTTCGGAAGAACAAGAAAGCTCCCTTGAAACCATCCCAGAAGAAGACTGCTTCGGAAGAAAAGGTGGTGAAGGCTTCTTCCGAAAAGAAAGAAACTTCGGAAGAAGACCATACTTCAAAAGCTTCAACAAGCTCATCCTCAAAGATCAACCAAGGGATGAATTGGAAGATCAAGAAAGATGCTACAGCCTAAACCTCTTCTTCAACGACCTCTATTGAACCCCAATGCATATATTTTGGTTCAATTATGTCATTGTCTTTGGAAGAGCGCAAGACCAGCAAGGCTTGGGCTTCCAAACAAAACTAACCGTCTCATCTTATGTGCAGGGACATCCGTTTGACAAGAACAACATTGTCTGGATTGTAGATAGTGGATGCTCCAGGCATATGACAGGGAACAAATCTCTCCTTCAACAAGTCCAGAACTTTGATGGAGGGCCTGTCCAATTTGGAGGTGAGACTGGAGGATATATTTCAGGCATTGGAAATATATCCAATGCCAGAATAAACATTGACAAAGTTCACTTTGTCAAACAGCTTGAACACAATCTGTTAAGTGTTTCTCAGTTCTGTGATCAAAAGCATCAGATGCTTTTCACAGAACATGAGTGCATTATCCTCAAACCAAAGATGACAATTCCTTCGGAATTGGTGCTTCTTAGATCTCCCAGGAAATTTTAAGACAATGAATAAATTGGCTAAAAATAACTTGGTACATGGTTTGCCTAAAAAGGAATTTTTCTGCAAAGATAACTGTGTTGCATGCCTGAAAGGGAAACAACACAGGACATCTCATAAGTCCCAATGTGTTAACTCTATCACTACTCCATTACACTTATTGCACATGGATCTCTTTGGTCCTACAAGTACAATGAGCATTGGAAGGAAATCATACTGCCTTGTGATTGTTGATGATTTTACAAGATCTACATGGGTATTCTTTTTAAGAAGTAAAGATGAAATTGCTGAAACGTTAAAATCTTTTATTCTTAAAATAGAAATCAAATTGATCACAAGGTTAAGATCATTAGAAGTGATCAAGGGACTGAGTTTAAGAACTTTGTTCGTGACTCATTGTGTGACTCAAAAGGGATTGCCAGACAATATAGTGCTCCCAGAACTCCTTAACAAAATGGTGTTTCTGAGAGGAGGAACAGGACACTTATTGAGGTTGCTCGAAGCATGTTAGCTGATTCTAAACTACCTCTAACATTCTGGGCAGAGGCAGTTAGCACTGCATGCTATGTGCAGAACAGGGTTCTTGTAGTTAAGCCCCATGGAAAAACCCCTTATGAGTTATGGAACCAGAGGCCACCATTCATTGGCTTTCTAAGGTCCTTTGGCTGCAGGTGTACCATACTTAACACAAAAGACAACTTAGCAAAGTTTGCTGAGAAGTCGGATGATGCTATCTTTGTTGGATACTCTTCTAGCTCCAAAGCTTATAGGGTATACAATATCAAGAATCAACAATTTGAGGAGTCATCCAATATAGTTGTTAATGAGCAGACTCCTTGTGTTAGGGGGAATGGACCTGATTATATCTTTGATTTAGAATTGTTTCCAAACTATTCTAAACCATCTTGTGATAATGTTTCAGCTGGAACAGGTGCTCAAGATGATGCTGATACTGATCAACTATTTGAGTTACCCAGACCTCTTCCAAATTCTCCAAGAGCTGAAAGACAACAAGCTTCAACCATCCACAGATCTGATAGTGTAACTATCTCCAGGAATAGTGAAGCTTCAACAAGTGAATCACTTGATCAACCTCAAAGTTCTTCAGGTGATCCATTACTACACCAGGTTGAAGGAAGTAGTATTCTGAAGGAACATGCAACTGTTAATACTACTTCACGACCAAGCATTGATGATGTTTCTCAATCATTCAATCAGTCCTCATTGAATGATTTTGAAACAGTAGCTGGACAGAGTGATCTAGTTCCTGATCAGAATATGTCCAACCTGGACTTATCTCTGCAACTGGAAGTGATTCCTCATCTTAGGATTCACAACACTCATCCAACTGAAAACATCATAGGGAATGTCTCTGAAGGTGTGAGAACAAGAGGGAAAACTCATCATAGGAATGTCTGCTTGTACTCATGCTTCTTATCTCAGATGGAACCCAAGAAGGTGGAAGATTCCTTCAAAGATAGTAGTTGGGTTGAATCAATGCAGGAGGAGCTGCTTCAATTTAAAAGACAAAAGGTCTGGAATCTATGCCCACTACCTTCTGGTCAAGTAACCATAGGCACTAAATGGGTATTCAGAAACAAGAAAAATAACAGAGGCTTGATTATCAAGAACAAGGCAAGATTAGTAGCTCAGGGATACACCCAAGAGGAAGGAATCGATTATACTGATGTCTTTGCACCTGTTGCAATACTTGAGGCAGTTAGGATCTTCCTTGCTTATGCTGCATCCAAGAACTTCACAGTCTATCAACTTGACGTCAAGTGTGCTTTTCTATATGGGGATATAGATAGGGAAATCTATGTCTGTCAACCTCCAGGATTTGAAGACCCACAGCACCCCAACTATGTGTGCAAGTTGGATAAAGCTCTATATGGGCTGCACCAAGCACCTAGGCTGTGGTATGAGACTTTGTCTCAGTTTCTCCTGAAGAATGGCTACACCAGTGGTACCATTGACAAGACTCTCTTCGTCAGAAAGACTGGAGAAGACATTTTGCTCGTTCAAGTCTATGTTGATGACATCATATTTGGTTCTTCAAATGACCAAATGTGCAAGGACTTTGAGAGCACTATGAAGCAGAAATTTGAGATGAGTTCCATTGGAAAAATGGACTTTTTCTTAGAAATTCAGGTGAAGCAATTGAAGGAAGGATTCTTCATCAATCAATCTAAGTATGTCTCAGACATCTTAGATAGATTTGAAATGAAGGATTGTAAACCAGCCAAGACACCCATACCCAGAAACCATAATCTTTGCCCTGACCTTGAGGAGGAGGATACTGATCGACATCAGTATAGAGCAATTATTGGTTCTCTGATGTATCTCACTGCTAGTAGACCTGATATCATGTTTGCCACATGCATTTGTGCAAGATATCAGGCTGCTCCCAAGGTATCTCATTTGGCTGCTGTTAAGAGAATCCTCAGATACCTGAAGGAGCACCTAAACTAGGTCTCTGGTATCCAAGAAATAGTGATTTCAATCTCTATGGATACTCTGACAATGATTAGGGTGGCTGTAACATTGACAAGAAATCAACATCAGGAGGATGTCAATTTCTTGGTAGAAGGATTATCTCATGGCAATGCAAGAAACAATCCTGTGTCTCTACATCAAGTGTTGAAGCTGAATACATTGCTGCTGCTAGCTGCTGTGCTCAACTGCTATGGATTCAAAATCAGATGTTGGAATATGGATTCAACTTCATGACTACTCCTATCTATATTGACAACAACAGTGCTATCTCCATTACTGAAAATCCAGTGAAGCACTCCAAGACTAAGCACATTGATATCAGGTATCATTTCATTAGAGATATTCATGAGAAAAATCTAATAAAGTTAATCAAAGTTGACTCAAATGAACAATATGCTGATTTGTTCACAAAAGCTTTTGATGAACAAAGATTTAAGTATCTCATATCAGCTATTGGGATGATAAACATTGACTAACTACCTCTTTTGAAAGCTTTTAATGTGTAATGTCTGGTGTCAATACAATTTAAGCCATGTTACAAAAGATCCTTTTATATTCTAAGTGTAAATTACTTCCGAAGAGGAATTAACTCTCGGAAGATATTTTTAAATATCTTCCGAAGCCAAATTACTCAATGGAAATTTTCTTCTCGGAAGAGTTTTTAGTCTCGGAAGAAGCGATTGATTTCACATCAGATCTACTTCTGAAGCTTATATAACTCTCCATTCAGAAAGACAATTTTTACCTTCGGAAGCAATGTTTTGCTTCGGAAGAAAGAATTGCCTTCGGAAGATAAATTACCTTCGGAAATGTTTTACATTCAGAAAGAGAGATTTCTATGTGTAACGGATATCTTTGGGCCCCACTCTGTAAAAGGTAAAAATTTGCTAATGATGGTCGGATTATTTAAAATCATCCCTTGCCGCCACTGTCATTTCATAGCCAAAAACCCATAAACCCCAAACAGTTCCCCTATTACCGCCACTACCACAATTCATCCTTTTTAAATAATCCAGACTGTTCAATTTCATCTTCTTTCACCAATTTACTTCCCTAACTACTCCCTTCACTGTCAAACCTGAAATTTCACCCAAATTCAAGCTTACTTTCTCTGCAATGGCGCTAAACCCTCAGCACAACCAGGTCGCATTACTTGATTCATCAAGAGATGCCGACTTCACTCAAATAATCACCTTTCTTACTGAATCAACCTACCTCACGGCGCTTACTGTTAACCCCACCGTTTACTCCAACCACATGACTGAATTCTGGAGTAACGGTCGAGCTGAAGTCCTAAATGGGGTTCGCGTCCTGAGAGCCTGCATTTGTGGATAGGAGTTGATCATAACTGAACAACTCATCAGGGAGCATCTAGAGCTCAATGATGATGGGGCTCCTACTGAGTTTCCCAAAGAAGACTTGGATAGCACCTACATCCTCATGGGATATGGTGGGGATGTGAGCAGGTCAACCGTCTACAAGTTCAACTTCTCATATCATTGGAAGTTCCTGCTGCACATCGTTCTGCACTGCTTATCCAACAAATCTGGGGGATGGGATCAAATCCCATACGAACTAGGATGCCTAGTTCACGGGTTGGTGAGAGGTCTGCGCTTCAACAACTCAAAATTTGTGTTGACCAATTTGATTGGAAATCTGAGAAGGGACATATTCTTCATGTATTCCCGATACATTCAACACATTATCAACTGCGAGTTAGAACCGAGCAAGCTTGTCTGTGCAGCTGCTCTTACTGTTCCCCAAGTGCGGCCTACCATCTTCAAGACATTGAAGAAGGTGTCCATCAACTTTACTGGACGGTACACTCCTTTACCTCCAGAGATAATTGATCGCATAGCTTCTGGTGACATCCCTGTTAACCCCACAGGTGATGAACCCACACCAGTAACCTCCACCACAAATATTCCCATACCTTCTCCACCAATTAAAATTACATATCAGAGACGCTCCAAACGAACCCTTGTTCAGTCTACTCTGATTGAACAAGCTCCTCCAGTTCAAACCAAAAGGGCTAGAGTGGAAACATGGGCTCCCACTCAGTCCGAGGTCACACCATCCTTCTCATTTGACCTCAATTTGGCTTTTGAGCCTCCTCAGTCTCAAACCCAAGAGCCCGAACCTCAAGCCTTTAGCCCATAGGGTGAGTCTTTACACTCCCCTGTGCAGCCTTCAAGGGACAGCCCCACAAGAGGCTCAATGCCTGTAGACATTGATCTAGGTCCCGGGTCAGTAGGTGCAACCTCCTCATCTTTCACTGACCTATTACTCTGAACTAATGAAGAGATAACATCTCTCCATGGCCATGAAGTTGATCTACAACACCCTTTCAAAGATCAACAGAGCCAAGAGAGATCCCTTATCTCTAGCCCCCATTAGCAGCCAACTACTGAGGTGAGTCCCACTGATGTGGAGGGGACTCATGTAGGCTCAGCTGCCACTACTCAAAGTCTCTAATTGAGCTCTCAGGACAGTGGTAACATCAATCAGACTGAGTCTACGGCAACTTTGCCCATTGACATCTCTGAAAGAGATGAATTTGAGCAGAGGTATCCAGGATGCCAAGAAGCCACATCTGGTGGTGAGACTGAACATACTAGGTATGTTATCTCATCTCCACGTGATTCTTCACATGAAGATGAGGGAAGTCTACAACTCACACTTCAGTACTTGCTCTCTAAGGTCTCAAACCTGGAATCTCAAGTGATGATCTTAGAGACAAGGACAGCCACTCAGCAACTTGAGATTGACAATCTCAAGGCTCAACTAGCTGAGAAACAGACGGAGACGTCTGTTAGGCATGTACCTATTCAGGTCTCATTGACTTCTTCCTCCAGCTCATCTAGCTCTCAAGATGATGCTACCAAAAAGGGGGAGAAAGATCAGAGACAAACATCTGAGAAACCACTGATCCAATCCTCTACTTCCCAACTCATTACCCTACCTGAGTCATCTCAATCAACTCTAAAGATTGACACACAGATGCTTCATGATCTCTACAGACTTTTCACAAAGTTTGTATTGAGATCCTCCTTAGAACAACCCAGCCCCGACACCACACTCATATACTTTGGAGCTGAGGATCTTCAAAGACTGACTGCACCTTCTACCACTGTGGAAGAAGTTGGTCAACCTAAGGTCCACATGGAACCTGAGATTAACTTCGAAGGGGAAATAGGGACTGGTGGCCCAGCAACTGAAATAGTTGGGACAGAAATTGCATCAGCCTCTTCTTCCGAAGCTCAGGCTGAAACTTCCGAAGCTAAAGTTGAAGCCTCGGAAGAACAAGATAAGTCTTCCGAAGCTGAGATGGAAGCTGCGAAAGGTTTGTTCAAGATGACCGAGGAGCTGATCATCACAGATGTTATTGCTGAAATAGCATCTGAGATGAGCAAGGAGGACAATTCTGATCTACCTCCATCCAAAACACCATCTCTGCCTCTCTCTCAATCTGAACCCTCTATCCAAGAACCACCGAAGTCAAAAGACAAAGGCAAAAGGAAATTGACTACGAAAGAGATTCAGGAAGAGGAGAAGATTGCAAAGCTGAAACGGAAAAGTAGATTCCCGGCTTAGAAGCTGTTAGCTGCTAGTTCAAAGGCAGCTGCAGCAAATCAGGAAGCTATCAACAATAAGAAGAGAGAAAAACTCATTGATCAGCTCATCAACCTAGGAGCTACAAATGAGGAGACACTCCTGCTACCACTAGAGGAGTTGGTGACTTTGAAGAGGACAACCACCCTAAAGCAAGAAGAAGAAGCCAGGTTGGCCTTGGAGAAAGAAGAAGAAGAACAAAAGAAAGCAACCCTGCAGCTGAGAGAGGCTAGGATTAAATTCCTACTCTCAAGAGGCTTCAGTCTTCCTGAACTGTCTCCACATGATGATGATATGATCCTGTTGCTCCATAACAAAGAGTAGGATCAAATGGAGAAGGAAAGGAAGAAAGCTGCAAGGGAGAAGATGAAGGAGAAGAAGCGGAGGGAGGAGGTAGAGAGGGTCACTGCCACCAAGAAGCTCAGTGATAAAGCCTGGATGAAAGACTATCTCAGGGCTCACGGCTTCTCTGGTAGGCAGGTGGGACATATGTCCGAAAGGACACTCCAACGGATTGTCAGTGAAATAAAAGCTGACATCTGTATAGGGAAAAGAAGAAGATGTATAGGAGGGGACAGGGAATGGTCTTCACCCCTGCCACTCAAGCACAGCCAACCACTTAACCACAACCCACACCAGAAGAACCAATTCCATTTCCTATCAAAACCGAACCCTCAGATGAAACCTACACCCATGAACCTACAACTCTACCCAAACCTACCTCATCACCTCAACCACCTAAACATCATATCCTTAAACCCAAAACACAACCTAGAACCACTGAACCTAAACCTATCCAACAGAAACCAAGATCATCCCCTCAGCCTTCTAAACATCTCTCTCTTGAGGAAATAAACGAGATCAAGACAAGGCTCATCAACTGCACTACTATGAGCAGCATCTCCTGTGAGGGAGACCTTATCAACATCACCGATGTTGATAACTCTTCAAGCTCCCTCACTCTAGGTCAATTTCTTGAGTTGCCTAGAAGTACTTTGGGCCAGGCTGCAAGACTTTTCAGTCTCAACTCTTATACTCTCAATGCTGAAGAGAAGAGACTAAGAAGGAAACTGGCGACTCTACTGGATACAAGCAAGGAGGACAGGATTCCTAGTCAGTCTCCTGGACCTAGGAAAGTTATAATTCAGTGGAGGTTCGATGAACCTTCTCACAACTTTGTTGTGGAAAGGGAGAATGGTGAAACCAACAGGCTTAACGCCACTTCTCTACTGCATCTCAGCAGATTTGACATTGCTGAGCTTGCAGAGAAGCCATTCTCCAACCCCTCCAACTCTGAGACTGCTGCTATCATCAGAAATTATCTCAGCAGTCTTCATCTAGCCGAGCTAACTGCAAATGCCAAGATAGAAGAAGAGTTGAAGTTGAGAAGAAAGGAAGACAAGGGAAGACCTACCACCAAGGGCGCAGCCTTTCTACAAATGGTGGAGGGTCCGGAATTGGAACCTATAGTTAGATGGGAATATGACTATAGTTCCTATCAACTAACACTTTTCAGAGGGCCACAACAAAGGGTACACATAATCCAAGGTGATAGACAGGATGTTCTATCTACCAAGGATTTGTACAAACTTCTCAGCACCACATCAGGGAAGAACAAGGACACAGACAAATATCTACTTTCCTTGGTGCTAAAAGTTTTGAGAAGAAGAGAGAAGTGAAGTTTTGGTAGCATCAGCCTAGGGGGAGTTTGTTGGGTCATTATAAGGCTGGTGCAACAAAAACCACTTCACATAGACATTTTGGTGCTACATTCAAAAGGCTTCCGAAGCTAAGTATGAGATTTTTCGATGTCTGAAGAACAACAGCTGAAGTCATCAGCTGAAGAAAGAGCTGAAGACTATCTTCCGAAGACAAAGTCTGAAGAGTTTTGAAGACAAAGTCTGAAGACTTCCAAAGACAAAGTCTGAAGAAAGAACTGAAGACAAAGTCTGAACATTTCCGAAGACAAAGTCTGAAGACTTCCGAAGACAAAGTCTGAAAACTTCCAAAGACAAAGTATGAAGAAAGAGCTGAAGACAAAGTCTACTTCCAAAGACAGAAGAAGACTCCAAGCCTCAGAAGAAGCAGTCTTCCAAAGTATAAGTGGCTTCGGAAGAAGTTATTCTTCCGAAGAAATTTATCTTTCGGAAGACACTGCTATGTCCAGTAGACATAAGTATGGTCTCTGACAGTCCGTTACAGACCTCTGATACATCATGGCTTCTTCCTAAAGAACCATGTTGTTGACCATACTTTATTCCACTGTATACCTTTTTATGATAGTACATATTACCAACTTTAGTTGGTGTCAAAAGGTAAGTCAGGGACATGTCCTGACTACCAAATCTCAGGCAAAATATCTGTGATACCTCACCTATAGTCTTGTAGTATACATGTTTGGTTAGAGGTTTCTAGCTGGTACGTATATCCGGTTGTAGGGAGTATTATATATATCTTCTCATTGTAACTTATTAAGTAGAGAGCAAGAGTTAGAGCCAAAACTTGAGCTTGTAAGAATCTTGTAATCCATTGAGTGGAGAAGCAATATATAAAAGTACCTTGAAAATTTACATCCTGTGTTTATTTACTGCTTGTTACTTGTTATATTGTGATCAACTCTTCTTAGACTCTTACTGAGTATCGTTCAAGGTGAGTTTGAGAGAAGAACAACTTGTTGAGTGACCAACATACGATCCTACAAGCTGAGTATGATGAAAACCAAACTGATAAACCAAGAGTTGAGGGAGAAAACGAAGGATGATATGATTGAAGGATTGACAAGGATGGTGCTAGATCAACAAAAACTGATCAAGACACTATTCAAGGGGGTGAACTCTCTAAAGGAAGCGGCTGGCCTGCCAGATGTTAGATCTGAACAGGAACTCAATGACCTCACCGATACCTCCAAATACACATTTCTAAAGGTGGGGAGATTTTTCGTGCTAGGAGAGGGCCCAAGCTTAGCAGCTGGTACTAGTAACGCTGCAGGATCAAGTGGAGGGCAGGACAAAAATGATGAACCTGTTGATGCTGAAGGAGCACAAGGTGAGGATGATGATATGGAGGTTGTGGATGCAGAGTTTGTTGATTTGGGACTTGATATTGAGAAGGACTTAACTGGTGAGGAGGTTGTGGGGGAGAAGCAACGATTGGAGAAAGAATAACAAGCTGAGATGAAGTTAGTAGATGAAGAGGTGGAAGTTGAGGAACAATTGGTTGATTACAGCTCCGAACCGGAATTTTATGAGGTTGATGAACGTCCAGTGACCTATGTGACTGATACTGGGTCAGCTGAAACTGGAACGGTGGAGTTAGATCAATCTGATTGGTTTATTAAAGAAAAGGAGGCTGAAGAGATAACTCTACTATTCCAGAACATCAAAAACCCTACAAGAAAAGAGAGTGATAAGAAGATTTTCAGTTGGAAATACAACTCTGAGCTCACACTGTTTATGATCAAGAGAAGGGGAGGGGGAATATCTTATGTTCACAAAATAAAAGCTTTTAAAACCCTCCTAAGATGGGATTTAAGGAGATTGGCTGAGATTCCTTTGATTGGAGCTGAACAGAGTGAAATGGCCAAGATGCTGGAGATAGAAATTAAAAAGGGGTTGACTGATAACTTCAAGGCTTTTGGTTTCATGAAAATGGAAAGAAAGAGGTCGAAGAAAGATGTTGATTGGGTGACCGGGAAAGGCAAGATTGTGCTTAAACTGAAACCAGCAAAGACTGTGGATCTCATTAGGATACCTGATCCTCTTCCCCCGAGACTGCAAGCATTTGAAAAATGGTTCTATGATAACAACACCGGGGAAGCAGTGATCAGAGTAAAAGGGGCCCCTGAAATCAGATTGTTTGATCCGATGGAAGTATTTTCTTTCTGTGATAAGGACTTAGTGATTCTGTGCGAGAATCACATAAAAGTTGGGGCTGGAGCTGAAACGTTGGAAGAAGCGAGCCTCTTTATGAGGGTAGCTAACAAGGCTAGGGGATTCAGAGATGAAGTCTGCGAGTTGTCAAGAAAAATAAGTCAAGCGGATGAAACAAGGATGGATGTGGATGATTTGACTAAACTGTTGGGTCAATCAATTTCAAGGAGGTTTGAAAAACAGGTGATAGATGAGGCAAGTGGGTCTGGAGCTAATGAAGCAGGAGCCAACCAAGGAGGATCAAGTGCTGAAGCTCATCAAAGTGAAGCTGTAGGAGCGGAAGAAGGAACATTCGGAGCAGGTGCAGGGGATGCTGGAGCTGATTAGAAAAGATGAAAAAGAGCGAAGTCGGTGAGGTCCAACCTAGGGGGAGTATTGATGATCTAGATAGGTTGGACTTACCTAGTTTAATTTAGCTTCTTTTGTCTTCTATGTAATAGGACTAATGTTAGATAACTTTCATTTATGTAAGTAATGTTTAGTTAGTTTTATATTAGTTTCGCACTGACCCAGCGAAACTACGAGCGTATCTATAGATTCGCTCTAGTCAGCTGATAAAGGTCACCCGGCAAAACTGTTGTTCGCTGCCGGGTGAACTTACTTGTTGGTCAGGGTAGTTTCGCTCTAGCGAATCTACCAGCGAATTTGTCTCTGTTATATATTTGCATCTCTTGTAACTTTGTGGAGAAGTTTTGCCAAACCTAATCGAGATACAGTTTTGCATTACTGTTTTTCATAGCTTATTTGAGGCTGGAATTGTGTTTGTTTCATATCTTTGAGCCTTGTTTGTTAATATTGATTGAGTTTGGGTCATATCAATTTATATTGAAACTCATTTCTTTGTTTTGCTCTGTTTGATTCTATATTTGTCGGATATTACTGTGATTATTATTTCAATAGCACTGAAATCGATCACTAATGGACCAACAGTACGACTTGGATCTATCAAAAGCCTCCACAACTAAATCGACTGCACAGTGCTTCATGTCAAAGGCAACAGAAAAGGAGTCAGTCTCGTGGCATAGAAGAATGGGACACATCAATCCGAGGAAGATGAACCATCTGGTTCAGAATGATCTGGTAGAGGGAGTTATTATAAAGAACTTCCAGCTTCCAGATTTCTGTGTCTCTTGCAAGAAAGGAAAACAGACCAAGAAGTCTCACAAAGCAAAGAAAGTCAACTCTATCAAAATTCCACTCGAGCTTCTACACATGGATCTGTTTAGCCCAGTTAGCATAAGGAGTATTGCCGGAGACCTATATTGCTTTGTCGTGACTGATGATTACTCCAGAGTCTCTTGGGTAACATTTCTGAAAGCCAAGTTTGAAACGTTTGAATCATTCAAGCATCTGGTTATGACACTGGAATCTCTTTACAAGCTGAAAGTAATTCAATCAGACAATGGCACAGAGTTCAAGAATCAGTGGATGGAGACGTTCTTTCGAGAGAAAGGTATTGTTCATCAATTCACTTCTGCATATACTCCACAGATGAACGGTGTAGCTGAGTGGAAGAATCGATGTCTGATTGAGACTGCAAGGACAATGCTAGCCAATTCAAAGCTGCCTATTCAATTCTAGAATGAGGCAGTGGCTAATGCTTGTTACACTTTGAATAGGGTTCTGGTGGTCAAACATCATGGAAGACATTTTATGAATTACTCCAGCGACGTAACCTAACTTGGAGTATCTCAAACCATTCGGCGCACCTTGTATGCTATTGAAGAAGAATCAGACTGGAAAATTTTGTGAGAAGGCAGAAGAATGTATTTTTCTTGGCTACAGTATACCAGACAAGCGAGTTTACAATAACTCAACGGGTCAGGTAGAAGTGTGGTGTAACGTTGATGTTCAAAGATTCACCACCCCCCTGGAAAAGGACCTTCCTTCTTCTTTGAATATGATGGATTCTTCAAGTCCTTCAATCTACCATCTTCCCATTCTGATGATGACTTAGCTGCTCGGATGATGTATGATATGTTGAACTCTCCGACATTAGACACTACATCGTCAGCTCCACTAGATGATACTTTAAGCCCTTTAGGGGAAGAACTTGAGGTAAGTGATTCTTCTTCTGATGATGAAGCAGTTAAGACCACAAACGTGGATCAAGCAGAACAGGTTCCTCCTACTACAAGTACACCCACAGTTGAACCTGAAGCCGTCGACACATCGAAACCTCACACTCCAACAGCAAATGAGACTCCAAATCTGGATAATGAGGTAGTTGTTCCCAACACTCCTAGAACTCGGGTACACGTTCATCATCCCCTAGACAACGTCATTGGGGATATTCTATCGGGACTTCAAACTACAAATCAGTTATATTCAGCTGATTATGCAGCAGTGATGGAAAAGGGCTATATTCATGATGGTGCCTATCGATGCTTTGTATCTCAAGTTAAGCCTAAGTATGTAAGAGAGGCACTAAAAGATGAGGCATTGGTAAGTGCTATGCAAGAAGAACTCCTTCAATTCAAAAAGTTAGGAGTCTAGACACTTGTGGACAAACCAAAAGGTGCAAAGGTGATTGGCACCAAATGGGTTCTTCGTTGCAAGAAATATGACCAAGGGGTCATAATTCAAAACAAGGCTCGGCTTGTCGTTCAAGGGTTTAGGCAAGTCCAAGGCATTGACTACAATGTAGTGTTTGTACCTGTGCAAGGATGGAAGCGATAAGAAAATATTCCTAGGCTATGCATTCTATATGCAAATCAATGTTTATCAATTGGATGTGAAAAGTGCCTTCTTTCATGGTGAGATTCGTGAAACAGTATACGTAAGTCAACCCAATGGATTTGAGGACCCTTATCATTGGGATAGGGTGTACAAACTGGACAAGGCTCTGTATGGGCTTCATCAAGCCCCTCGAGCTTGGTATGAGAAACTTTCTACTCATCTGCTTAAACACGGTTTTCGCAGAGGGGTTATTGACTATACACTGTTTATCAAGGAGAAAGATGGTGATTTACTACTAGTTCAGATTTACGTGGATGACATCATCTTCGGTTCAAAAAAACGAAGTTTTATGTCAGGAATTTGAATCTGTGATGAAAGCTGAGTTTGAAATGAGTGCCATGGGAGAAATGAATTTCTTTCTTGGGTTACAGGTGGATCAGACACCCAAAGGAATCTTCCTGCATCAGACAAAATATGTAGGAGACATTCTTAGTCGGTTTGACATGGAGAATACAACTGTTGCTGGAACTCCACTTGCCACAAACCACGATGTGGCACCCGACAAAAATGGTGATCTGGTAGATGCCACTATGTACCGAGGGATGATCGGATCTCTTATGTATCTCACAGCTTCTCGTCCGGATATCATGTATGCCATGTGTCTCTATTCCATATATTAGGCTAAACCAGAAGTAAATCATCTCATTGGGGTTAAAAAGATATTCCGTTATCTCAAGGGTACTCCAACACTCGGGTTGTGGTATCCTCATGATGACGATCTTGAGCTTACAGCGTATAGTGACTCGGACTACGATGGTTGCAAGATGAATTACAAGTCAACATTAGCGGGTTGTTAGTTCTTTGGAAGACGGTTAGTCACCTGGCAGTTTAAGAAGCAGACTTTTGTTGCTCTTTCAACATGTGAAGCTGAATACGTTGCTGCTGCAAGTTGCTGCTCATAAAACATTTGGATTCAATAGCAAATGCGCGACTACGGTTTGAAATTTTCTAACAACCCTATCTTTGTTGATAATTCTGCGGCGATTGCCGTAACTAAAATCCGGTCCAGCTTCCTAAGACTAAACACATCGGTATTAAATATCAGTTTATACGTGACTGTTTTGAGAAGCAATTAATCGATGTTGTTAAAATTAATACGGATTTTCAACGCGCCGACCTCTAAACAAAAGCATTTAATAAACCTCAGTTTTTATATCTCTTAGAGGTAAATGGCGTGAAAAAGAAAAGTTATGTGATTCCAGAATAATCGAGTTTAGTCCGTCTTTCTGTTTATTTTAATTTTTTCATTATATTAATTCTTTCTGTCCTAAAAATCCAAAAAACACAAAAAGATTTTCGGTTTTAGAATTTTAGGGGGAGATTAGTTTAGTTTCAGTATTTATTTACTTAAAAAAAAAGGAGGCGGGCACATAGGCTGAAAGCAAATCAAATCTGTGAGATTGATCCAAAACTATGGAAAATGATAGTACACAGGGAATCAATTGTCTGAGACTTAAAAAGGACTGAAAAGATCAAAAAGCTATAATTAAAATTTCAAGTCTACGATGTTTAAGCCAAATAAAGGAAAAATGATAGTACACTAGTCTGTTACTGAGGTTACATAGAGAAAGTAGACCTAGGGGTAGCTAGTCCATTGTACGAGGTGTCGGTAGATTCAACACAATAGACATGTAGATTTCGTTGGTGAAAAAATCTAAACTAAACTGTTTAACAGGCTGTGGGTTTCCATCTTATCACTGGCTAACACAATCAAGTAAATTCCAATAAGGGGTGACGAGCAAAAGAAACTACACAAATGTGTGTGGACGACCGTAAAAATGAGCAAAGCACATGAAAAAATTGATAAACGCAATCAAACTAATTACTAATGTTATTGGTGCGTTATGTGTAAAAGAAAAGGTGCTCTTACAAGAAGATAAGTTGTGTGCCTCTCTGCTATGCGATGGCACTGACCTGAGGATAAGCACAACCGAAATATTATAGAATTCATTGTTGTTTGCGCCTCTCTGCTATGCGATGGCACTGACCTAAGGCTTAGCATCTCTTTGAAAGCTCTTAGAATAGTTTCTTCTTGTCTCAAAACCCGTAGACCGCTAAAAAATCTCCTGAGGAATGTTGATTAACATATAAGTGTAGGATCCATAAACGCTTGTTGAAATAATAAAATCTATTCACCAATGTGAGTTAAAAGTCTGTGTATGGATTTAAATGGACAACAATACTGATAATCGTCGTGGCTACAACTCTCGACAGTCAAAATCATTGTGTGATTCTTACAGCTCTAGTATGATTTCCTGTAAGTGCTTGTGACTCTGAGACTAATAAGAATCATTAATTTAAACATATATCAAAGAGTCGCAAATGATTTTGATACACCCGTATGATTCCATATGAATCTCTCCTGAGATGATTAAAACCAAATTGAAGCCGTTCTGCTCAGGGGGAGAAATCAGTTAAAGGATAATTTAATAGTTTTCAACCCACCTCAAACAAAAACACAAAAAATTATGTCTTGTTTTATTTTTCAAGTTGTTTTTTTGTTCCAGTTATTACCTTTTATATCGGACCATGTAACAAGGTGAACTCTGTGAATCATACTTTAAAAGGGTCACGTCTGAGGTGACCAAAATATTGCAAAGTTAAAAGGATCATAGCTGAGAAGATCAAAGTTTGAAAGGTAAAAAGGTCACGTCTGAGGTGACCAAAAGGTTTTAAATTAAAAGGATCACGTCTGAGGTGATCAAATGGTTTCTTGTTAAAAGGATCGTGTCTGAGATGATCGGTGCTCATAGTGTTATATCAATCAAAAGTTAAAACTGAAGGTTTGGAAAAGTATGAAGTCAACTCATGAGTATGAATCAATCGCACGATTGGATCTTAAGTATGAACCAATCGTACGATTGAATCACAAGAATGAGTCAATCATACGATTGGACCATGAGAATGAGCCAGTCATACGATTGGACCATGAGTATGAGACAGTCATACGATTGGACCATGAGTGTGAGACAGTCATGCGATTGGACCACAAGACTAAGCCAGTCGCACGAATGAAGAGAGGCAACTGAGCCAGTCGCACAACTGAAGAGAGGAGTATGGAGTCAGTCGCACGACTGAACCTCAGTCGTACGATTGAGCCATGTGTCTGGGTCCAATCGCACGGCTGAAACCCAAAACAGTATAAATAGAGGCTTATTCGGTCGTAAACTCTACCAGACTTCAAATTTTCCAAAAACCACCTAAGCACTGTTACTCTGCCAAAATTTCCAACTTTTGAGATTGCCTTCTGATTCCTATTCTAACCGATAGTGTATTCTTATACAGGTAATTTGTGAAAGATATCGGGAAAAACAACAGGTTAAAACAAATCAAACATGACCTAAATTGTTAAAACAAATAACCGAGAGATAAGACCTAAAATAGACTACTTAAATGATCAAAAATTTCGATTTAAAGGACTTTAAATGCTATATCGGGTCCCTGCGAACCATACGAACCCGAAAACAACGTTTAAATTCACTTGGTGACAAGATTCAAGTTTATGGTGTCGCACAGGGGTTTATGTGAATGGACAGACTGATGAACTTCAGTCGCACGATTGAGCCCGTCGCATGCTTCAATTGCACGGGTGAACAAATCGGTGATTCAGTCGCACAACTGGCTCAACCGCATGGCTTTGCACACGACTGAACTCAGTTGTAGGCTCAATCGTACGACCTTACCCAGTCGTATGGTTCAATCGCACGATTGAACCAAATTGGTCAAGATTTGTTCTAAGTCAAATTGTTTATCTATTATGAACGAAACTAATGTGTTTGTCCCTTGTATTGCAGCAATATGGCAGATAGATGGACGATGAGCACGAAGCACAATATATGTGCTCATCTGGACCCCACATCCCGGAATGCCTCTGAGTTCACCGGGATCATAGCCTTTCTACGATGTACGAGGATCTTCAAGGCCATATCTACTACATGTATACCATACAGGTCGATCCAGTAGGCGTTCTGGGAGAACGCCATTATTGACAGATCTACAGAGCCCTACTGCATTAGGAGTTCTATCTTTGAGGAGGATATCCTGATCAGTGAAGAGGATATTAGGAGAGTCTTGGTCTTGGGTGACGATGGTGCACACCCAACCAAGCTGCATCCCCTAACGGTATGGGATGCTTCCTAAGGATCAAGTACGCAGGTGATATCAACGCCGGCGTGCTGAACAAGAGTAACATGTGCCCATAATTCAAATATTTGGCACATGTGATCCTGAAGTGCATAGCCTCCAGGAGAGAAGGATTCGATGAGTTGTTAGATCAGATCCAGAACGCGTATATGGCTTTGGTGCTGAACCATCCGTTCAGCTTCTCACGAATGTTCTTTACTTATCTGATCGAGAACATAGAAGCCAAAGGGAAAGAGGGCTTCTGTATGTACCCAAGGTTTATTCAGATGATGATCGACGAGAAGCTTCCTCACCTTCCTAAGGAGAAGGACGATGCAGTATCATTGGTTGTTATGGACGAAACCACCTTGGGAAGGATGAAGGTCTACCGGGGGAAGCAGGTGAAGCCCCCGGTTAGGAGGTTGTTCGGCCACCAGGCCAGGGAGGATTACATGGTGCCAGCGCATAAACAATGGCATCACGACGAAAGTGACTGATGAGGAGGATGACGACGACAACCAGGATGATGGTCAGGGTGGTGGAGACACAGGCCCAAGTCAGCCAAGGTCCACTAAGACTTCCACTATGTCTTCACCACCCGCACATGGTAGTTCTTCCGTTCCCGATGGATTGGAGCAGGCAGCCATCTATCAGGACTTCCTGCCAGACGACGAGGACGACGAGTCCGACGAAGAGCCTCTCACAAGGACAATCGGTAGTCGTGTGGTGGCTACCGAATGGGGTATGGAGGCGGTTGGAGGATGTCGGGCTGGGGTTGAGGGTACTGACACTGCTGATCCCACCTACACACCTCCACAGCCAAGCCCAGGTGGATCCCAGAGCTCCAAGGGCTCACGATTGAGGAGGATGGCACAACCACATGGCAAGAAGTCCAAAAGAAGATGTATAGTGCTGATGACCTCTCCTACCACCACAGCCACTACCTCCACCATCCTTACCACACCTACCACCACCACAGCCACTACATCCACCACTCCCATCAAAACTACCACCACTATTAAAGCTACCACCATTCCACTCACCTCATCCATTCCACCACAAACCCTAACCACCACCACTCCTACATATACTACATCCACCACTCCAGCCACCACATCATATACCAAACCTTCCACCTCATCAGTACCACAACTGGGATCTTCTCTGCCCAACGTTGGGTTAGACGCATAGCTTGCCAGCCTCAACCGTCTGGTTCTCAAACTGCTCGCAACTAACAATATTCGAGCGAACCAGATGAATCAGTTGATGGCTGCCAACGCTACGCAGGGCAAGCAGATCGCCCTACTGACCAAGAAGACAATAGCTTAGAGTCAACAAATCACACATCGGACTGAGAAGGAAGCTGCCCTTGAGAGAGATTTGTCCAGAGCTCACCATGCCTTAACCACACAGAACAATCTTCTGATGGCATCGGTGAAGCGAATTGAGGATGTTGAGAAGAAAAACAAGAATCTACGCCTAAGGCTAAAGGGAACAAAGGGCGAGCCTCTCAAGATCAAAGGTGATGGTGATGGTGATGATGATGACGAGTCATCTGATAATGATGAGTCTGATGATGATGAGGAGGTTGAAGGAGAGAGCAGTGGTAAGGACAAAGAGAGATGAGATGAGGATGAGCCCGAAGTTGATGCATCCGTATTAGCCTCAGATCCATCAACTCAGCAATGGAGGTTAAAACGACATCAAGAATCAAGACCGTCCACCTCTGCTCCTCAAGCTAAAGAGCCAAGTGATAAAGCCAAGAGTAATGATTAGTTTTCTTAGCTTTTGATTATCTTTTGTACTTGAATTATGTATTACACTTATGTAATTAATGTTTATCAGAGTTTATTAATATAAATGAACTGATTACTGATGTGTTTGTGTGATTTTGAATGTTTAAACAAACAGATGAATCTCAACAGACTGATGAGCACGACGTAGTACCCCTACAGCAAATCAAGACTCAGTTAACCATGATTCTTGATTTGCAAAGGATTGTTCGAAGGTCTGTGAGTTATACCCGAAGAGGGAGAGATCATTCATGATCTGACTGACGAGCAGCTGGCCGACATGTTTAGACTCAACCCTGAATAGCTAATCAAAGATGCTCCAGAGGTTGATGTCATGAGTGATGAAGAGCTGCAAGATGTGGATGAGATTGAGATTGAAGACATTACTGCCGAAGATTATCCACAGTACAGTGACAATCAGGGAAATGTTATCCCCGACTTGGGTGAAACATTTGGCAGTGCTACATTTGAGACACTGGATGAGTCAGAGAAGGAGAAAGAGAAAGAGGAGGGAAAAGCGCAAGCTTCGGACGCTGATGTTGACATCAAGAAAGCTGAGTGGGCATTATGTTTAGCAGAAATGAAAGCCCAAAGAGTGCCTGCAAAGTCGAATGCCAACACCAAACTCTATCGTGTAAAGAAGCATCAGAAGGTTTCTAGCAAGATCATTAGTTGGGCTTATTTTGAAGACTTGCATGTGTACACGGTGAAAAGAGAGAAGGGAATAGAGTACTTCAGATACCCGCATGATCTGAAGACTATCCCTAGTTTTGAGTTAAACAGGCTTGCCTGTTTAGACCTTTTGTACGCCAATCCCAGAAAGATGTCGGGTGGTTCGAGATGGTGCTTAAGAAAGAATACCACACCAGATGGGTCAACTTCAAGCCCCAACAGCCTAAATGTTATTTCCATAAGAGTAAAGTTGATCCTATCACTGGAATACCAAGATAGTACTAAAATGGAGTCCTCTACGCATAATGTCAAAGATTCCCCTACGGGAGATGCCTCAGGGTTTCACTCCACATTTCAAATGGTGGTATTATGACTGGTGAACGGGTGAAGCTGTCATCGTTTTGCACAAAGATGCTTAGATTGAGACTATCTGGGTGTTTGACCCTATGTGGCTGACCAACTTGTCCAAAGACGATGTCTACACTCTGTGCAAGTGGCCACTGTTCTATGACACGCAAGACATTGTACAAGCTCATCAATTCCAATATGTTATATGACTCTGTTATGCGTTTGAGATACACACGGGAGTCACTAGAGAAGAGAAGTACAAGAAATTTCAAGAACATGTGCAGAATGTTAGACAATAGAGTAACTAGGTCCAAGGGGGAGTTTGTTGATACATACTGATGTACCTAGTTTATGTTCTGAAATGTAAAAGTCTTCCATGTCTTACATATATGTAATCGATGTAATGAATTGAATGAATGATATATGAAGTGCATTGTGATGTTAGTTTATATTTGATTATGTCATGATATCATTATATTGAATGTGTTGCACGTGTATGAACTAACTATATAGGTTTAATGTTCTTTTACATGGTTCTAAGTCAATAAGAACTTAGAAGTATGTTTAACTTATCCATGTGATAGTTCATGCTAATGGACCATGCTAATGGACCATACGCCTGAATATATCATGCTTATGGACCAGTCGTACGACTAAACCAGAAGACTAGATCAGTCACATGACTGAGACATAAGATTGAGTCAGTCGCACGATTGAACCTTCAGTCGTGCGTATGTGTCAATCGCATGATTCAGTCGCATGACTGAACCATGCTAATGGTTCAGTCATACGAATGAAGACAGAAAACATATAAATACCATGTAATTCATGGAAAAACACAACACTTCTAATACCTACGTACCCTAGCCATCCAGAGCGTACCAAGTCGTCAATCCAAGTTCATAGTTCGTTTCTAATCAATTCTTATTCGTTTTTAACGTTTGTTTCATCGTTGGATTGATCAGGATATTCGTTCTCACTGATTGGGTCGCCAATCAAATAGGATTCCATACTATTTGATTCGGTATCACGCATAATCCTTTAGTACTCCGTACGAAATAGGTCTTAACAAAGTAAACAGATCCTTGGTTCTCTTGATGGTAGTACAGTCGTTACTCCAGGTATATGGTAGAGAATTTAACAACTTTTTGTTTACTGCTATATTCTCCAAGATAATTCATGCACTCTTTATTTTAGTAATAAGCTTCACAAACCTAGACATCTGAGCCTTCAAAGTTTCACCAAGAATATGATTAAACATATTGAACTCTTGGTTAAGCATATATTTTCTACTCTCTCTCATATCTTTATTTTTACCATGATTTGTTCCTCTATTGCATCCCATAAATCCTTAGCTTTGGTAAAATCTTTAAACTTCTATGTAGTCTTAGTGGTAAGTGCCATGGTGATGGCAGCATATGCTTTGTCATCAAGATCCATTTGTTTTAAATCCTCTTCATCCCATAAATGTTCAGATTTAGGAACCAAATCTCCTTTGTCATTCTTGTATACCAGGATGTACGGACCTTGCTTGATAGATCTCATCATGCAGGGTTCAATGTAGATGACATGGTTCTCAAACCTATAAGCCCACTATGTGTAACCTTTCGTATTTTTGTTAAATAAAAGTTAATCCCGTTATAATCTTGTAAGGACCATTGTTGGCATTAATGAAACTATGAGGGTTATTCATGATTGTTTCTTTTATTTTTTACTTAAATTCATTAATTAGAAGGGTTAATAATTAAGGTTATTAAAAATAAACATAATAATAATGATAATAATAATATTACTAATAATAATAATAATATTAATAAACAATAATTTATAAAAACTAATTAAACTTAAAAATGTTTAAAAGTTAAATAATCAAGTTAAGGGGGACCTTATGTAAATTTTAAAACTTTAAATAAAAGTTTTGGGCATAAAATAATAAAGGGAGGAAATTTCAGGGACCATTTGTGTAAAATTATTAAAACCCAAACCAATTCTCCCCCCACCGCCCGGTTTTTGGCCATATCTCCGGCCAACCACCGGCGAGCTCCGGCGAACCCCAAAACCACCAAATTCAACCGATTTTTGATACCCAAACCGTTCCAAATCCTTCCGTATACATGTTTCGACCTTGAATGCATGTATTAGTGGTGTTTAAAACACCAGTTATAAACCCAAACGATTACATAACCAAAACCTTTAATCTTAGAGCCGTTCAATCATTAAATCTCAATAATAACCTAATTAACTCAATATAAGCGATCATCTATTGACCCTTAATCGAATACAACACTCAATTCCACCTGAAATAAACCCAAACATCAAATTCGATCATCATCTTCATCGCAGACATGCAACCTACTCGAACATCCCCATTTTGACACTTTGAACCTCAATTGTTAGAGGGCTTTTAATCATCGAGTCCCGTGGAATCTTCCTATGCAATTAATTTGATTATTGTTATCGATTGCAACTAGATCCCTTCACGACCTAGCCGCGACTTCTTCTACAATCTAAGACCATCAATTTGAACTCTAACACGTAAGTCTCATACATCAATACACTCGGTTTCACTTGGGGATTAAAAGCCCCAAGGTTAATTTCATTAACATAATCGATTTGGGGTTAATTTGGATCCAATTGAATCTAGGGTTCTTACGATTTGGGGGAATTTCTTTAAACTGGGTTTATAACATTTTAAATCTAATTTAAACCATGGCCACGGCCCTGGTTCACTGGTTAAGACACTTGCAACTCCACCTTGAGGTCCCTGGTTCGAACCCGGGCACCCTCATGTATTTTTTAAAGGATTTTTCAGCCTTAATTTAATTATAGAAAATTTTTAGTGATTTTTATAAAATTCAAATATTTTTAAAGACACCAAATAATGATTTGACCCTCAATCGAATACAACACTCAATTCCACCTAAAACAAACCCAAACATCAAATTCGATCATCATCTTCGTCGCAGACCTGCAACCTACTCGAACATCCCCATTTCGACACTTTGAATCAAGTACACTTAGCTAATCATTTAATCTTGTAATCTTGTAATCTTATAATCTGTCAAGGTTTGATTATTACATTTGTTCATACATCCCTAGTTACTTTATTCACTAACCTATGACATGAATTGCCATCTTTTTTTATATATATTTATGTATGAAAACTATGGAAAACTCACCAACATTATGTTGACCTTTATTTTTAACATGTTTCAGGTTTTGTTATCACTTAAGTGCTCTTGAAGACTTGATTGTGACATCCGGTAATTATTCATTACAAAACTCCGTTAGTTCCGTTAAGTTTTGCATACACGTGTCGTAAGCACACACTAGTTGTCGTTTGACGTTGGTGACCTAATAATAATAATCAAGGACAAACAATGATAATCTAATTAATAATGTTGATTATTAGTTGTGATTATGTGATTCATGATTTTATAGATTTTAAATATTTATTTTGTAGATTTTACGCGATAACGTGACTACATGTTGTATATATATATATATTATGTGTTGTGTGACTTATTGTAAATGTTTATGATTATGATTATTGGTTAATAATACTTATGTTTTGTAGTTGAAAATTATTTAAAAGTGTTAGAAAGGTTAGTTTTTATAAAACACAAATAAAAGGGTTAATCTTGTAAATGGTCATTTAACTAAAAATTACCAAAATTACAACCCTAAACCCCCCCAAACCCATTTTCGGCCGCAAACATCATCCTCACACCTTCATCTTGCGAATTCAAGCCTCTAAACACATAAACAATTCGATTTTGGTTGATTCAAAGGATTACAAGTTGTTTTACAAGTCCTATTGTTGATTTCTACTCATCTAAAGGTTACTATCGTGTTGTTTGGCGAATTTTGTGTTCTTGAGGAGCCTAGATCCGAAAGTTGATGATGATGATATGAAATTGATGGTTAATCTATGTTAGTATGATTGTGTTGATTCTAGATTAGGTGTCAATTTCATGTTTTACTATGGATTTTGATGTTTTAGCCAAATTAGGTCAAACTAGGAACTTGATTTGGGGAAAATTCATGATTGATCAAATTGATGTTATTTGATGGCTGTATGATGTTAATGAGATGATATGAATGTTAGATTTCATTGATTGTACTTGAAATTGGTGAATTTGAGGTGTTGTTCATAGGTTACTAATAATAGTAACTTTATTTGGCATGTAATGTGGAATTGTTAATGTGTTGATGTTATGGATGTGTTTATGATGTTGATTAGGTGCAAGATTGTTGGTATGAATGCTAGAAAACTTAGAATGAATGTTGTTATTCATATCTTGCCAAAAGTAGAAACTTTTTGGATATGAATGGATGAATTATGCTAGTTTGATGTTGTTGATCATATTTAGGTGTTGTTATGAACTTGAAATAGTATTTATTGATGGATTGTATATACTGTTGGGTTTGTTAGAACACAAAAACGTAGTTTAACACATTAAACTTTCTGAAAAACGCAGCGGAAGTTTAGCATTATAACTTTGTTTATAAGCTGAAAATCATGTTCTTATGATGACATATATATGTATAAAACAAACCCAAAATCAAAGGATCATAATATGTGAATAATCAAGCTATGAACTTATGTAAAACTACATAAAATCATAGCTTCAATGAGCTGTGATATCTACCTTATTCAGCAGCAAAAACGACCAAAGAAAGAAGGTTTTGGATGCTTAAATCGGCCAAGACTTCAAGTGTAGAGGTCCTCAAGCTTGTATACCCCAAACCCTTTGCAAAACACCTTCTTGTTAGGAAGAACACTACACCAAATGACTCCAAAAAACTCCTCCAATGCTGCTGCCTGGCCAAAGGTTGAGAGAGAGAGAGAGAGAGGAGTTTTTTTTGGTCTATTGCATGTGTTGAGATTGGATGGAGAGAAGGGGGAATCCAAGACCAATTAATTGTGTGTTGTGTTCTAAGCAAAATTGTCCAATAATTAGATAGGGGGAGGCGGCCGAATTTTTAAGTTTAAAAGGGTTTCCCCCCTTTTAAATTAAACACATACACATGTTAAATGGTCTTGTAACTAGACATACAATTAACCATTTAATTGTATGTACAAGTTATATAACTTATACAATTAATCATTTAACTTACAAGTTATAATCTCTCATTATTATTTGGTGTCATCTAACTAATTTAAATAACACATCGAATAATATTATTGAACAAAATATCCTAATAAGTTGTTCGCTCTTATATGCAACTTATTTAGAAAACCCATTTTCTAAATTGGTGTAAATATTTAATTGCATGATCATATAACCAATTAAATATTAATTGGTGTTTGCTAAGCTTGTTATTGGGTATAACCCGACTTGGATCATAACGTAATAACCGCATCAATATTTTACGTGTCTTGGGCATATAGAATCCTACAATCTCCCACTTGCCCAAGATTCATAGAAGATTGATGCAAGCAGTAAATACCGCCTAACAACGGTTTACTACCCTTAATACGCATGACTTATAGCCATTCAATAACATCATCCCATTCAAGTATCCTGCTTGAAATGATTTAGGTGAATCAATCATCTATCCTTTTGTTACAGATGTCATGTTAAATCCAAAACACAAAATGATCATTTCTTGTTGATTTAAATTATCAGGCCTTAGACATCTAAATCTCAACGAATAAGGGGAACAAATTCCATCTTTACTACATACGTTTCTCATAAACACCCAGTGTCATACCTGAACATACCCTTATGTACTGTCCACTATTTCAGGACAGTGAAGAATTAGCTCAAGGTGTAACACTTGGTGAATATCAAAAGCCAATATGTATCTCAGGTTGGAGGATACCAAATGATATTCGCCTTTACTCAAATTTACTTATGATCAATCAATAAGATTCCATGTAGTAAAATTTGAGATGTGGGTTAGTCCAATATTTGTATCCCACAAATATCTATGAACCTTGGTAGCAACCCATTGCTCTATATTCATCCTTATGAATATTAACCAATCAAAGTTCATAATAATCTTACCCTCGCACTTGTTCCCACAAGTATGAACGATTACGGACATTTAGAGTAAACAATTTACTAATGGATTACACATGCTAAATCGGAACATTAATTGAAACATTATAACCAAATAATTTTATTCAAATAACAAAGAGTTCCACATATCCAAATATAAAATTTACAGATAAAATCCAATCACTAGAATATCGAAGTCCCATGGCACAAGTATGACCTTCATGCTTTGCCTTTTCAAGGAGCTTCGTGAGAGGATCCGCAATGTTTTGATCTGTGCGAACTTTGGGAATACATATCTTTCCTTTTTCAACTTCATCTCATATGTAGTTGACTCTCTGCTCAATGTACCTAGTCTTTTGATGAGCACGAGGTTCCTTGATTTGAGAAATCGCACCCTCGTTATCATAAAAGATCTCTAGGGGGTCCTGAATGGAAGGGACAACCCCAAGATTGGCAATGAATTTCTTCAACCATGCAGCTTCTTGAGCTGCCAATGAGGCGGCGATGTATTCTCATTTTGTAGTTGATAGAGCCACCACATCCTGCTTGGAGCTCTTCCAAGAGACCGCTCCTCCATTCAGAATGAAAATGTATCCTGATTGTGATCGTGAATCGTCACGATCGGTTTGGAAACTCGCATCCGTGTAACCTTTTACAACGAGTTCCTCATCACCAGATCAATAGATTAGGAACATATCTCTTGTTCTCCTTAGGTACTTAAGTATGTTCTTAACAGCCATCCAATGACCGTTTCCAAGATTTTGCTGGTATCGGCTTGTCATGCTTAAGGAACATGACACGTCCGGTCGAGTGCATATCATCGCATACATGATGGATCCAATAGCAGATGCGTATGGGATTGCCTTCATTTTATCTTGCTCATCCTTTGAGCTAGGACATTGAGTCGTACTCAATATCGTTCCTCTTTGAATAGGTACGGTACCTTTCTTAGAGTTCTCCATCTTGAACCTTTTCAAGATTTTATCAATATATGCACTTTGATTTAAACCAATCAACCGCCTTGATCTATCCCTATAGATCTTTATTCCCAGAATATAGGCGGCTTCACCAAGATCCTTAATGGAAAAACAACTTCTAAGCCAAGTTTTTACACCTTCCAAGGTTGGAATGTCATTTCCAAATAGTAGTATGTCCTCAACATACAATACTAGGAAAGTTATTGTGCTCCCACTACCCTTCTTTTACACACAAGCCTCATCAGCGTTTTTGATGAAGCCAAATTTCTTTACCTCGTCATCAAAACGGTGATTCCAGCTTCTCGATGCTTTTTTCAATCCATAGATTGATTTCTTTAACTTGCATACTTTATTAGGATGTTTTGAATCGACAAAACCTTCAGGCTGAACCATATAGACATCTTCCTCAAGATATCCATTTAGGAAAGCGGTTTTGACATTCATATGCCAAATCTCATAACATAATGAGCAGCTATGGCAAACAATATCCTTATAGACTTTAGCATTGCAACAGGTAAGAAGGTTTCATCATAGTCAACCCCTTGAGTTTGAGTGAAACCCTTTGCTACAAGTCTAGCTTTATAAGTATCCAAGTTTCCATGCATATCGATTTTCTTCTTGAAAACCCACTTACTTCCAACTATCTTAGAATTAAGAGGTGGTACAACAAGTTCCCAAACTTGATTGTCATACATGGATTGCATCTCAACGTTCATGGCTTCAAGCCATATGTCACAATCCGAATTGGACACTGCATTATGGTATGTGGTTGGTTCATCTGAATCTACCACATAGCATCCATCCATGAAAAATCCGTATCTTTCAGGTGGATTACTAGTTCTACCACTTCTGCGAACGTCTTGTGTGTATTGATCAACCCCTTGATCATCCTCAACATCCTCATGTTGAGTGCTAGTTTCAACCAAACCTGCATCGGGTTGTGGTTCTTGATCCTCTTCAAGATCCCCTGTTCTACTGTCAGCTCCTTCCATAAGGAGCTTTGCTTCTAAGAACTCACCCTTTCTGGCAACAAACACCTTTTGTTCCAGTGGATCATAGAAATAATATCCCATAGAATCTCTAGGATATCCAACAAAGATACACTTGGTGGATCGGACTTCTAATTTGTTTGGGGTGGGAGTCTTAACATAAGCCTCACAACCCCAGACCCTTAAGTATGATAGGGATGGAACTCATCCATGCCATATCTCAAAAGGTGTCCTTTCCACCTTTTTGGTTGGGGCCATATTTAGAATACGGGCCGCGGAGAGCAAAGCGAAACCCCAAAATGATAGAGGTAATGTGCTTCTAGCCATCATAGATCGGACCATATCCAATAAGGTTCGATTTCTCCTTTCAGACACACCATTATCTTGTGGTGTTCCAGGTGGAGTGAGTTGTGAGACAATCCCACAACTCCTAAGATGATCTTGAAAAACATCACTTAGGTATTCACCTCCTCTATCAGTACGGAGAACTTTAATTGACTTGTTGAGTTGATTTTCTACTTCATTCTTGAAGATTTTGAACATTTCAAAAGCTTCATCTTTGTGCCTTAATAAGTACACATACCCATAACGACTATAATTGTCGGTAAAGGTAATGAAGTATCTTTCACCATTCCTAGTCATTGGTTTAAAAGGACCACATACATCCGGATGTATGATTCCTAATAAATCTTTTGCCCTTTCGTTAGTTCCACTAAAGGGTTCCTTAGTCATTTTTCCTTGTAAACAAGATTCACAAACATCAAATGAATCACATTCATTTGTTTTTAAAAGACCATTCTTTTAAAGTGTTTGTATGCGTTTCTTGTTTATATGACCAAGACGACAATGCCAAAGATAGGTATCACTCAAATCCAATTTGAGTTTCTTGGTGATAGTTTGGTACAATGAACTATTTAAAGTATTTTCATGAACCAATTCATAAATCCCATTGATGGGAATAGCTTTAAAATAGAACATATCATTTAAAGAAACATGTATATCATTTTCAACCAAAGATAAGATATAATCATAATGTCTTAATTGGGATATAGAAATAATGTTCCTAGTCAAACTAGGAGCATACAAAACATTCTTCAAAATAACATCCAAGCCACTTGGAAGTTTTAGGATGTAGTCCCCACGAGCTTCAACTAAGACTTTAGTTCCATTGCCCATGAAGAGGCTAACATCCCCTTGATTGAAGTCCCTACTTCTTGTGAACCCCTGCAACAAGTTGCAAATACGAGTTCCACATCCGGTATCCAATACCCATGTGTTAGAAGATGTAACATTAAGATCAATATGAATCATGTAAATTGTACCTGAGGTCTGCCCGACATCCTTCTTTGCTTTCAACTCTTGGAGATGGACAGGACAATTCCTTGCCCAATGTCCAATCTCCCCACACTTGAAGCATGGGTCATTAGTAGAAACCATTTGCTTCTTCTCTTGTGGTTTGGGTAGTACCCTTACCACCCCTTTCCCCTTTCCCCAAACAGGTCCCTTACCCTTGGCAATCTTTGCCTTGGGTGCGGGATAAGGCCTTTTCTTGTTCCCACCTTCATTGATGGTGAGAACGGGTAAAACCCTTTTACCCATGGCCGCCTCCGCTGTTTTAAGCATTGAGTGAAGCTCACCAATGCTCTTGTCCCATGCATTCATGCTGTAAATCAACACAAATGTCTCGAACTTTTTGGTAAGGCCATTGAGGATCAAATCCGTGGCCAATTCCTTTGAGACGGGACAATTAAGCCTCTCGAGACGGTAAATATGACTTTTCATCTGAAGTACATAAGATGAAACAGATTGGTTATCGTCCATACGACATGCATGGAGTGCTCGAAACGTTTCGAAGCGCTCAACCCTTGCTTGCTGTTGGAACGTTTCATTCAGCTGGGTTATCATGTCGTAAACTTCTTGATGTTGATATTCCTTTTGAAGATCCGGAGTCATGCTCGCTAGCATGAGACAAGACACTTGGACGGAGTCCTCAGTGTACTTCATCCAATCGTTATAGGCCTCCTCATCATCCTCAGTAGGTTGTTCGGAGGGTCGTCTAAAACATATGATCTTCTCTCTTGCTTGAGAACGATTCTCAAGTTTCGATACCAATGAAAAAAGTTGTTATGATTTAGACGTTCCTTTTGGAGGATCACTCGTAATGATTGGTTGGACGCGGATGAGTTATCATGATTGTCATTATTGGTGGCCATCTACAAAATTTAACAAAGATCTATTTTAGTATTTTCGATATTATTATTTTTAATAATTAATGCCTTTTAAGGTCATTTTTATATTAAAATCTAGAACCCAACATTACATTTAAATTGTGGTTAGGTGACATTTATCCCATGATTTAAATTAATAAGGTGGTCAACGGTTGATGGTTGCAACCATTTGCAACTTCTAGAGGTATGGGATCGACTTTAAACATCATATGTAAAGTCGGCATGTTAATCCCATCAACACCTTTTGGAAACCATATTGTAGGTGATCCATTTAACATGGTTTGCAAATCAAGACATCCTACTTACACATACGTGTGAGTTTGCCAAAATGAGTGGTTAGGTGACCTTTATCCCAAAAATATGGCATTCTCACCCTAAATCATAAGTTCCCTCAAAGTGGTTAGGTGACCTTTATCCCACTAAAAGTTCCCAAGTGACTTAAATGTTGTGTAAAAGGACGGTGTTGATCTTGTTTTAGAATATTTAAAGGTTTCATAATTCTAGTTTTGAAAACTCTATTTACTTGTATTTGTATGCTTTCAAATACAAGATACCCTATGGTCCTTTGATTAAAACCTACTTTTAATCTTTAAAATCATTAAATCATTTTAATAACCTTTTATTAACTTTTAATGATTAGGAACCATCAATTTTTAGCTTGTTAAGTTTGTTAATGAGTTTGTAATGTATGACTAAATTTCAACGAAATAATCAAACAACAAACAATCAAACAAGCATAAACATATAAATATGACTGCATAACCATAGCCACTAAGTTGACAACACTTGTTTGCCATCACAAGTGTTGTCATAAGGTCTCTCCTAAGGGTTTGTAATGACACGTCATATGTGTCCATGGACTCCCACTTGAATCCATATCCAAATACTTCAAGGTCCATGTCTTTGATGTCCATTTTTAGGTCTTGATCTTGTGCATCTTCCTTTTACAAAAATTATATCCTAATACATTTTTTCTAATAAAAGAAATGCACCTAATCTATTAATTACATAACCAAATGAATAAATAATTACAACCCAAATAGTAAATATAAATATTACAACCCAATTGAATGAATAAAAACAACCATTCCAATCATCCAAACAACACAAGGCCAAAAACTAGGTTATGCACTTATCAAAGAACAATCATAAACATTATTCAACTAACTAAATAAACCCCATCAAACCCCAAATTTTCAGCCAACATAAACTGAAAATTAGGATTTGTTTGTCCAAACAAACAACATCCAAATATATCAACCAATTGACATTCCTATCTTTCAAAGTTTAATCATAAGCATGAAGATATAACTTTGAAGACATGGGGTTTATTCAATCAACCAAAATCAGCCTATTATGAGTTTATAATCATCCTCTAAAACCGATTTTAAAGGACAAGAACAAGCAAGTTATCCACATAACCGGCTCTTGATGCCATTGTTGGGTTTGTTAGAACACAAAAACGTAGTTTAACCCATTAAACTTTCTGAAAAACGCAGCGGAAGTTTAGCATTATAACTTTGTTTATAAGCTGAATATCATGTTCTTATGATGACATATATATGTATAAAACAAACCCAAAATCAAAGGATCATAATATGTGAATAATCAAGCTATGAACTTATGTAAAACTACATAAAATCATAGCTTCAATGAGCTGTGATATCTACCTTATTCAGCAGCAAAAACGACCAAAGAAAGAAGGTTTTGGATGCTTAAATCGGCCAAGACTTCAAGTGTAGAGGTCCTCAAGCTTGTATACCCCAAGCCCTTTGCTAAACACCTTCTTGTTAGGAAGAACACTACACCAAATGACTCCAAAAAACTCCTCCAATGCTGCTGCCTGGCCGTAGGTTGAGAGAGAGAGAGAGAGGAGTTTTTTTTTTGGTCTATTGCATATGTTGAGATTGGATGAAGAGAAGGGGGAATCCAAAACCAGTTAATTGTGTGTTGTGTTCTATGAAAAATGGTCCAATAATAAGATAGGGGGGCTGATGAATTTTTAAGTTTAAAAGGGTTTCCCCCTTTTAAATTAAACACATACACACATATTAAATGGTCTTGTAACTAGACATACAATTAACCATTTAATTGTATGTATAAGTTATATAACTTATACAATTAATCATTTAACTTATAAGTTATAATCTCTCATTATTATTTGGTGTCATCTAACTAATTTAAATAACACATCAAATAATATTATTGAACAAAATATCCTAATAAGTTGTTCCCTCTCATATGCAACTTATTTAGAAAACCCATTTTCTAAATTGGTGTAAATATTTAATTGGATGATCATATTATCAATTAAATATTAATTGGTGTTTGCTAAGCTTGTTATTGGGTATAACCCAACTTGGATCATAACGTACTAACCGCATCAATATTCTACGTGTCTTGGGCATATAGAATCCTACATATACATTGGGTGTTTAGTAGATTTTGGGATATACTTTGCCGAAAGGGAAACTTTATTTTGGATGAACATTGGATATTAGGAATTGGACATGTTCATGACATTAGGATCGTGCTAGAATGATTGTTGTGGATGCCTAACGTGATAGAACATGTTCATTAGGTTGCATGGAATGTCTATTTGATTATGTGTGATGTATGTACTTTGATGGTCATGCATGGTATTGAATGTTGATTAGTAACTAGGATATCGTGTGTGGGACTAGAAATTGATCATAGTGATGTATGTTGTATGTAATGGACACGTTGAATGTGTTGTGGTTAGTATGGATGCTTATTTGGTAAATTATCTGTTTTGACCCGTATATGCTAATTCATGGTTATATGTCATACAAGTAGGTTATGCATGATCTGACCTTTTATATAATGCATTAGTGGTGTTATGGGTACACTGAGCATGCTAGATATTAAGGACTTACCTAACTTGTATGATATTGCATAGCATGATGATCTAGGCAATGCATTGGGAATGTAGCACCATATGTGATGCATTGCAATATTAACCATGTATGGTATATGCTCATGTCTATTTAAATGGTTTACAACACATAATGTCACCAACGGGTCAAACGGGTCAACTGGGTCAAACATGTCTATTTTTCTAAAACCTCAAGTCTTTGGTTTTAGTGCACTTAGGGTTTCACACATTCTCTGTTTACACATACTCACGTACTTACATGATCTAGGTAACCTCTGAGGGGTGAGTGTCCACTTTTCTTTCAAGTAAAACTCCAAGTACTCGATACGCGTATCAGGTGAGTTCATGCCCCACTGTTTACTTAATCTCTTTTTGGGGGAGATAGCATACTGGTAACTCTACAAACGCTTTATGTATTTAAGTTGTGTATGATATTGATATAGTGCTGTTTACCATGATAAAGTCCGCACACTTTCGAATTGTTACTATTGAATAGTGGGGAAACTTGGGTAGTACTACTGGGTCTGACGAGCCCCACATGTGTGACTCGAGGTCAACCAGGTGCAATTTGTCCTATCAACATTTGTCACGACCTGGTAAGTCGTGATAGGAGGCAAACATATCACAGTCAGCTTCAATTACGAAATCACTATGTATTAATATCGATTGTTAATAGACTAGCTATCTGTTATAGTACACATACTTATATATATCACAACTGTTAAAATGTAATGTTTAAAGTCAAACTCTTGAACTCACCAACCATTGTGTTGACCTTTTAGTATGCTATTCTCAGGTCGATAATCCAGCTTGCCGGTAGGAGCACGACACGAGTCAGCATGCATTCTAAGGATTTAAACTACAAACATATTTACTCCTCTCTTAGTTATTATTTTCAAATATTTGGTTAGCACATGTTTTGCCATATGATACATTTACAAGCTTTGGGTTTGTCTTGTTTACAAAACGCTTCCGCATGATTTTAAAGTTTGGACAGTGGTTTGTTTAATTTTTAAACGTGGCATATAGAGTCGTTCCGAGTAACTATTGACTGTGATCCTGGTTTGTTCACACGCCTCGCGGTAAAACTCGGCACGTGGATTTCGAGGGTGTGACAGATTGGTATCAGAGCCATTGGTTATAGAGAACTAGGCTGCATACACACTAGACTATAACCGCACAGAGTTAGTTAGTTACTTGTTCCTGATTTCTCTACTGTATACTCATTGGCATACACATCACATTCTCTATAGTATGGCATCATCATCACGTGTTTTAGGAAAAATACGTGCTCGTTCTGGATCCCCTCCACCTGTACCTCACCGAGTGTATGACTGGCCGCGACATCCTTACCCCCGTGGTGAGATAGGCCGGGATCAACCGTTTGTACCACCTGAACGCGGCCCTGCACGAGATTGGAGTTATTACCCGACTTGTATAGATCGCATGATTTGTATAGAGCCTGTTCTGAAGCCGGCCACTACTGGATCTAGGACTAGGTCAGCAACTACCTCCGCGACACCCACCCTCCCATCTCTAGATGTACCCCTTGAGCAAGCCGTGGCGGCATTGACCGCGACACTTGAGACTGAGCGTCGACGACTTGGAGTGCTCAATGATGAGAACTCCACACTTAAGAATGATATACACCGACTATGGCTAAAGATGGCTATAATTGAGGAGCGGTTGTCGATATCCATCCTAGGAAATTTCAAAATGGCTGGTAGAGTGATGGATCTTACTGAGCGTATGGGCGAACAAGATCTCCACAATATGGGCGTTGAGAGCAGACTAACCGGATTAGAAGCACAGCTCGCAGCACTACAAATCGAGGATAACCCTGCACCTGTCGAAGACTCCGATGAAGACCCTGAGGAAGAACCAGAAGAAGCTCCGGACGGTGAAAACAGTGATGGATCAGCTTTGTTCTATTGATTCTCTTTACTCTTATATAACTTTGACTGCATAACGTTTATTTTGAAACCTATGTGGGAAGGGTTGTTTCCCCCCCCGAATGACAAACTCAAATTTTGACATTGATAAATATTTTGTGACTTATTTGCAATTTATTTACCCTTGGTTATTATTTTTGTTATAAATGTTGTGGTGGTGATGGATTCATTATTTTCATATTGTTTACTATACCTCAATGAGATAAATATGTTTGATGTTACTCATTCGGGGAGCATTACATTTGGGGATTGGTGCCCGAGATTCGGAGTATGGTGACTTCCTCCAACCCAGCTACAATTCAGCAAGCAATTCGCTTAGCCCACAAACTGACCGACGAAGCAGTAGAGCAAGGACGGGTACCGAAACGGGGGCGCTGTGGCGAGCATGCCCATAACAAGAGGAAATGGGATGCTTCCAGCAACAAAAACAAATCATCATCGTCCGGTGGTCAACATCAACCTCATCAACAACCACCGCAGCAATAACAAAGGAGGTTCGACAACAATCGTAATTTCAACCAGTCGGTTTCGAACAACCAAGGACCAAGCGGTTATGGTGGTAAACAACTGAGGTGCACGCGGTGTACCTATCATCATGTGGGAAGATGTGACAATTTTAAATGTCAGCGCTGCGGTAAAATGGGACACTTAGCCAAGGATTGCCGTGGTGAGTTGGCAAAGATGCCACAACAACCTCAGGAGACTCCCAAGGGTTGTTTTGAGTGTGGGAAAGAATGGCATTACAAGCGAAACTGCCCGCAGCTGAGGAAAAATGGTAATGACAATGGCCAAAATAACAACAACCAAGGCAACAACAACAACAATGATAGCAACGGCAATGGAAATGGTGGTAACAATAATGGAGCCTGTAACACCTCTGAAATATGACCCAATTGAAAACCTATAAATATTATAAAACTCAATAAAAGTCTGAATTGAGTTGGGCTTATCAAAGAAAACTCAGAAAATGAAACTAGCCTTTTTGGGCCCAATAAGCCCAATGAGGGCCCGAACTTATAAAAAGGCCCATTTAAGGCCCAAATACACGTTTAGGAACTAATTAAACAAGAAACCATGAAACAATGAATTATTAGGTGATTTGAAATAAATATGAAAAGATCGAAACTAAAAACAGATTTCAGAACCTATACCGGGTAAAATCCGGCAATTTACCGCGTACTACGTCTGAATTCCATCAGGAATTCTTAAAATGTCTGTCATCCAATCTAAATCATTGTTAACCTTAACTAATATCATAATTAATGCTTTCTAAAAGATTTTTCATCAAGCATGCATAAACAGCAGAATTTCATAAGTGAAACGCGAATACCAGTTTTCACCGGCATTTAACTGACGTCTGTTGTAACGCCCGGAAAATTTTCTGATCGAGTCAGATGATAGTGATGGGCCCGGATGAAAACCATTTAATGAATATGGAGTGGTTGCGGGTATTACACCGAGTTAACCCTCCGGGTCACGAGTTTAACGAATTTGGGGTCCCGGGAACGCCTGGCATATAAATAGATGGATCAGCTGAGCAACTCTCATTTTCACTCAAACGCCATTCTAGAGAGAGAAAGTGTAGAGAGAGAAAGTGCCGGATCGAAGCTCGGGTGGTCAAGAATCGAAGGCTGGTGTTTGTGGACTCCAAAACTACAAGAATCAAGGTAAGAAACGTATCTAAATTGCCACATTTGGTGAAAAAACCCGGGTTTGGGGTTTTTGAGGTTTCTAGTGGCAAAAATCGCCCAAAACACACGTTTTAGGGTATTAAAACGTGTAAGGAGCTTAGATATAGCCTCCTGGATGATAATGCAAGGGTTTGGGTGGAAAGGATTGGATTTTTGGGCTAAAACGAGCTGATTCGTAAATTTCAGCTCGTTCTGCGAAATTAAGGTCTCGTCCAGCGAAACTGTAAGTTCGTCCAGCGAAACTGGAGGAACCTACAGCGAAGTTACAGTTTCGCTTTAGCGAAACTACATATTCGCCTGAGCGAAACTATGATTTCGCTGATGACTATGCCAATGTCCAAGTTGACCTTAGATATTGCGAAACTAGGGAATTCCAACGAAAGTTGGGCGCTTGAGGTAGCGAATCTGTCCAGCGAAACTGGCGGATTGCTGCCCAGCGAAATTAGCAGCGAAACTGCTAATTCGCCCGGCGAAACTACGGCCGAATTTACGGGCGAAACTACCTGCGAAATTAGTGGCGAAATTAGGAAGAAATTAACTCTTTTGAGTGTTAACTTATCTGCAGGCAGTGTAGTGTGACCCGCGTCTTAAAGGCTTGATTGAGAGGCTGCTTGTCAAGCACAGGTGAGTTCTAGGACCCCTCATTTACTGTTTTTAAATGATTTTTGGGGATGGAACACATATAAACTTGTTTACTGACGTATGTATGTATGACCCATTTGGGTATAATGTTGTGTTATACGTCTAAGGTATGATTGTGGACTCGACATGTTATGTAAGGTCCTAGTATGAGTCCTCACGGTCTTGGAGGGACAGTTAGTGCTACTGCACCAGGATGACGCATAGTAAGTGCCTAGCGATGATTGATGATGTAGGCTATGTATGTACGAGGTTATGTATGATCACGACGATGATGTACGTATGATGTTAGGTATGACGATGTATGTATGATGATGATGACGATGTAGGTATGATGATGATGCATGTATGATGTTATGTATGACGATGTACGTATGATGCTATGTATGATGAGGTATGTATGATGTGCGTGTTCCTTATGATAAAGTATGAATATCTTTCTATGGCTTTACGTATGAACGAACGAACGAAGTATTATGTAACGTAAAGTGAAAGATAACGAAAGAGGAACACGATGATGAATGCATGTATTAACGAATGAACGAATGAATGAATGATGATGAATACATGCATTAATGAACGAACGAATTATGTCTTGCAAGCATTGAATAACGCGATTGGTCCTTCTATGTGATTGACCATGGTCATGGTACCTCTACCGCTTACCTCTAGTACCGGGCATACGATTTCCGTCATATGTTGACTACGGCCCGGTAGCTAAGACTGATCGGGGTGTAGCATATGGTATTGGTACAATTCACCTTTCAATGCGTGCAAGTAAGTATGAACGGGATTCTTGTCATTCGACCACCGTAATCATAGCCAAGTGCTATGAAGTGGGTAAAGCCTGACAGAATCCATACGAGAAGTTAAAGATGACGATGTATAACGAATGATGAAGATAATAATGAATATTATCTCTGTGTACGTATGATGTTTGAACGCATGCACGAAAGGATACTTTTAAATAAGTAAAAGTATGTTTTATTATAAAACTAGAACTCACTCAGCAACGCTGACTTTTTATGTGTTTCCAGTTGGCAGGTAGCATTGCTGGGGATGGCACGAGGCGGCTACTCAGCTCTTTTGGGATGGCATTCTCCATTTAATAATGATGCAACGTCATGCGTTGTGGGTCTATAACGCGCGCAACTCATCACGTTGCATGCTACCATGAGATTTCTTGAGTATTCCCCTAAAAGGGATTATTTAAGGAATCTTCTTTACATTTTGATAAGTTCGCCACGCATTGGAAGCGTGTGCGTAGCACATGCAACGAAATATGTTGCATGTGTGTGTCAAGAGTATTCCGTCAGGGTTCCGATGTACGGAATTACCTAAGGAATATTCTTTAGTATAAAAATTATAAACTTTAAATGTTTGAACTCAATATCTCCTCTAGAGGTCGCTGTATGATCTTATGAGGAGAGACAAAGTAGAGAAAGCTTCGTTTTGTAATCGAGTCAATGATGTAATGACTATTATTAATGAATGAGAATGTATATATTTTATCATTTCCGCTGCGTTGATTTTGATTATATACATTATGTACGTTATATGTGCGATGAAGAACCAACAGTAGGGCGCCCGGCGAGCGGGGCCTTACAAGTTGGTATCAGAGCAAAAGTTTAAGTAAAATGGGTAAAATTTTCATAATAAACCTAAACTTAAACTGAGAATGGGACAGGGAGAATGAGAATGCCATCTGAGTAGCTGCGTGCCATCAGGTATTTTCTTAAAGTTAATTAAAGTATGTGCGTGTGAAATGTGGTTATGTGTGCTGTTAGACTTAGATACCGGTGTAGTCAGGAAGGGTAATGCTTGGGGTACGAAGAATGGAGTAAGTGACTAATCACAACTGGCCACTGTAATTAGTAACTTACTGTACTTAACATAAACTGAGCTATTTCCTTGAATGACCGTGTTGGTATTTGAACCTTTCAGTGTGAGATAGAAGATGGTCGGTGGTAGATCATCTAAAGCCCCACTTGGTGGAGGCAGTGGCGGAAGTGGTGTGGAACCACGAGCCACAAGAGGAAGACCTAGACAAGAGCAGAAGGTTCCTGAAGAACCTAATACCACTCCCTCGGGGGGGAGGGATGAGAGTGATGATTTTAGGGCCTCGGTGAAAGAGGCAGTTGTCGAGGAGGTGCACCAGGTTATGCAGACGATCTTACCGTCTGTAATGACAGAAGTGTTTAAGGCAGTACGTGAGGATGAGAGACGGGGGAGAAATCAGTCCTTCGGTGGACAACAACAGGCAGGGGCAGAAACGGTATTGTCTGATGATGAGGAGGAAGAACAGGTACGGGAGACAGCCCGGGGCTGTGATTACGGGAAATTCATGAGGTGCAAGCCCCCAACTTTCGATGGGTCTGGTACTGCTACTGATGCTCACCAATGGGTGATGGAAATGGAGGCTGTCCTCGATATTAGTGATTGCCAGGAGGACAAGAAGGTGAAGTTTGCCACCCACTCTTTTACAGGGTCGGCTTTATGCTGGTGGAAAAATATAGTCCAAGCCGAGGGTAGCAGGGCTATAGGGAAGATGAAGTGGGCTGAGTTGAAAAGGCTGGTGATCGAGGAATTCAGTCCTCGACGGGAAATGGATAGGATAGAGAGAGAGTTCCTGCAGTTGGAGGCGGGGACGATGACCCACCAACAATATACCACCAAGTTTAATGAGTTGGCGCTGTTGGTGCCAGAGCAGGTGACGCCGGTGTCTCGAAAGATCAACCGGTATATTCAAGGGTTGCCAGCCGAAATTCGTTGGCATTTGATTTCTGCTCGACCAAGCACTTTCAGGTCGGCGGTGGATTTGGCGGGGAGGTTGTACGATGAGCGAGCGGCGTTGGTGAAGGCTGAGGATGGAAAGAAGGCAGGTGGAGAGAAGGGTTGGCAGGGAAAGAGGTTTGGTCGAGGTGATACCTCGACAAGTAATAAAAAGGCAAGGGTGGATGACCGCCGAGTGGTCGTGAAGGGAGCAGGGTTGAGGAAGTGTGTACAGTGTGGGAAAGAGCACTCGGGGGAGTGCAAGTGGGGATCCAACCTCTGCTTTAAGTGTGGGAAGACGGGACATATATCGAGGGATTGCCGGATGGGCAAGTGTTTTAACTGTGGGGAAAGTGGTCATATGAGCCGAGATTGCAAGAAGCCGAGGGCTGAGGGCTCTGGGGAGAAGAAGACGGGAGGAGAAGCACCGAGGGCAAAGGCTAGGGCGTTCACGATGACGCAGGAGGAGGCTAGAACGGACCCTGACGTTGTGTCCGGTACGTTCCTAATAGACCAAATTTTAGCCTCTGTGTTATTTGATTCGGGTGCAAGTAGGAGTTTTATTTCTACTACCTTCTGTGCTAAACTGCCTGTTAGGAGGAAATGCCTTGATAAGTCCTTTGACGTAGAAACCGCTATTGGTAAGTCCACTAGGGTTATGGATGTGATAGAGGGCTGTACTATAGAATTAGAGGGCCATAGGTTTGCTGCCATGTTACATGTGATGCCTCTAGGAGGATTCAATGTAGTGTTAGGAATGGACTGGTTAGCAACCTACGAAGCGAATATCGTGTGCCGAAGGAAGATGATTAGACTGACGGCGACCGACGGAAGTCCGGTGACAATATATGGCGATCGAGTTACGACGATTCCAAAGGTGATCTCGATGGCGGTGGCGGGAAAGTGCATGAGGCGCGGATGTAGCGCCTACTTATGTTATGTAAAGAATGTAGAGACACCAACACCACAGCTATGCGATGTACCAGTGGTGTGTGACTTTCCAGATGTGTTTCCCGAAGACTTATCGGGTTTGCCACCAGACCGAGAGATCGAGTTCCAGATCGACCTGATACCGGGTGCCCAACCTGTCGCAAAAGCACCGTATCGCTTGGCTCCGACGGAGATGAAAGAGTTGATGGAGCAGTTGCAGGAGCTGCTGGATAAGGGGTTTATTCGACCGAGTATCTCACCTTGGGGTGCTCCAGTTCTGTTCGTAAAGAAGAAGGATGGTAGTATGCGAATGTGCATTGACTACCGCGAGCTGAATAAGCTGACGGTGAAGAACAGATACCCCTTACCAAGGATCGATGACTTGTTTGACCAACTTCAGGGTGCCAGTTGGTTTTCCAGGATAGATCTTCGATCGGGCTACCATCAACTGAAGGTGAGGGAGCAGGATATCCCTAAAACAGCCTTTCGTACGCGCTACGGTCACTATGAGTTTCTTGTCATGTCTTTTGGGTTGACCAATGCGCCGGCTGCTTTTATGGATTTGATGAACCGAGTGTGCCGGCCAATGTTAGATAAATCAGTGATTGTGTTCATCGATGATATCCTGATTTATTCGAAAAGCGAGACAGAGCATGCCGACCACATTCGGGAAGTGTTGAAAACATTAAGAAGGGAGAAATTGTATGCCAAGTTCTCCAAGTGCGCCTTTTGGCTACGCGAGGTGCAATTTCTGGGTCACGTAGTGAATGCAGAAGGAATAATGGTGGACCCAGCAAAGGTTGAGGCCGTGATGCAATGGAAGTCACCGAAGACGCCAACCGAGATTCGCAGCTTCTTGGGGCTGGCGGGCTACTATAGGAAATTTATTCAAGACTTCTCCAAGATAGCCTCACCTTTGACAAAATTGACTCGCAAGGACGTAAAGTTCGTGTGGGGCCGGGAACAGGAGAATGCGTTTGAGGAATTGAAGATGAGACTGACCCAAGCTCCTGTCTTGACATTGCCCGAAGGAAATGAAGACTTAGTGGTCTATTCGGATGCATCCTATTCTGGGCTGGGTTGCGTATTGATGCAACGCGGAAAGGTCATAGCCTATGCGTCTCGACAACTGAAGACCCACGAAGTCAATTATCCCACACACGACCTAGAACTAGCTGCGGTGGTTTTCGCATTGAAGATTTGGCGGCACTATCTATACGGGACGAAGTGCACCATCTTCACGGACCACAAAAGCTTGAAGTACTTCTTCGAGCAGAAAGATCTAAACATGAGGCAGAGGCGGTGGTTGGAGCTGATAAAAGATTATGATTGTGAAATCCATTACCACCCGGGCAAGGCCAACGTGGTGGCTGATGCCCTTAGCCGGAAGGAAAGGCCCGAACCGATTCGGGTGAAGGCTTGCCAGCTGATTATGACCTCAGACGTGATGACGCAGGTTAAGGAGTTCCAAGACGAGGCTTTGAAGGAAGATCGTCTAAACTCCGAAAGGATGAGAGGTCTAGTTACAGAATTGGGTGAGAACACTCTAGGTGTTAAGACCCGATTTGGGCGAGTATGGATTCCTCGGTATGGGGATCTACGTGGAAAAATCATGGACGAGGCCCATAAGACTCGATATTCCATTCACCCCGGTGCTACCAAGATGTACCAAGACATGAAGAAAGATTATTGGTGGCCAGGCATGAAGCGTGATGTGGTGGAATATGTGAGTAAGTGCCTGACTTGTTCACAGGTAAAGGCCGAGCACCAGAAGCCCTACGGGAAGATCCAACCACTGGATATACCCGAATGGAAGTGGGAACACATCACCATGGACATCATCACGAAGTTACCGCGTACCCCGAAAGGGTATGATGCTATATGGGTGATAGTTGACCGATTGACGAAGAGTGCCCACTTCCTACCGATCCGCGAGACGTATTCATCTGAAAGATTGGCGGATCTATTCATTAAAGAGATTGTAGCTCGTCATGGCATACCGGTGTCTATTGTGTCTGACCGTGACACACGGTTTACCTCCAAGTTTTGGAAGAGATTCCATGATGCGATGGGAACGAGGCTACATATTAGCACGGCATATCATCCTCAGACAGACGGTCAGTCTGAGAGAACGATCCAAACACTCGAAGACATGCTTCGGGCGTGCGTGATCGATTTTGGAGGAAGTTGGGACGATCACTTGCCGTTAGCAGAATTCTCGTACAATAACAGTTACCAGGCCAGTATAGGCATGCCACCCTACGAGATGTTATACGGTAGGAAATGTAGGACGCCCGTATGTTGGGGAGACATTGGACAGAAGGAGCTGGGAGGCGTCGAGGTAGTGGAAGCAACGACTGAAAAGTTAGAAAAGATCAAAGCCTTCATGAAGGCGGCGAAAGACAGACAAAAGTCGTATGCTGACAAGAGGCGAAGACCGATAGAGTTCAAGGTCGGTGATCGAGTCATGTTAAAGGTTTCGCCTTGGAAGGGAATCATTAGGTTCCGAAAGCGGGGAAAACTGAGCCCGCGGTATATAGGCCCTTTCCGAATTATCGCCCGTGTGGGTGAGGTGGCCTATAGGTTGGAGCTACCAGATGAGCTGAGTGGAATTCACCCGACCTTCCACGTATCTCATCTGAGGAAATGCTTAGCCGATGAAGATATGGTCGTTCCACTGGAGGATATCGAAGTAGACGAACGGCTCAACTATGTGGAGCAACCAGTGGCGATCATTGATAGAAAAGAGAAACGGCTAAGAAACAAAGTGGTTCCTCTTGTGCGCGTACAGTGGAAGCACAGGAAGGGATCGGAGTCTACGTGGGAGACTGAAGAAGAGATGAGGCAGCATTACCCACATTTGTTCGAAGAGTGACAGGTTTCGGGGACGAAACCTAAATAAGGGGGGTGGACTTGTAACGCCCGGAAAATTTTCTGATCGAGTCAGATGATAGTGATGGGCCCGGATGAAAACCATTTAATGAATATGGAGTGGTTGCGGGTATTACACCGAGTTAACCCTCCGGGTTACGAGTTTAACGAATTTGGGGTCCCGGGAACGCCTGGCATATAAATAGATGGATCAGCTGAGCAACTCTCATTTTCACTCAAACGCCATTCTAGAGAGAGAAAGTGTAGAGAGAGAAAGTGCCGGATCGAAGCTCGGGTGGTCAAGAATCGAAGGCTGGTGTTTGTGGACTCCAAAACTACAAGAATCAAGGTAAGAAACGTATCTAAATTGCCACATTTGGTAAAAAACCCGGGTTTGGGGTTTTTGAGGTTTCTAGTGGCAAAAATCGCCCAAAACACACGTTTTAGGGTATTAAAACGTGTAAGGAGCTTAGATATAGCCTCCTGGATGATAATGCAAGGGTTTGGGTGGAAAGGATTGGATTTTTGGGCTAAAACGAGCTGATTCGTAAATTTCAGCTCGTTCTGCGAAATTAAGGTCTCGTCCAGCGAAACTGTAAGTTCGTCCAGCGAAACTGGAGGAACCTACAGTGAAGTTACAGTTTCGCTTTAGCGAAACTACATATTCGCCTGAGCGAAACTATGATTTCGCTGATGACTATGCCAATGTCCAAGTTGACCTTAGATATTGCGAAACTAGGGAATTCCAACGAAAGTTGGGCGCTTGAGGTAGCGAATCTGTCCAGCGAAACTGGCGGATTGCTGCCCAGCGAAATTAGCAGCGAAACTGCTAATTCGCCCGGCGAAACTACGGCCGAATTTACGGGCGAAACTACCTGCGAAATTAGTGGCGAAATTAGGAAGAAATTAACTCTTTTGAGTGTTAACTTATCTGCAGGCAGTGTAGTGTGACCCGCGTCTTAAAGGCTTGATTGAGAGGCTGCTTGTCAAGCACAGGTGAGTTCTAGGACCCCTCATTTACTGTTTTTAAATGATTTTTGGGGCTGGAACACATATAAACTTGTTTACAAACGTATGTATGTATGACCCATTTGGGTATAATGTTGTGTTATACGTCTAAGGTATGATTGTGGACTCGACATGTTATGTAAGGTCCTAGTATGAGTCCTCACGGTCTTGGAGGGACAGTTAGTGCTACTGCAGCAGGATGACGCATAGTAAGTGCCTAGCGATGATTGATGATGTAGGCTATGTATGTACGAGGTTATGTATGATCACGACGATGATGTACGTATGATGTTAGGTATGACGATGTATGTATGATGATGATGACGATGTAGGTATGATGATGATGCATGTATGATGTTATGTATGACGATGTACGTATGATGCTATGTATGATGAGGTATGTATGATGTGCGTGTTCCTTATGATAAAGTATGAATATCTTTCTATGGCTTTACGTATGAACGAACGAACGAAGTATTATGTAACGTAAAGTGAAAGATTACGAAAGAGGAACACGATGATGAATGCATGTATTAACGAATGAACGAATGAATGAATGATGATGAATACATGCATTAATGAACGAACGAATTATGTCTTGCAAGCATTGAATAACGCGATTGGTCCTTCTATGTGATTGACCATGGTCATGGTACCTCTACCGCTTACCTCTAGTACCGGGCATACGATTTCCGTCATATGTTGACTACGGCCCGGTAGCTAAGACTGATCGGGGTGTAGCATATGGTATTGGTACAATTCACCTTTCAATGCGTGCAAGTAAGTATGAACGGGATTCTTGTCATTCGACCACCGTAATCATAGCCAAGTGCTATGAAGTGGGTAAAGCCTGACAGAATCCATACGAGAAGTTAAAGATGATGATGTATAACGAATGATGAAGATAATAATGAATATTATCTCTGTGTACGTATGATGTTTGAACGCATGCACGAAAGGATACTTTTAAATAAGTAAAAGTATGTTTTATTATAAAACTAGAACTCACTCAGCAACGCTGACTTTTTATGTGTTTCCAGTTGGCAGGTAGCATTGCTGGGGATGGCACGAGGCGGCTACTCAGCTCTTTTGGGATGGCATTCTCCATTTAATAATGATGCAACGTCATGCGTTGTGGGTCTATAACGCGCGCAACTCATCACGTTGCATGCTACCATGAGATTTCTTGAGTATTCCCCTAAAAGGGATTATTTAAGGAATCTTCTTTACATTTTGATAAGTTCGCCACGCATTGGAAGCGTGTGCGTAGCACATGCAACGAAATATGTTGCATGTGTGTGTCAAGAGTATTCCGTCAGGGTTCCGATGTACGGAATTACCTAAGGAATATTCTTTAGTATAAAAATTATAAACTTTAAATGTTTGAACTCAATATCTCCTCTAGAGGTCGCTGTATGATCTTATGAGGAGAGACAAAGTAGAGAAAGCTTCGTTTTGTAATCGAGTCAATGATGTAATGACTATTATTAATGAATGAGAATGTATATATTTTATCATTTCCGCTGCGTTGATTTTGATTATATACATTATGTACGTTATATGTGCGATGAAGAACCAACAGTAGGGCGCCCGGCGAGCGGGGCCTTACATCTGTCATGACAACCGAGTCTTGTAAATCCGTAAATATTCATCTAATCATTGTTTCTTATCATAACATATTAAATCTGGTGAGTGATACGTTGTCTGGAATAAATGCGTTCCGAAACGCAACCGTGACGCGAATCGGGTTACGATCAGGTCAAACCCGAGAATTCGTCAGATAAGGTTTTAACGCGACCAACATGGGAAGTTAATGCACAAAATATCATTTTAATACTTAATTGCACATATTTTGATATCAAAATGATAATATCAACGCTCATTCGATAAAAACGCGTAAAATCGCTAAACGTGTTAAATACGCGTCAAATTACGACCTCGCTTAAATATTCGGTAGGTTTTTAATATGATAAAATTTGTAATCTTAGGGTAATTATAACGTATTGTACAACCAAAACTAACGGGAAATAAAATTTACTATGTTATGTGAAAAGGCTATCAGAACGCGTGCGAACCTAACAATTAACAAACCCATTATTAAAACCCATATATAAACAACACTTTCTACATTTTAGGGTTTTCAAAAATCAGAAAGAAAGGAAGAAAGAGAGAGAAGGTCACGGTCTCCCCCTTCCCCCCTTTCTTCGAAGCTCGACCGACCACCGGCCACCGGCGACCCACTCCGGCGAGTGTCGGCGAGTGGCACACAAATCCGAAGTCCCCTCGACGCTGCGGTCATGATGGTGGTCTTGATTTCTCCCAAAACGTGACATAGAGACATAAATCGAAGGCAACAATGGCGGTTGCAGGTGGGTTTTTGGACGGTTGTGGTGGTAAGACATGCAGCCGCGCGACCACGGCTGTGGTGGTCGTGGCTTTGGAAATCGACCACAGGCGGGGCTATGTGGTGATGGTAAGGCGACGAGTGATGGTGGTGATATCGGTAGTGGTTGAATTGCGTTAATGATACATCATCTTGTTGTTATTAATAGTTGGTAACCTCATTGCTATTGAAATAAATATATTGGTATCACCCTTTTTATCAAAAATACCGTCAACTGTTAGCAATAATTGAATTACTTAGCGTCAATCAAGTTAACTAATACGATGTGAACATGAACATTATGAACATTGCTTGAAACATTATATATAACTTACATCGTCAATGTAAGTTATTTACTAAGATTTGGAATCCATGATATAACTTGATTTCTCTACATTTTTCATGCTAAGACTCAATTCTTGATTAAATTCATAAATTAACCTAATGTACACGAATCAATTCATGACAATTAATAAATACGCAAGAAGCTAAGATACACTAAGGATACTAATCACCAACCTTAAGTTAACTAATGAGCTCAACCGCACGCATGTAATAACATCATGCTAATTCTAAACGTGACTCTTATATGTTCTAGTTAGGATTGCTTTGCTGGTGATCATCAATTTTCTTTATCAAGCTCTGAAATTATATACGGATACCAGGTGAGTTCTAGTGTTCCCCTTTTTACTTTGGTTTTGGGGATGATGCATGCTCTTTTAAACTGAAACTTTCATATTGTGCTTTATTTGATGTTTGTATGTGGGACTTTTTGGATACCTGCTGATACTTTTGTCATGATCATTAATTCTTTTGTGAACCGCTTACTTTATGTGAATAGATCTATTTGGGGAATCCCCCACGCACAGTGGCTCCCGCTACAGGGAGGTACCCTACTGAGATCCAGAGGGGTCGTTTGTGGCATGTAACAGGTTTTGAATAAGATACTATGGTGAAGCATCCTAGCAGGAATGGTTCACTGTTCTAAGGCTTGGTTCTTTCCTACGGGAATATCCAGCTAAACACAAGTTTAGAAGAGGCCAACAGGGGACCAAGTGCAGGGTTGATTGTGACCCCACAACAGCTATAATAGATACAAAAACTTTATCTTGTGGACTCTAAGAGTCCCTTTTGTTTTCTAAAACTTTAACCACTTGAACTCACCAACTTTATGTTGACACAATTTTCTTTTGAGCATGTCTTCAGGTACAGCTAGGGAGAATAGTTGAGCTATAGAAGCTACCCAAATCCGAAGCAAGATACGAGGGTAGAGGTTAAAGACAAAGGTTGAGCCTAGAAGCCTTAGTTACTGAAGCTTCAAGAAATATTTCCCGAGAGATTGATCACGACACCTATAGATTGTAGGTTGAAGCACCTTTTGAATTGGAAGCAAAGCCAATATTTTAATGTAAACATTATGTGACACTTTGTAATAAACCATTTAGTTTCCGCTACATTTTGGTTGTTGTTTACTAATCGTGACGTCCCGCCTCTCTGGGCCCGGGGTGTGACAGATTGGTATCAGAGCCAAAGGTTGTAGCGAAGTAGGTATGCTTCGCGAGACCTAAACTACAACCATATGAACCTCATAGGACCACCTTAGTGAGATTACTCTTCTGAGTTTTGCTGAACCAAGGATGTAGAAATATGGGTTTGCTTTGCAATACCTAAGCTGTAACCATAAGTAGGACCAGCCTAGTAGGTTGTTTCCATGAGCCAGTGATCCAAAGTTTGCAGCAAGAATAGGATCCCTTAAGAACTCCCATCCTTAACTTGTATACCTTAAGGATTTCATATATCCCATTAAGAATTCTCTACCCTATAAGAAACCTTGATACATTAGGGTATTACCTATGATAGGTGCACCCGAGTAAACCATGAAAGTATGAAATCTTTTGGAGTTGACTCTTAGGACTACTGAAGGTCAAGTACTAAGAATATTAGAAACCAAAGGTTTGCATATAAATTAGGACTTAAATCCTGGAGAGATACTTATCTGATTGCACAGTTGACTTTTGTCACTATATGAAACAACTGCTGTTAGCTATACACTTGATACGACTTGCGTCGTTACCTGAGACAACTATTATACTGATACTTGTTAGGAATGATGATACTTGCTATTATGCCTCATTTGTATGATGATACATGTTGGAATTTAGTGATAAGATATTAACCATGATGCCTTTTTGTTTGTTCTGCTCCCTAGGATAGCATGTACCTGAATGCTCATTTATTGCTTGATTTGCTTAAACTTACTTTGAAACAATTTCTGGGTTAACTTGAATGATTAGCATAATTGGAATCTAAGTGTGCTTAATTGCAAATGATGACTAAATGAAATTTTTTAACTCCAGGACCTGAATACACAAAACTTAGAACTTATGATGGGAACGACTAGAATGATAGTGTAAGGTAAATTGACAATTACGGGTGCACACGTAATGGTGAATTTACAGGTACCCTTGAATTCTGGTGGGCCCTGTCATGTAAACTAATATCAATGTAAAACACTTAAAGAACCAATAAATACAAGAATAAACACAAATATTTGGAATATATTCAATTATTTCAGGTTCAAAACTTTCATGCTAGGTGAAAACCATTTGACACTCGAAGAGCTACCAAGGACGATGTTGCAGTAACTATTCCTTTCTCTTCTTCTCTTTTCTTTTATTCTACTCTCCTACTGGAATCATAATAATAAGACCATCAGACTCTGAAGATCATTAAATGATGTTCTCAAACTTAACTGGTCTCGTGCTGAGTATGGCACTCCACCTCGTTGTGCGTGTACTTTAGCCATACTATTTTTAGCGATGCTTGAAAATTTCCTTCCTACCCAACCTTGAATTCGTCAAAACTTCTTTAACATAGTGGAATACTCTCTAACAAGGCTTGTGCAACGGAGAACATACAGGAGTAATAAATTTCCGAGAAACGCCTCTTGTGGTCAATGACATAGAAGACTTGTCACTTCCTTCTTTCTTAGTAGTTCACACATCATAGGACATTCTGGACTCTAGAATTCCTCTATCAATTTCTTAAAGTCTTTGATGTCTGATTTCTTTATACCTGTTTGGCGTCATAGAACCACTTAATCCAAAAGAAAATCCTTAATATCAGCTCTGATAATGATTAACAATCACCTCTCATAGTACTAGGTGTCTGTGAAATCCTTCATCATCAATGAATCATTGGTTACCTACTAACATTCTTCAGCTGCAACATAAGTTGAATTATTTTGACCGTGCTCTTAACTGGCCGTGTTTTTGGTAAACTTCTGAGTGCTAGAATAAATAGGAGATAAAACATCATTCTAAAATCCTGATTCCATATAAATAAAGGCTCAAGTGCTAGAGTTAATTGCCGAGAAAAGCTAACCTTTGAAATTCAAGACAAAAATATCAACTTACAACTTGTTTGGATCCCTGATTTTTCCACTCACCCTCTGTTCTCGATTTATTCTCTTAACGAGTAGGGCTACTCACCTTAAGCCCTATAGCATAACCCGCATCTTTGGAAATGTGTGATAGCCGATGCGGAAAACTTTAAAACCTTGTAAGTTATCTCTACTTGGAGACCTCTACTACCTGAGTGATAAGTTCGTGATTCGAGTGCGAACATCTGAGGTAGAATACGATCTCGAACTATACGATAAGTTATTAGAGTGGTAGTTAACCTTCATGTACTAGCGAGCACCTTGATAAAGTCCTAAACTTGTTCGAATCGATGCGGTCGATAATAATGAAGAATTCATGGGGAAGACTCATGGTCGAACTTAAAGGATGGTATTGCTCAAAAGATGTATTAAGAAGCACAGAAGATCAGCTACAAGAAATCTCATGTGTTAAAACACTTGAGATCCAACTACAACGAAGTGATAAACATGCAGCAGATTGTAGACAAAGAAAGTCTGCATCATCACCCCCGATCGTAAGCGTTGGTGTTATTCCTCTCTAAATTTTCAAACCTCTCCCAAATTGATTCTCTAATACCTTACCCCAGAACGCTCCGTACCGTCGGAAATTCAAGCAAAAACTCTTATTCCCATATCTCGTTGGAACAATCGATATGATTAGAAAGGATTGGAATCTAAACAGAGCTACTTGCTTCACGAATAGACCCCCTATAGGGCACAGTTACCTTGAAGAATATAGACCGAGGAAGAGGTCATCTAGGAGGTTGACCTTAATTGGGGAGCATTATGAAGAAATTAGTGGGAACGTTTACAGCAATTTTATGGCTTAAGACAACAGTTGAGGTTGCTCTTAAGGAAATTGAGTCGGAGAATAGAAGTAAAATATATAAATGGAGGTTCTGGACTGAAGCTTATATTAAGGAGCTGGTGGAAGGAAAGCAGATTCGATAGCTGCTAGATAAACAGTTCATAAGACCTAGTATGTCGTCTTAAGAAAACTTAATGCTCTTTGCGGAAGAAAAATAGAATGCTCCAGTTATGGACGGACTATTAAGAGTTAAATGAAGTCACCAAGGATAAGTGATATCGTCTTCCTAGAGATGATAACCTACTTAATCAATTTCAAGATGCTACCTACATCTTAACTGTTATCAGTCGTGTTTATAAGGAAAACGACATTACACAAATAACAGTTGAAACCAGATATGGCAAGTATGAAGGTTGTGGTCAAGCCCGTGTTAGAGGACCTACACAACTCATGTAATTAGGAGTCTCATGGATAGGATCTGTAGGACATAATTAGACATGTCTGTCATTTTGCCACTACTACTAAGCATGAAATTCGAGACAAATCGCTATAGTTGAAGCTATAAAATTTCAGGAGGAAGTAAAAACCACATTGAGATGCGTCAATGCTTAGGGTTAGGAGAAAGTTGTAAAAGGATTAACAAAAACTTGATTCGTGTAACTATACGACTGGCATCATTATCCTTGGAGAAAAGCGGAATTCATTTGGGCCCGTATAAGAAAGTTACAGATGTGTGTTGATACAACAGTACAAGACAATTTTCTAGTCGCCCGATTAAAGCTGAGAAGATATAGGGAGAGCTACATTAAGCATGAACTGGAAAATTCCGTAAAATAAAAGGATGCACCTGGACACATTATCGATGCGACACTACCCACTACACATCAGAATACTAGACCAAGCACAGTAGGGCGATCGACAATCGGTAATGTCAACCGCGTTGGCAAGTGCGAATAGGAGGCCATCATCCGCATTGTCCTAAGACATTCGTATTACCAGATGCGAGAGAACAAGTATTGACCGCATTTGTATCTTCTTACCCTTGTCGACGAATGTAGATAGCCTACAGTTAGGCTTTCCTTCTATTACCTACACCGTATCATTTCTTGAACTTGTGATTCTACCAGTGTCAGTTCACGTGAATATGTATATATAGCACATCCCATTTTGGGGAAACTCTTATCATGCGTCAGATAAGATGAACGGATCTACTCGAAGACTGAGGTTCTGATATACAAAACCATTCCGGAAAAGGATGCATACTAGAAAAAGCACGTAGTGGAAGAAAGGACTTAACCCCTTAAGACGAAATCATAGAAGGAAGAGATCGAATAAATTTTTTGGAAGGAAGTTGAGAACTAAAAAGTAGGATTTGAAAGTTGAAGACCTTTGTGCATGACCTAATCTCTCTATTCTTAGAAATAGTGAAAACTTCTTAGACTTAGCTTCATAGAAATGGTCGTACGATGCCTAGATATTCGTCTGTACTCGTTGGGAAAACCCAGATCCTTCTTGATTTGAAACCTTTAATCTATTGTATCACGACTATCCTGTCTAATTAATGGCATTCACGCTAATATCCTCTTCTTTTCAACCGTTCTTAAGATTCTCAGTGAGGATGGCAACACCTTCGGGATTTTAGGAATCGTCTTCGTGCTAGATCTATTTTGTAGGTCGATGTATCAAACCACAGTGGAGAGTCTCTCCTTGTTAATTCTGTACGATTGTTAAATGATCTGATCGTAAAGCCAAAAACCTGTACATAATATTGACTCACTGATCCTGTCAAGCATGATTCTAACATTCGGATAGTTACTCCAATTCAAATCAAACCTGATTATTTGACACCTAATCATCAACATTGTCCTGGGATGCTTAGCTAAATAACTCTAAATCCTCAAGATTCATACCATGAGCGTATCACACTTGGAAACAAATATTAATGATATTAAAATTTCGAGGGCGAAATTTCTAAAAGGAGGGGAGAATGTAACACCTCTGAAATATGACCCAATTGAAAACCTATAAATGTTATAAAACTCAATAAAAGTCTGAATTGAGTTGGGCTTATCAAAGAAAACTCAGAAAATGAAACTAGCTTTTTTGGGCCCAATAAGCCCAATAAGGGCCCGAACTTATAAAAAGGCCCATTTAAGGCCCAAATACACGTTTAGGAACTAATTAAACAAGAAACCATGAAACAATGAATTATTAGGTGATTTGAAATAACTATGGAAAGATCCAAACTAAAAACAGATTTCAGAACCCATACCGGGTAAAATCCGGCAATTTACCGCGTACTACGTCTGAATTCCATCAGGAATTCTTAAAATGTCTGTCATCCAATATAAATCATTGTTAACCTTAACTAATATCATAATTAATGCTTGCTAAAAGATTTTACATCAAGCATGCATAAACAGCAGAATTTGGTAAGTGAAACGCGAATACCGGTTTTCACCGGCATTTAACTGACGTCTGTCATGACAACCGAGTCTCGTAACTTCGTAAATATTCATCTAATCATTGTTTATTATCATAACATATTAAATCTAGTAAGTGATACGTTGTCCGGAATATATGTGTTCCGAAACGCAACCGTCACGCGAACCGGGTTACGATCAGGTCAAACCCGAGAATTCGTCAGATAAGGTTTTAACGCGATCAACATGGGAAGTTAATGCACAAAATATCATTTTAATACTTAATTATGATATCAAAATGATAATATCAACGCTCATTCAATAAAAACGCGTAAAATCGCTAAACGTGTTAAATATGCGTCAAATTACGACCTCGTTTAAATATTCGGTAGGTTTTTAATATGATAAAATTTGTAATCTTAGGGTAATTATAACGTATTGTACAACCGAAACTAACGGGAAATAAATTTACTATGTTACGTGAAAAGGCTATCAGAACGCGTGCGAACCGAACAATTAACGAACCCATCATTAAAACCCATATATAAACAACACTTTCTACATTTTAGGGTTTTCAAAAATCAGAAAGAGAGGAAGAGAGAGAGAGAGAGCAGGTCGCGGTCTCCCCCTTCCCCCCCCTTTCTTCGAAGCTCGGCCGACCACCGGCCACCGGCGACCCACTCCGGCGAGTGTCGGCGAGTGGCACACAAATCCGGAGTCCCCTCGACGCCCCGGTCATGATGGTGGTCTTGATTTCTCCCAAAACGCAACATAGAGACACAAATTGATGGCAATAATAGCGGTTGCAGGTGGGTTTTTGGGGGACGGTTGTGGTGGTGCGACATGCAGCCGCGCGACCACGGCTGTGGTGGTCGTGGTTTTGGAAATCGACCACAGGCGGGGCTATGTGGTGATGGTAAGGCGCCGGGTGATGGTGGTGATATCGGTAGTGGTTGTGGTGGTCGCGGTTACGAAGGTCGACCGATGATGGTGGTGTGCGGTCGCGATGGTGGTGGTATTGCCGTGGTGTTCCCACACCACAGGTGACGGCAGCCGAAGGTGGTCTAGGCCGCCCCCACTGCCTTTTTCTCTCGATAAGGTCCCCTAGAACCGATCTGCTTCATTCCTCCTTTGTTTTCTTGGATTACAAACCGCAGATTGTTATGATTTTGGGATGCATGTGTAGATCTGTACCAGATCGGGGTCCAAGGCAGTGGTACCGGTGGATGGTGCAGGTTGCGGTTGTGGCTGTTGTGGGCTGTGATGGTGATGGTTGTTGATGATGGTGGTAATAGAGTGGTGGTTCCGGTGGATCCGAGACCCGAGGATGGTGGTCATGTTGGCTGTAATGGAAGATTGTGGCTGTGGTTGTTAACAACCATGGTAAGAGCGACGATGGCAGTCGATTTAGGGCACCCGAAGGCTACCCGAGGTGGCGGTGATGAGGTAACAAGCTGTTGTATTGGTTGAAAGCTGTCAAAATAGTAGATTGGGTGTCGGTTAGGGCTGTAAATGTCAATAGTGGTGGTGGCGTTGACGATTGTGATTTTGGTTGTGATTAGGATAGTGGTTGGGGCTGATGAAGGTGGTTAATAGCTGTGCATGTGTTAGTTATAATGGTGGATAATGATAAGGGCGAAGATGGTTACGATTGTGAATTGTTGGTTGTGATTTTTCAAGTTTGGTGGTGATGGCATTTAAGCGATGGCATGGTGATGTTGATCAATGATGTTGAATGAGGAAGTGTAGTCGACTATGGTGACGGAAGTGTTAGGATGACAAAGTAAGACTTGGGTCAATATGGTCAACGGACAGTCAACGGAACGAGAACGCGATTAAATCCCGACGTAAGCAAGTGGGTTAGAATGCATAACCGAGTGGAAGGTAATATCGCACGCGCAATGCATTGAAATTGAATTATAAATTGCATACGTATTGTTGAGCTCTAATTATATAAAAGGCATATATTATAAAATATGTGAACTATAAACGAAAACGAACGTCGCTTGTTATAAATGTTTGATTTAAATGGATGGTTTGGACCCGAGATTTAAACAACAACGCTAGCTATTAGAAACCAACCTAGATAAGATATATGAAACATTACATTTTGGAAAATGGTTAAAAAATGTTATTGATTAAACAAATATGTTGATCTCATGTCACGTTAAATCGTTACAAGACTTAGAGATCTAACCTACATTCAAATACGATTGTGCATTTGTATATATATATATATATATATATATATATATATATACACAATAGATATTTAGGTTAATCGGCATCTAGACGTTTTATTTAAAGTAAAAGACCTAAATTGTGTTAATGATACATCATCTTGTTGTTATTAATAGTGGGTAACCTCATTGCTATTGAAATAAATATATTGGTATCACCCTTTTTATCAAAAATACCGTCAACTGTTAGCAATAATTGAATTACTTAGCGTCAATCAAGTTAACTAATACGTTGTGAACATGAACATTATGAACATCGCTTGAAACATTATATATAACTTACATCATCAATGTAAGTTGTTTACAAATATTTGGAATCCATGATATAACTTGATTTCTCTAGATTTTTCATGCTAAGACTCAATTCTTGATTAAATCCATAAATTAACCTAATGTACACGAATCAATTCATGACAATTAATAAATACGCAAGAAGCTAAGATACACTAAGGATACTAATCACCAACCTTAAGTTAACTAATGAGCTCAACCGCACGCATGTAATAACATCATGCTAATTCTAAACGTGAATCTTATATGTTCTAGTTAGGATTGCTTTGTTGGTGATCATCACTTTTCTTTATCAACTTCTGAAATTATATACGGATACCAGGTGAGTTGTCGTGTTCCCCTTTTTACTTTGGTTTTGAGGATGATGCATGCTCTTTTAAAATGAAACTTTCATATTGCGCTTTATTTGATGTTTGTATGTGGGACTTTTTGGATACCTGCTGATACTTTTGTCATGATCATTAATTCTTTTGTGAACCGCTTTCTTTATGTGAATAGATCTATTTGGGGAATCCCCCACGCACAGTGGCTCCCGCTACAGGGAGGTACCCCACTGAGATCCTGAGGGGTCGTTTGTGGCATGTAACAGGTTTTGAATAAGATAATATGGTGAAGCATCCTAGCAGGAATGGTTCACTGTTCTGAGGCTTGGTTCTTTCCTACGGGAATATCCGGTTAAACACAAGTTTAGAAGAGGCCAACCGGGGACCAAGTGCAGGGTTGATTGTGACCCCACAACAGCTATAATAGATACAAAAACTTTATCTTGTGGACTCTAAGAGTCCCTTTTGTTTTCTGTAACTTTAACCACTTGAACTCACCAACTTTATGTTTACACAATTTTCTTTTGAGCATGTCTTCAGGTACAGCTAGGGAGAATAGTTGAGCTATAGAAGCTACCCAAATCTGAAGCAAGATATGAGGGTAGAGGTTAAAGACAAAGGTTGAGCCTAGAAGCCTTAGTTACTGAAGCTTCAAGAAATATTTCCCGAGAGATTGATCACGACACCTATAGATTGTAGGTTGAAGCACCTTTTGAATTGGAAGCAAAGCCAATATTTTAATGTAAATATTATGTGACACTTTTGTTGGGTTTGTTGGCCTTTAACAAACTACTTTAACCATTTAAACCAAGAAAACGCAGCGGATTAAATTGATTATTTCATGTCATATAATCTGAAATATTAAGTTCATTTCATAGCAACAACAAACCCAAGAACATAAGGATCTTAATATGTGTTTGAAATAGCTATCTATAAGAAATAACAACCTAAAACATAACATACAAACTACCTCTTGTATGCTGTTAAAAACGTGGCTGAAAACATCATCCAAAACTGCTGAAAAACGTGGACAAAGATGATGATGCAGCTGCTATTGGATGACCAAAACATCAAGTATAGATGTCCTCAAGTGCTCATACCCACAAGCCTTCAACAAACACCCTTTTCTTAGGATTTCTACACCCAAAATCGACCAAGAAGTGGCTGCTGGAACACCCTCCAGCCGTGATTTTCTTCAAAAGAAAGAGAGAACCTTTTCTCTTTTGGTCTTTGCATGTGTGTGTGTGAGAGAGAGAGCAAGTTAGATGGATGGTCTTGCAATAAAGGGTGTGTTAGTTTCAAGAGATGAAAAAGGACCAAAATGACCCTCATGGGGCGGCCTCTTTTGTTTCAAATGGGTTCCCCCCATTTTTAAAACACCCTTTCTAATCTATGTTAAACAAAGGTTTAAAATAGATATATATAATTAACCTTTTAATTATATGCACACACTTTTATTATTCGATGTTGTTTAACCAAATTAAACAACATAACAAATAATATCCATGAACAAAATATCCTCATAAGTTGTTCTTCCTCACATGCAACTTATTTAGAAAACCCATATTCTAAATTGGTGTAATTATTTAATTGCATGATCATATCATCAATTAAATATTGATTGGTGTTTGCTAAGCTTGTTATTGGGTATGACCCGACTTGGATCATGACGTACTAACCACATCAATAATCTATGTATCTTGGGCATATAGAATCCAACAATCTCCCACTTGCACAAGATTCATAGAAGATTGATGCAAGCAGTAAATACCGCCTAACAACGGTTTACTACCCTTAATATGCATGACTTAGAAGCCATTCAATAACATCATCCCCTTCAAGTATCCAACTTGAAATGATTTAGGTGAATCAATCATTTATCCTTTTGTTACAGATGTCATGTTAAATCTAAAGACACAGAATGATCATTCCTTGTTGATTTAACTTAATCAGGCCTTAGACATCATACTCTCAACGAATAAGAGGAACAAATCCCATCTTGACTACTTACGTTTCACACAATCACCTTATGTCATACCTGAACATAGCCTTATGTACTGACAATTATTTCATATCAGTGAAGAACTAGCTCAAGGTATAACACTTGGTGAATATCAAAACCCAACATGTATCTCAGGTCGGAGGATACCAAATGATATTCGCCTTTACTCAAATTTACTTATGATCAATCAATAAGATTCCATGTAGTAAGATTTGAGATGCGGGTCAGTCCAATATTCGTATCCCATGAATATCTATGAACCTTGGAAGCAACCAATTGCTCTATATTCATGCCTTATGAATATCCACCAATCCAAGTTCATAATAGTCTTACATTCATACTTGTTCCCACAAATATGACCGACTACGGACATTTAGAATAATAAAATTATTCATGGATGTAAACATGCTAAAAGGAGCATAACTCCAAAATCTTAAATACATAGATAAGTTAAGTATTACAATTGTTCCATATTAATAATATTAATACTAAATAGATCAATTCCAATCACTAGAATATCGAAGTCCTAAGGCACAAGTATGACTTTCATGCTTTGCCCTTTCAAGGAGCTTCGTGAGTGGATCCGCAATGTTTTGATCAAAGTGAACCTTGCGAATACATATCTTTCCCTTTTCAACTTCATCCCTTATGTAGTTGAATTTCCGCTCATTGTGTCTAATCTTTTGATGTGCACGGGGTTCCTTGATTTGAACAATCGCACCCTTGTCATGACAAAAGATTTCTAAGGGGTCTTGAATGGTAGAGACCATCCTTAGATTGGTGATAAACCTTTTTATCCATGCAGCTTCCCAAGCTGCTAATGAGGCGGCTATGTATTCGTATTCCGTAGTGGACAATGCTACCCTATTCATAATGGAGACATACCCCGATTGTGATCGAGGATCATCTCGATCAGTTTGGAAACTTGCATCCGTGTAACCCTTTACAACTAGCTCCTCTTTATCAGATCCGTATATTAGAAACATATCCTTAGTCCTCCTAAGGTATTTCAATATACTTTTAACAGCCATCCAATGGCTATTATTTGGATTCTGCTGATATCTGCTTGTCATGCTTAACGCGCATGACATGTCCAGTCTAGTGCATATCATCGCATATATGATGGACCCTATAGCAGACGCATATGGGATGTCCTTCATAAGATCTTGCTCATCCTTTGAGCTTGGACATTGAGATGCACTCAATATTGTCCCTCTTTGAATAGGTCCCATACCTTTCTTAGAGTTTTCCATCTTGAACCTTTTCAAGATTTTATCAATGTATGCACTTTGGTTTAACCCTATCAACCGCCTCGATCTATCCCTATAGATCTTTATTTCCAAAATATAGACGGATTCATGGAGATATTTTATGGAAAAACAATTTCCAAGCCAGGTTTTAACACCTTCCATGGTTGGAATATCATTTCCAAATAGTAGTATGTCATCAACATACAATACTAAGAATGTAATTGGACTCCCACTAGCCTTTTTATACACACAAGTCTTGTCGGCGTTCTTGATGAAACCAAATTTCTTGATCCCTTCATCAAAACGTTAATTCGAACTTCTAGATGCTTGTCTCAATCCATAGACTAATCTCTTTAACTTGCATACTTTATCAGGATGATTTGGATCGACAAAACCTTCAGGCTGAACCATATGGACAGTCTCTTCGAGATGTCCATTAAGAAAAGCGGTTTTGACATCCATTTGCCAAATCTCATAATCACAATGAGCAGTTATGGCAAACAATATCCTAATAGACTTTAGCATTGCCAGAGGCGAGAAGGTTTCATCATAATCAACCCCTTGACTTAGAGTGAAACCTTTTGCTATAAGTCTTGCTTTGTAAGTATCCAAGTTTCCACGCATATCAGTTTTCTTCTTGAAAACCCCCTTGCATCCAACCGGTTTGGAATTAAGTGTAGAGTCAACCATTCCCAAACTTGGTTGTCATACATGGATTGCATCTCTACGTTCATGGCTCCCAGCCACTTGTCACAATCCGAATTGGACATTGCATCATGGTATGTGGTTGGCTCTTCGGAGTCAACAACGTAGCATCCATCTATGAAAAATCCATATCTTTCATGTGGAATGCTAACTCTACCAGATCTGCGAACGTTTTGTGTGTATTGATCAATCTCTTGATCATGATCAACAACCTTCTGTTGATTGCTAGTGTCAACCAAACGTGTATCGGCTTGTGGATCTTGATCCTCATCAAATTCCACTGTTCTTTACGTCATTCCTTCCATAAGGAACTTGGCTTCCAAGAACTCTGCCTTTTGAGCAACAAATACCTTTTGCTCTGTTAGAACATAGAAGTAGTATCCTATACAGTCCTTTTGGATATCCAACAAATATACACTTAGTGAATCGACTTTCAGTTGGTTTGGGTGTTAAGCTTAACATAAGCTTCATAACCCATAATTTTAAATATGATAGCGATGGAACTATTCCATTTCATATTTCAACAAGCGTCGAATCCACTTTCTTTGTTTGGGCCATATTCAAAATATGAGCCGCGGAGAGTAGTACGAAACCCCAAAATTATAGAGGTAGTGAGCTTATAGCCATCATAGGTTGAACCATATCCAATAGGGTTCGATTTCTCCTTTCAGACACACCATTATGTTATGGTGTTCTGTGAGGAGTAAGTTGTGAGACAATCTTACAACTTCCTAGATGATCCCTAAAAGTCTCACTTAGGTATTCACGTTCTCTATCTAAACGGAGAACTTTGGTAGTTCTATCGAGTTGATTTTCTACTTCATTCTTGAAGTTTTGAACATTTCAAATTATTCATGTTTATGTGCCATCAAGTACACATAACCATAGCGACTATAATCGTTGGTAAAGGTAATGAATTAAGTTGCACCATACCTTTTCATTGTCTTAAAAGGACCACATACATCCAAATGTATGACTCCTAATAAGTCTTTTGCCCTCTCATTAGTACCACTAAAGGGCGTGTTGGTCATCTTACCTTGTAAACAAGATTTCCACTTATCAAATGAACAATTTTCATTTGTTTTCAAAAGACCATTCTTTTAAAGTGTTTAAATCCGATTCTTGTTTATGTAACCAAGATGACAATGACAAGAATAAGAGTCACTTAAACCATTTTAAGTCTCTTGGTGCATGATAGGTATAATGTGTTATTATAGGACGAATCATCATGAACCAATTCATCAACATCATTAGAAGGCATAGCCTTGAAATAATACACATCATCCATATAAATATAAATACCATCATTTACTAACTTTAAGTCATAACCATATCGTTTTAAAAGGGAAACTTAAATTATGTTCCTAGTCAAACTAGGAGCATATAACATGTTTTGAAGAACAACTTCCAAACCTTTTTGAAAGTTTCAAAACATAGTCTCCTTTCTTAAAGTGCTTATTTCTTTTGAACCCTCGCAACAGATTGCAGAAGTGAGTTCCACATGCGGTATCCAATTACCCATGTGCTTTGAGGAAATAACATTTAAGTCAATATGGATTATGAAAGTTGTGCTTGAGGTTTGCCCAGCATCCCTCTAATTTCTCAACTCTTTGAGATAGGTTGGACAATTCCCTTTCAAATAACCTATCTCACCATACTTAAAGCATGGATCGTTTTCCGTTACCTTAGGCTTCATAAGCTTAGGTTTTGGAGGTTCCGCTTTGATCTTCCCTTCCCCTTTTGCAACATTTGCCATGGGATCGGGAATGGCCTTTCCAATGCCTCCCTTATTGATCTAGAGAATAGGTAGAACCTTTCTACCCATCCCTACCTCAGCTGTTGTGAGCATTGCGTGAAACTCACCAATGCTCTTGTCCTATCCATTCATATCGTAGTTCATTATGAATGTCTCAAACTTTTAGTTAGGCCATTAAGGATCAAATCCTTGGCCAACTCCTTTGAGACAGGACAGCTAAGCCTATCGAGGCGGCCTCAACATCGTCGGGGTCGGGTTGGTTAGGAATAGGATCGTCAAGGACATTTGCCTTTGCTCTTGCTTGAGAACAATTCTCAAGTTTCGAGACCAGTCCATAAGGTTATTATGGTACAGACGATCCCTCTCTAAAATAGTTCTCAGTGATAGGGTATGGACGGTCGGGGTGGTAGCATTATTGTTTGCGGCCATTCTACAAATTTTACAAAGTTCTTTTTAGTATTTCTGAAAAATTTCATTTTAATTATTAATACCCTTTATGTCTTATAGACAATTAATAATTAAAATCTAGAATCCAACGTTACATTCAAATAATGGTTAGGTGACCTTTATCCCATTATTCAAATTAACAGGGTAGTCAACATTTGACAATTGCAACCTTTTGCAACTTCTAGCGGTATGGGATCGACTTTAAACATCATATGCAAAGTCGGCATGTTAATCCCATCAACACCATTTGGAAACCATATTTTAGGTGATCCATTCAACGTGGTTTGCAAATCAAGCTACCCTACTTGCACACACATGTGAGTTTACCAACACAAGTGGTTAGGTGACCTTTATCCCACCAATGTGGTATTCCCACCTTAAGTCATAAGTTCCCTCAAAATGGTTAGGTGACCTTTATCCCATTAAGAGTTTCCAAATGAATTAAGTGTTGTGCAAAAGGACGGTGTTAAACTTGTTTGAAAAGGGATTTTTAGTTTTCATTGATTCTAGATTGAAAACTCTATTTACCTTGTATTTGCATGATTTCAAATACAAGGTATCCTATGGTTCATTTTAGTAAAACCTATTTTATTAAATCATTAATCCTTTTAATAACCTTTTATTAATCATTTAATGATTAAGAACAATAAAATTTAGCTTGTTAAGTTTGTTAATTAGTTTGTTATGCATATCCAAATATCAAATAACAATCATACAACAAACAACCAAACAAGCACAATCATACAAACATATGTGCATAACTATAGCCACTAAATTGACTACACTTGTTTGCCATCACAAGTGTTGTCATAAGGTCTTTCCTAAGGGTTGAACACAACACAAATGATGAGGTCTCCAAAGACTCCCACTTGAACTTGCATCCAAATGCTTCAAGTCCATCCTTTGTGTCTTCCTCTTGTGCTTCCTTCCCGAGCATCTTCTTTTACAAAAAAAATATATATATATCCTAACACATATTTTCTAGTAAAAGAAAAAATACTCCTAATCTATTTATTACATTGCCAAATGAATAAACAAATTACAACCCAAATAGAAACACCAAAAGGAATTATTACAACCGAAATAGAAAGAATACAACCAACATGACAATTCCACAATCAACCAAATCCAAAACATACATGGTCAAGGCTATGTTATGCACTAAAACATGTATCCATATACATCATTTCAAGAACTAAATGAACCCCATTTGACCCTAAATTTTCAGCCAACACAAACTAAGAATTTAGGGTCTTTTGTCCAAACAAAACACAATCAACCAATTTGATATCATTCCATTCAAGATTTAATCTAAGCATGCAAGATATAACCTTGAAAGGTTGGGGTATCATCATTTCATCACAAAACAGCCCCTATTAGGTTGTTTAAGTCCTATAAAACCAATTTTACTAGGACAAATGAAGCTATTCATCCACATATCCGGCTCTAGATGCCAATGTTGGTTTTGTTGGCCTTTAACAAACTAGTTTAACCATTTAAACCAAGAAAACACAGCGGATTAAATTGATTATTTCATGTCATATAATCTGAAATATTAAGTTCATTTCATAGCAACAACAAACCCAAGAACATAAGGATCTTAATATGTGTTTGAACTAGCTATCTATAAGAAATAACAACCTAAAACATAACATACAAACTACCTCTTGTATGCTATTAAAAACGTGGCTGAAAACATCATCCAAAACTGCTGAAAAACGTGGACAAAGATGAAGATGCAGCTGCTATTGGATGACCAAAACATCAAGTATAGATGTCCTCAAGTGCTCATACCCACAAGCCTTCAACAAACACCCTTTTGTTAGGATTTCTACACCCAAAATAGACCAAGAAGTGGCTGCTGGAACACCCTCCAGCCGTGATTTTCTTCAAAAGAAAGAGAGAACCTTTTCTCTTTTGGTCTTTGCATGTGTGTGTGAGAGAGAGAGCAAGTTAGATGGATGGTCTTGCAATAAAGGGTGTGTTAGTATCAAGAGATGAAAAAGGACCAAAATGACCCTCATGGGGCAGCCTCTTTTGTTTCAAATGGGTTCCCCCCATTTTTAAAACACCCTTTTTAATCTATGTTAAACAAAGGTTTAAAATAGATATATATAATTAACCTTTTAATTATATGCACACACTTTTATTATTCGATGTTGTTTAACCAAGTTAAACAACATAACAAATAATATCCATGAACAAAATATCCTCATAAGTTGTTCTTCCTCACATGCAACTTATTTAGAAAACCCATTTTCTAAATTGGTGTAATTATTTAATTGCATGATCATATTATCAATTAAATATTGATTGGTGTTTGCTAAACTTGTTATTGGGTATGACCCGACTTGGATCATGACGTACTAACCACATCAATAATCTATGTATCTTGGGCATATAGAATCCAACAACTTTGTAATAAACCATTTAGTTTCCGCTGCATTTTGGTTGTTGTTTACTAATCGTGACGTCCCGCCTCTCTGGGCCCGGGGTGTGACAGGAAGAGCCTTCGTCATTGGCTTAGGTGAGGCTCTACATGACCCTACGACTGTTACTGGTAGGTTTTCTGTTAATGGATGTTTTGCTACGGTACTGTTTGATACTGGAGCCGATAGGAGTTTCATATCCGTAAAATTCTGTAGTCTTCTAAGTGATATTCCTTCTGCCTTAGAATCCAAATATACTGCAGAATTGGCTGACGGTAAACAAATCCATGTAACACACATCCTTAGAGATTGTAAGATAGAACTCCCTGGTCATACTTTCGCTATAGATCTTATGCTTGTTACACTGGGAAGTTTTGACGTGGTGGTAGGCATGGATTGGCTCTCTAATAAGCAAGCGGAAGTCATATGTCACGAGAAGATTATACGAATCCCTGTTGGTGACGAAATCCTTACAGTCAGAGGCGATAGGAGTGGTGCAGTAATGGGCATTATCTCTTACATGAAGGCACAAAAGTCGTTGCGCAAAGGTCGTTTGGCTATTCTAGCACTCGTCACCAATAAGCAACCGGAAGAAAGGAGAATGGAGGACATTCCCATGGTATGAGACTTTCCAGAGGTGTTTCCAGAGGATCTTCCTGGACTACCACCTCACCGCCAAGTGGAATTCCAAATCGAACTGACTCCCGACGCAGCCCCGATTACTAGGGCACCTTATCGATTAGCACCGAACGAACTACAGGAGTTGTCATCACAACTTCAAGAGCTTTTAGATAAGGGCTTTATTAGACCTAGCACATCACCTTGGGGAGCCCCTGTTCTCTTTGTTAAGAAGAAAGATGGCACGTTTCGAATGTGCATCGATTATAGGGAATTAAACAAGGTCAAGTCAAGAACCAATACCCACTACCCCGTATCGACGATTTATTTGATCAGCTTCAGGGATCAAGTTATTAGTCGAAGAGCACATCTCCAAAACTACATTCCGTACTCGTTATGGTCATTACGAGTTCTTGGTCATGCCTTTTGGCTTGACTAATGCACCTGAGGTGTTCATGGACCTCATGAATCGCATGTGCAAAGCCTATCTTGATCAGTTCGTCATCGTGTTTATCGATGATATACTGGATCATGTGGAGCATCTATGATTATTCTTGGAACTATTGAAGAATGAGCAACTGTACGCCAAATTCTCTAAGTGTGACTTCTGGATACGAGAAGTGCAATTTCTAGGTCACATTGTAAATGAGAGGGGAATACATGTTGATCCTGCCAAGATTGTAGCGATAAAGAATTAGGCAATACCCAAAACGCCAAGTGAGATAAGGCAATTTCGGGGATTAGCAGGGTATTACTGACGATTCATAGAGGGATTCTCTAAGATTGCACAACCTCTCACAGCATTGACCCACAAAGGAACGACATACAAATGGGGTGAAAGTCAAGAGGCGGTTTTTCAGCTACTAAAACAGAAACTCTGTAGTGCACTGATATTGGCACTGCCAGAGGGAACAGATGATTTCGTGGTGTATTGTGATGCATCCATTCAAGGATTGGGTTGTGTCCTGATGCAACGCGACAAAGTGATAGCTTACGCCTCGAGACAACTGAAGGTTCACGAGAAGAACTATACCACCCATGACTTGGAATTGGGTGCAGTGGTTTTTGCCTTAAATATTTGGAGACATTACTTATACGGTACCAAATGCACTATCCACACCGATCACAAGAGTCTTCAACATATCTTTGAGCAAAAGGAGTTGAATATGAGGCAACGACGTTGGGTAGAACTTCTGAACGATTATGATTGCGCTATCAAGTACCATCCTGGAAAGGCGAACGTAGTTGTCGATTCCCTAAGCCGAAAAGAAACAACTAAACCCAGGTGGGTGCGAGCCTTACAACTTACAATTAGTACCCTAAAAGGATCTCAGCATCTAGTTTGATCAATTGGATTATATTTGCAGCGGAATTAGCACACGAATTAAGAAATTCAAACAAGAACACAAGAGATTTATCAATGAAACAGTACGGTTAAAGAATAAGAGAGAGTTTCTGCTAAAAGATATATTTCATTCAATATATGCTTCGGCAACTTACAATTAGGTCATCTTTCCTTTTTATAGGGAAAGATAACGTCAGCTGATGTCACTTGATAGTGACATCTAACTGTTATTATAAGAAACTATTAAAAGTTAACACAACTACTGAAGATGTCAAACAGCTGACAACTTCTTACAAAAATACTAAGTGTTAACTATCACTACAACTACTGATAAGAAACTACTGAAACTACAACGACTAAAGAACATGCTCTTTAATTGTTTTACAAGTACTGAAAAAGAAATGAAACTACTGAAAAGAAAAGACTGAAAGGAAACTATCGCAACAACTGAAGAATACTTCTTCAGCTGTTGTGACAAAGTCTGAAGGCTTCAGTACTTGGACTTCAGACTTGAACTTCAGTTGTTGTCATCAGCTGATGTCTTCAGTTATTGTCATCAGCTGATTTCTTCAGTCTTTGTCTTCAGTCTTTGTACTTCAGCTGTTGATCTTAAGTACTTTAGTCTTTAGTTGTTGATCTTCAGTACTTTAGTCTTCAGCTGTTGATCTTCAGTACTTTAGTCTTCAGCTATTGATCTTCAGTACTTTAGTCCTCAGCTGTTGAAGTCTTCAGCACTTTAGTCTTCAGCTGTTGAAGTCTTCAGTCTTTGTCAAACAACTGATGAGGCTTTCAGCAGTTGTTGTGATGTCTTGTGGGACTTAAAGGTTTTTCTGATCTGGCTCATTGGTTCTTTTGGTCCAACAAACTCCCCCTGAACCAATGCAGCCAAAACCTTTAAGCTTATTGAAGTGTCCCACTTATTAAGGTAGAAAGATTGGTCTTTTGTCTACTAGATCAGCTTAGAAGTGACCCTTGTCAGCACAGGCCTGGGAAGAAATCTTAAGAATTTGATTGGCAAATGATGGATGGGAACTCTGTCTTGGGGAACTGGACACAGAGATGTTACCCCATCCATGAGATCTGCTTCCCAACTATGAGCCTATATGATTCTCTGGTGTAGGCTTCCAAAAACACAATCTGTTCCTCCATGGTTAGCTCTTCAGCCTTACCTTCAACGAATCCTTCTGGCCCATAGAACTCAGATAGGTATTTGACCTGTTTTCCATTTTTGAGCTCCACTGTTGTGATCTCTCTGTAAGCAAACTCATCCGGGTGATTACCCTCAAGTAACAGTTGGAGCTCATTCTTCCTGATTTCATTAAGCCTCTTATACACCAGCCCCTTTTTCACCATTCTATTTTCCAGCATCTTTTGTGGGGCATATTAGATGTATAGGTCTTCTTGAAATCTTCAAGGATCTCCCAGGGTGATACTACAATGGCAAGTGTGATCACTGCATCTACAATCCTTTTCACTTGCCTATTGTATCTCTGAGGGATGTCTTTCTTCTCGATCCTATGAGACACCCTGGGATCAGGCCAAGCCCTCACTCTCTCTTTCTGATACTAAAATTTCTACCTGAGAGTGTACAGCCTCTGAGCATGTTTCTTCATGCTTATGATTGATGAGGAGGCTGCATATGCTTTGTCTACCCTCTTCAACAATTCCTCATCATGATGTTTGTGAAGATCTTCTTCTTCTAGCTTCACTTTCACTGTCTGTCTTTGAAGCTCAGGAGTGATTGTCAGAGGGAGATTTTTGGCCTTGGGCAACTAAATTACAGCTGAGATTGGCAGCCTGTCCTCATCTTCATCATTATCATCATCTTCTTCTTCTAGCCTCAACACCCTTCTCTTCCTCTTCAAGGGTGCATCATCGGCTATTGGTTTTGTGGGAGAGGGAGTTGGTTTAGTGGGTTGTGGTAGTGGTTGTTTTGGTGTGGGAATTTTGGCAGGCTGTTCTAGCAGTTTAGATGTGAGTGAGGCTTTGGTTTGTTTGGCTAGAGCAGTCATGTTCCCAGCATCGGCTTCACTCAGGGCTTCTATGATCAGCCTTTTGGTATATTCTTCAGACTAACAGATCTTGGTTGTTATTTCCAAGATGCTGTCCCTGGACCATGACTTGATCTCCAGGACTGATCTCCCCAGATACTTCAAAGTGAACCTTGCCATAGCCTCAAGTCTCTCCTTCTCTTCTTGGCTATAGCAAGTCCATCAGTTTTCTATCTCTTGCACCTCTAACTTTCGAATCTCTGAGTCAAGTTGGGCAGTATCAATACCTTGCCTAAATAACTGATCAATGATGTTATCCATTGATTGGCTGTGTTCGGCATCAGCTTCCATTATCAGCTCATCCATCTTCTTCTCAGACTCCTTTTCTTTCTTCTTCTTCTTGTACGTGACATGAAAGTCTTTTGCACTTTCAGTCACTTTCTCCATTTCAGTTTCCTTCTCAACCTCCTTCACCTTCTAGTCTCCACCACCAACTCCATCTCAGTTTCCCTCTCTTCCTTAACTTCTTTCTCTTTCTCCTCCTCAACCCACTTCCTCTTGATTACTTTCGCTGACTGAGTCTCCCCCTTTTTGGTTGCATTGGTAGCAATGGTTTGACTGTCAGAAAGTGTCTTTGCCACAACATCCTCCACTAGGGGTTGTATAACAGAGGGAAGCTTCTCATCAAGGGTTTTGATCACTATATCAGTGATAAGGGGTGTGATGAGAGGCAGGGAGTTTTGAAAGATAGCAGCTATTTGCTTAGGGGGGTTCTGTCCCTGAGAAATAGTGCCAGAAGGAGAGGCTGGTGGTCGAGATTTTAGGAGTAGTTCGGTGTTTGTGAGACCTTCACATGAAGGTGCCATCTGTTGGGTTAGTTTGGTGGCAGATGGACTTGATTCTTGAGAGAGTTGGGCAAGTGGGTCTTTTAATCTACTTACCTCCTCCTCAAGAATAGTGTTCTGGGCTAGAACATCATAAAAGAAGCCCAGGTCATCATCAGCTGTTGCTGAATCACCTGACCTCCTGATTGGATCAGGATGTACATGTGTTGAGTATGGCTCAGTATACACATATGCCACTTGTTCTTGCTACTGGGGACTTCCTGCCTCATGATTAGAACCTTCATCAACAGTTGCCTCTGGTGAGGACTTAGCTATAGTACCAGCTTCATCCTGCTCATGTGCTGAATCAGGGGAAGTGGCAGCCTCACAAATGTTCTAATCTCCTCTTCCACACTAGGAGATTGAACATGATAATCCCTATGCTGTGGGCTCTCAGCAACACTTGGTTCCTCCCTCTCATTGGTTGGAGTTTGCCCAGTTGTTATAGGTTCCTGGGGAGAGGGTGGAGTGTTGAGTTGAGTTAGCATTTTTGCAATAATAAGAGTTGGACTTTGAGGGGCGGTTGCAGTAGGAGATGGGGTAGAAGCGGTGTGCACCCGGGAGATTGGTGCATTTCAATGGCAACCTCCTCAAGTAAGAAAGTTTCCAGATGTGTGGGTGCCCCTGATGTGGTTGCTGCAGGCTCCTGTTGGGAGGATGCCTGAGCAGTTGAGGTTGGTGGAGTCCTTGTATCTACTGGGGGATTAATGCCAATAGATATATCCTGCCTTTGTGTTGCAGGGGCATCCTCAGGGGACTTATCTCCTTGAGTAGCCTTTTTGGGCTTTTTGGATTTGGGTTTGGTGGGGACTTTGGATTTGGAGGTGGAGGCTGTGGGTTCCGGCTGCATGGGTTTTCGCAGCTTGGCAGCCTTTTTGAGTGTCTGGTCAGAGTTGTGCCTGGAGTATACCTCAGGCAATACAACCATGGCAGGGACTCCAAGGCCAACAAGTCCCTCAGCTTTCAGCTGGTTCTCTATAATGGCCATAATGAACCGTGGATATAGTATCCATAAGTTAGTAAGAGGTTTTGAGGCCATATCCTTAAGTTCTAAAAATATGATTTCAGAAAAATTTAAGTCTTGTTGCTCAAGGATAGAGAATAATACCTGCTACCACCTAGTTGACATTCGATCCCAAGAAGAAGTCTTAGGGGCTAGGAAGACATTCACCATATGAAAAATAAGGCGTTCCGCGTCATGGAAATGCTTCTTTAGGAAGGTAGAAGCACTAAGGTTACCCGCGTATCCATGATGGGCAAACGATAGATCAGTGGTGCCCTTTGGATATCCAGTGGGGAAGGTGGCATCATCCAGTTTTAGGGTTTGGTGAAGGATTGCCGGAGTGATGACCACCTTCTGGTTGTTGACGAACGATTGAAGAGAGACCTCGGCGTCATTCTCTCCAGTGAGGGTGACGTTCGTCCAAAACTAGTTTAATGATTCGGCGTGGATGGTGGGATTGATGAGAAAGGCCGTTTGGTATGGAGAATCGACCATAAGATCTATAGCATTGTCGAACTTGGTCCAGAATGGTGATTTGGTAAGCTAGGTAACACAGTTATGTCTGGGTTTAAGCTGCATGGTCGCCATTAATGGTAGGAGAGAGGTTTCAGAGTTTTTGAACGTTAGGTTATGAGAGAATGAAAAACTCTGAAGTTAGGGTTAGATATTTATAATGGTTATGAAACAGCTGAAAGGAAACGACTGAAGGTTTTGGTGTTAGTTATTAGCTGTTTGAAACGACTGATGACATGGTTTTAACCTTCAGAGGTTGTAAACGACTAAAAGCTTGGTGTTGGTCATCAGTAGTTATAAACTACTGAAGTAGTTATAAACTACTGAACACAAGGTTTTGCTTTCAGAGGTTGTAAACGACTGAAGACTTGTTGTTAATCATCAGTAGTTGAGAACTACTGAAGATAAGGTTTTCATCTTCAGACGTTGTAAACAACTGAAGACTTGGTGTTAGTCATCAGTAGTTGTAAACTAGTAAAGACATGGTTTTGCTTCAGTTGTTGTAAACAACTAAGAACTTGGTATTAGTCATTAGTAGTTGTAAAACTACTGAAGACATGGTTTTGTCCTTCAGTTGTTTGAATATAAAATAGCAGATATTGAAATCAGCTGAAGAGTAAAATTTACTCATCAGCTGTTGTCGTCAATTTAGTTGTTTCATGCTGACCTCAACATTTACTCATCAGACTTTGTCTGAATTTCAGATGTTTCATTGGCCTTCAGCTCTTGTGAATATTTATTCTTCAGCTCTTGTGAACATATTTTCATAAGGTCTGATGAAATAAATTATTCTTCAAAGCTTGTGAACAAATATTGTCTTCAGTACTTATGTGTAAAATTACTCATCAGTACTTGTGGACAAAATTTGTTCGTCAGTACTTATTTGTGAACACTAGGCATCAGTAGATATAACCACATCAGTAGTTGTAACTACATCAGCTGTTTTTAACAAATAATGCACTTCAGTACTTTGAAGTGTTTTAGTCTTCAGTAATTATGAAAAATGTTGAAGACTAAATAACTCATCAGTACTTATATTTGACTTTTGTATACCAATGCTCATCAGTACTTGGCTGATCAACACTAGTATCAGTCAATTTATTCCAGCTGCAGCATACCAAGCCTTAGCACCAGATTTTGAAAAGTGGCACTATCTAAAGGCTTAGTAAATATATCTGCAAGCTCATCAGCACTAGGAACAAACTTTGGATCAATCAGACCTTTTTCATAGCAATCCCTAATAAAATGATGTCTGATCTCAATATGTTTGGTCCTAGAATGCTGGACTGGATTCTTAACAATACAAAGAGCTGAAGCACTATCCATTAGTAATGGAGTCTTAGTCTCTGAAATGCCATAATCCAATAATTGAATCTGAAGCCAAAGTACCTGAGATGTACAACTTACAGCAGCAATGTACTCAGCTTCAGCAGTGGATGTAGCAATTGATGTTTGTTTCTTACTCTGCCAAGAAACTAAATAATTGCCTAGGAATTGGCATCCGCCAGAAGTTGATTTTCTGGTCACTTTGCATCCTGCATAGTCACTATCAGAGAAGGCAACTAATTTGCAAGAATGCCCAGTGGAATACCAAAGTCCTAGTGATTGAGTACCTTGCAAATATCTAAAGATCCTTTTGACTGCAATCAAACGGGATTGTTTAGGTGCAGCCTGAAATCTAGCACAAACACATGTTGCAAACATAATGTCTGGTCTGGAAGCTGTAAGGTACATCAAGGACCCAATCATACATCTGTAAAGGGTTTTATCAACCGCTTTACCTTTCTGATCAACATCCAGTTGTGTGGTGCTACTCATAGGAGTAGAACATGGCTTACAGTTTTGTAAATCAAACTTATTCAAAAGATCTTTTGTATATTTGGACTGATGAATGAAGGTTCCATCAGCCCTTTGTTTAATTTGCAAACCTAGAAAGAACTGTAATTCTCCCATGGCACTCATTTCAAACTTCTTTTGCATTAAGTTTGTAAATTCATCACACAACTATGGATCAGAGGATGCAAAAATAATATCATCAACATAAATTTGAACAAATAGCTTATGTTGTCCCATTTTCTTTATGAATAAAGTTTTATCAATGGAGCCTCTAGTGAAATTATTTTGTAGAAGAAAATTCGATAATGTTTCATACCAGGCCCTAGGAGCTTGTTTTAACCCATAAAGAGCCTTATCAAGCTTATACACCCAATCAGGATGTTTATTGTCCTCAAAACCTGGTGGTTGACACACATAAACTTCCTCTTTTATTTTACCATATAGAAAGGCACTTTTGACATCCATTTGAAAAACTTTAAGATTGTGAAAGGTAGCATAGGCTAAGAACAATCTAATTGCCTCCAGTCTGGCTACAGGGGCAAATGTTTCATCATAATCAATACGTTCTTCTTGTGCAAACCCCTGTACAACCAGCCTGGCCTTGTTCTTAACAATTTGGCCCTTTTCTTCTATTTTATTCCTAAACAACCATTTAGTGTCTATTGCACACTTACCTTGGGGTAAAGGAACAAGCTCCCACACTTGCTCCTTTTTGAACTGAAGAAGCTCAAGCTGCATTGCTTCAACCCATCCATTGTCTCTTAGTGCAACATGGTAGTTCTTTGGCTCTTGCTGACTCATGCAGAGAGCATAGAAGCAGAAATTGGACAATTGACTTCTTGTTGAAACTCCAGCATTGATATCACCAATGATTTGAGACATTGGTTGATTCTTCAGCTCTTGATATACAATGAGATCTGTGCAAGTATTTGTAGGACCTTCAGCAGCAACAGATGGTGATGCAGATTCTAGAAATCATGTTGGAGATGGCAACTCAAATGAAGTAGATTATTCAGAAATCTCATTAGCATTTGTTGTGGATGGAACTGCTGAAGCTACAGGAGCATCAGGTTTAGATGACTTAGGCAGTTGGTCACTAAACCTGAAAAGGTGAGTACTGGCTATATCATCATCAGTACCACCAGGTGGAGAACTGTTGACAGGAGCAACAGCTGGAGCCTGATAAGGAACATATTGCAGTATGTCCAAATCAAATAACTCCACAGGGTTTTGTGGAATCTTGTCCTTTGGAGATTCATTAAACTTCACACGTAAAGTCTCTTCAACTATCTTTGTGCTGTAGTTGAAAACTCTATATGCCTTGCAAGTTGATGAATAACCAATAAAATACCCTGCATCCACCTTTGATTCAAACTTCTGGAGTGGATTGCTTGTGTTGAGAATGTAACAGGGACACCCAAATGCTCTAAAGAATGAAATCAAAGGGGCAAAATAATATAGTACTTCATAAGGAGTCTTCATCAACCTTTGATTCACTAACATTCTATTGTGCACATAGCAAGTTGTGTTGACAGCTTCAGCCCAAAAGGCCAGTGGCAAACCTGAATCAGCCAACATTGACCTTGCAGCTTCAATGAGGGTCCTGTTCTTTCTCTCCACCACTCCATTTTGTTCAGGAGTTCTTGGAATGCTGAACTGCCTCTTAATTCCCTTTGACAAGTAGAAGTCATCAAGTGTATGATTTCTAAATTCTATGCCATTATCACTCCTCACACACTTGGCTGGAAGGGAATACTGCTTCTCCACATATAACACAAAGTTCATAATAGCTTTTGCAGCTTCATCTTTGGAATGTAAGAAGAAAGTCCATACAAATCTAGAGTAATCATCCACAATTACCAGACAGTATTTCTTTTTGCCATGCTCTTCTGATCCATATGCAGTAATTGTAAGCAGGCAGTGGATTTGGCTCTTCTATTGGAGGGAATGAGACTTTGTGTTGTTTCCCCTTTAAACAAGCAATGCAGTTGTCTTCACATTTGAACTCCTTCACAGGCAACCCTCTTACTAAACCATGGTGTATCAGCTGGTTCATGTTTTTAAGATTCACATGACCCAGCCTTCTATGCCATAGAGTAGATTCTTGAGGAGAAGCCTTGGAAAATAGGCAAGGATGTCCTTTTAGATCTATTTTCTTGGAGAGATCTAAGGCATATACTCTTCCTGTCCTGTTGGCCTTCAGGAGAGTATGATCATCCAACACCTTGTCAATCAATCTCAGAACTTTGGATGACAGAATCCTGCAGTTCTGACTGGTGAAAATAGCAACATGGCCTTTATCACTCATTTGACTGACACTCAAGAGGTTGTACTTGAGATTCTCCACATGGTTAACATCATCAAACCTTATTTCCCCATTGGAAACAAAGCCTTTGCCGATGATGTAACCCTTAGCATCATTGCAAAAAGAGACAGACCCCTTCTTTCCTTGAGAGTAGTCATTAAGAAGAGAGCTGGTCCCTGTCATATGCATGGATCCTCCACTGTCTACATACCAGATGCTTCTTTGGCATGCTGAAGAACCCTGCAATCATCACAACAAATTAGTTAGGTTTTAAGACCCAAACCTATTTGGTTTTGGGTCTGTTCTTATCAACAGATGGTAAACTAACTAGTTTGTTATGAATAACAGCCTGAGGTAATGGAGATGGTGTAGAAGAGGAATCCTTTGGCTTGGATTTCCTTTTCTGTGGTTTCAGCACAGGAGCATCTAATTGGTTGACTCTCCCCAATAGATGTTGAACCATCATAACAAGTTGTGTCTGATTTTGTGATAAAGCTTTCAGCTCATTAGACACATTAGTACTTGAGTTTGATGGATTCCTGTGTTGTACCATCTTAATTTAAACAACCTTAGCTATTGCCTGATTTACCCCTTCCTTTTTGGATTTCTTTTTAGACTTTAGGGTTACAGGTTTTGATGTTGCTGGTACAAACTTGGTCGCAAACTCAGTTTTCATTATGCCCATTTTTTTAATGGTCTCATTGTGTTTGAGTTTGGAGCCCTTTTTATACCAGCAATCATCAGTAAGATGATTGAATAAGCCACATATTTCACATGGCTTTTTCTTCATCTTTAGTTGATCATCTGCTGAAGAAGATGAAACAACTGAAGACTTTTTCTTCAGCAGTTTGGTATCAGTACTTGCAGTTTTCTTCCTTGCAGTACTTGCTTTCTAGATATCTTCTTCAGTAGTTTTCCCACCCTTTCTACTTGCAGTTTTTTTCCCTTCAGTACTTGCAGTAGAACGGGTTTGTTCTTCAGGTGTTATAACACCTGAAGTGATCAACCTTTTGATCATGTGAGTGCCAGCATTTGAACCATCAGCTGTTTCAGCATAAGCTGATTGGTTTTGTGGGGAATTAATGCTGACGTCAACCTCTGATAGTGCTGTATCAGATAGTAAATCACATGATGAGAAGGATTGGTTATTGCTTTCTCCTTCAGATTCTACTTCTGCTCTGGAAGTAAAATCTGTAGGAGGAGCATTGTGATTATAACCAATGCCAAACTTCACATTGGAAGCTGATTGCTTGCTGAGAAGCATTTCAAAACCCTTGCAGGATTGTACCCAGCGATCACACTCTACCTGGGTAGCTGCAAGTGTTTCCTTGAGGTCTTTATACTTCTCTAGAAGTACCTCTTCCCTAGCCTTATCATCAGTGATTTGGTATTTAAGTTTATAAATCTCATCATTCTTATCATTAAGCACAGACTCAAATTCAGCTTTTCTTTTGGAAATTATTTGCTCTAGCTCATGGTTTTTGTTAATTAATGCTATATTTTCCTCTCTAATAGATTCAAATATGGCTATGCATGATTCAGAACATAACTTGGCTTTGGCCTCAGAGGATACCTGTGATACCTGTGATATGGAGGCATTGGAGGATGAGCTATCAGCAGACTCCAGGGCCATGAGAGCAAGGTTTCCAAAAGGATTGTCACCGCCATGTTTACCAGCACCAGGAAACAGTTGTTCATGACCAGACACATCATCTGGTAAACTGCTCCAGTCAACAACTCCTAGGGTGAAAAAGCTATGTTGTTGAGGTTGAGATTGTTGATGAGATTGGGATGGTTGAGGCACAGGAAGAGCATGAGGTTGTTGACCAATGGGTGCTTGAGCTTGACTGGTCTGTGGCATGTAGAAGCAAGGGTAAGGATATGGCATAGGACTTTGAGGAACAAAGTATGCAGGTGATGACTTAGCTTCTGATGGATGACCAGAACTGGTGGAATGTTGCCCTTTGTTCTATAAGCTATTGCTTAGGAAAGTCACAAAGGGTGCAGATGAGTTAGATCCAGATGATCTACACTCTCTAGCAAAGTGTCTAAGCCTATGGAACTTGTGACACCTCAACTTGCTCTTATCAAAACCAACTTTGGTTTTACCAGAGAATCCAGGGAATTTCCTACCAGTTCTTTTGTAGAACTTTTGAGATCTGATATTGATCATTGCCATTTGGCTCAAAATATCCATCTCTTCCAGATCATCATCTGGAATGCCCTTCAGATTCTCCATCAAAAAGCATAAGTTATCACTGCTACCACCTGAACTACCATCAACACCAACAAAAGCATGTTCAGTATTAGTAGAGAAATCAATATGCTCATCATAGACACTCTCTGATGCAGCATATTCTGACTCCTGACCTATCAGTGCAGTATTGCCTGATACAAAGTCAACAGTGAGCTTACCAGATGATGACAACTTCCTTTTCTATTCTACCTCTCTTTCAAATGTAAGAAGTTTCCCATGAAGTTGGGTGAGAGATAGAGTGCTCAGATTTGCACCAGAGCGTAGGACAATAGTGTATGTGTCCCATCTCTCAGGCAGGGATCTGAGAAATCGGTTGTTCATCTGGCTGTTTGAATACTCTTATTTAACCATTTTCAGCTCAGAAATCAAACATGAGAATCGCTCAAACTGTTGAGTCAGAGTCTCACCCTTCCTATGAGAGAATGTCTCATATTGTTGGGCGAGGATTTCCCTAGTGTTTGCTAAGACCTCATCAGTTCCTCCGAATTGTTTCTTCAGAGCAACCCAGAGATCATGAGCAGTTTCATGATACAGAAGCCCTGAATAGATTTCATTAGGCAGTGCCATGGCCAGAATTCCACGGGCTTTAGCATCAATTTCGAACAACTTTAGATCTTCGTCCGAATATTGATCAGGTTTCTTCGGAACCTTCTCATTTGATTCAGGAACGCTCACCATAGGCTTGTATGGTCCATGCACCACTGATTTCCAACAACCAGTGCTGTTGATAGACAGATGATGGAGCATACGTCGTTGCCATATGTTATACTCACTCCTAACAAGCATCGGAGGCTTTGTTGAGGAGCCAGTATTGTGAGGATCAATTGTTGGTGTCGTCATTTCAGAATTCAGACAAATTCAAGGTAAACTAAGCAAATTTAGCTCAAAATCACTTAGAACCTCAAATTGAATGGCCAGAAGCAACATAAACTCAATCTCTATAACTGATTCTTGCAAATTTGCTAAGGTAAACTAAACAAATTTATCTCAAAATCACTTAGAACCTCAAATTGAATGGCAAGAAGCAACAGAAACTCAATCTCTATAACTTATTCTTGCAAATTTGCTAATTCGATCAAATGTAGATAGCAAAAGAGCAGTTTCAATGATCAATTCTTAAATCGATCAATGATTAACCAGCTCTGATACCATTTGAAAGGATCTCAGCATCTAGTTTGATCAATTGGATTAGATTTGCAGTGGAATTAGCACACGAATTAACAAATTCAAACAAGAACACAAGAGATTTATCAATGAAACAGTACGGTTATAGAATAAGAGAGAGTTTCTGCTAAAAGATATATTTCATTCAATATATGCTTCGGCAACTTACAATTAGGTCATCCTTCCTTTTTATAGGGAATGATGACGTCAGTTGATGTCACTTGTTAGTGACATCTAACTGTTATTATAACAAACTACTGAAAGTTAACACAACTACTGAAGATGTCAAACAGCTAACATCTTCTTACAAAAATACTAAGTGTTAACTATCACTACAACTACTGATAAGAAACTACTGAAACTACAATGACTGAAGAACATGCTCTTCAGTCGTTTTACAAGTACTGAAAAAGAAATGAAACTACCGAAAAGAAAAGACTGAAAGGAAACTATCACAACAACTGAAGAATACTTCTTCAGCTGTTGTGACAAAGTCTGAAGGCTTCAGTACTTGGACTTCAGACTTGAACTTCAGTTGTTGTCATCAGCTGATGTCTTCAGTTATTGTCATCAGCTGATGTCTTCAGTCTTTGTCTTCTGTCTTTGTACTTCAACTGTTGATCTTCAGTACTTTAGTCTTCAGCTGTTGATCTTCAGTACTTTAGTCTTCAGCTGTTGATCTTCAGTACTTTAGTCTTCAGCTGTTGATCTTCAGTACTTTAGTCTTCAGCTGTTGATCTTCAGTACTTTAGTCTTCACCTGCTGAAGTCTTCAGCACTTTAGTCTTCAGCTGTTGATGTCTTCAGTCTTTGTCAAACAACTTGTTGGGTCTCTATAAGGCTGGTGCAACCAAAACTACTTCACATAGTCAATTTTGGTGCTACATTCAAAGGCTGAGAACTTCCGAAGTCTGAAGACATCTTCCGAAGACAAAGCCTGAAGATAACAGCTGAAGACATCAGCTGAAGACATCAGCTGAAGACATCTTTCGAAGACAAAGTCTGAAGACAAGAGCCAAAGACAAAGTCTGAAGACAAGAGCTGAAAACAAAGTCTGAAGACAAGAGCTGAAGACAAAGTCTGAAGACAAGAGCTGAAGACAAAGTCTGAAGACAAACTCTACTTCCGAAGACAAAGAAGACTCCAAGCCTCAGAAGAAGCAGTCTTCCGAAGTATAAGTGGCTTTGGAAGAAGTTATTCTTCCGAAGCAATTTAACATTCGGAAGACATTGCTATAACCAGTAGACATAAGTATGGTCTCTGACAATCCACTGCAGACCTCTGATACAGCATGGCTTCTTCCTAAAGAGCCATGTTGTTGACCATACTTTATTCTACTGTTTACCTTTTTATGATACTACATGTTACCAACTTTATTTGGTGATAAAAGGTAAGTCAAGGACATGTCCTGACTACCAAATCTCAGATAAGATATCCGAGATACCTTAACCTATAGTATTGTAGTATAGGCTTTTGGTTATAGGTTTCCAGCTGGGATCAAAGTATATCCGGCTGTAGGTAGTAGTATATATAGTTCTCATTGTAACTCAATAGATAGAGAGATTGTGTCTTGTAAGAGTCTTGTAATCCTTTGCGTTGAGAATCAATATATAAAAGTACCTTGAAAATTTACATCCTGTATTTATTATCATTTGCTACTTGTTATATGTGATCAACTCTTGTTAAGACTCTTTCTGAGTGTTGTTCAAGGTGAGTTTGAGAGAAAGAAACCACTTTTTGAGTGACCAAAACCGATCCTGCAATTGGTATCAGAGCTTTGGCTCTTGATTGCGTGATCTAACCATCCAAATCAAATCATTTTTCACTCCTCCCTATAACCCATTCTCTCAAATGGCTGCTCTCTCAAAATCTGATATGGAAACTGGTACCATGACTAAGTCCCCACTGATAACCCCTGAAGATTTTGACACATGGTGCACTAGAATGGAAGGCTTCATCAAGTGTCAAGACTTAAGGATGTGGGGCTCCATTGTTAATGGTCCTTTCATACCATGCAGTACTTCTGCTACTGGTAATCACATTATTCCAAAAGATATTGATGATTACTCAGAAGAAGATAGGAAAAGAATAGAGCTTGATCAAAGGGCTATGACTTCTCTTCAAACTACTCTTCCAAACTCCATCTACAGAGGCTTCAAGAAGTGCAAAACAGCTAAAGATCTATGGGATGCACTGAAGCTCATTTATGAAGGATCCAAGGAAACTAAAGAGAACAAGAAGGATCTCTTAAAGCAGCAGTTTGAGAACTTCACTTTCAAGGATGGAGAGACCTTGACTCAACAATACTTCAGGTACGTTGAGATAGTGGATACTCCGGTGGATATTGGAGTACCTCTTGAGAATAGAGACATAGTTAGGAAGTTCATGTCTTCCCTTCCTAAACTATGGACACACTACTGTGTTGTAATCAAGAGAACTTCGGACCTTAAAACTCTTTCTCTCACAGAGTTGTATGGTATCCTAAGTGCATTCCAGATGTAGATGAACATGCAGAACTCCTCTGGTAACTCCAATAACCAACTGAGTTCAGACCTTCATGTGGTTGAAAGGGAAATCACAGAACCACAACATCAGTTGCTATGCTACCCTGACAACTCACATATTGGACCCTACATTACTCTACCTGAGACACCAAGGTCTCAAAAGGCTCAACACAACTCCTTTTAGCATAGTTGTGCCTTTGTCTCTGGAGGTGGACACTCTGGTGATTTTCAATATTGCTTTGATGATCTCGAGTGCTTCAGTCTAGATGATGTAGAGTATGTGGACATTGTCCAATAGATGGCTCTCTTAACCTACAGAGTGAAGAAGTTCTTCAAGAGAACTGGAAGGCAATTCCCTCAAAACCCTATCAAGCAAGTTTGGGTTTGACAAGAGCAAAGTAAAGTGTTACAACTGCAACCAACTAGGTCACTTTGCTAGGGAATTCAAGGCTCCCAAGAAAAACCTGGGAACCCCACAGGCCTCCACACATCCCTCAAAGCACAAAGAGAAGACAACTGAAACAGCTGCAATAGCTCAAGAAGTTGACTGGAGCTTCATGGTACAGGATGTGACTCCCGCTCTAGCATTCATGGCCGGAACAGATGATGCACAGTTATATGAACATCTTTGCACTCCAGCCTGTATTGCTAAGGTTAAACTGTATAAGGATTAGAATATGGAAATCAGATCTGATGTTGAGTCATTAAATATCTTAAAATTTGACTTTAAAAGAGCTGAATCTGACTATCAAAAGAAAATTGAGGAGTTAGAGAAAACTGTGTCTCTTTTAAAACATGAACAAACCAGTTACAAGACTCAAATCAAAGATCTGATATCCAAGCTGTCTGAAGCACAAGCCCGGCTTGTCACTGCTAAGGCTCAGGCCAGGAAGCAAGCTATTGTTGAGCAAAACTTCCAAGCTATTCTTGCATAATCCTCCCATTCCAAAATGTTTTATCAAAACAAAGAAGGGTTGGGAACCAATGAAATAGCTCCACCACACTCTTATGAGTCTATTAGACTACCTAGATGTGGTACTGAGGAGCAAGAGGTTCTAACTGCTGACCCTTCTCCATTGGAACTAAAGGATGAGGCAAAAATAGTGGCCACCACAGGGGAGAAATAGGAAGATACACTCATCTCCACCTGTGAAGATCAAATCCTAACCACCAAGGCAAGAAGAAGCTGAGCTAAAGCTGCTAGAAAGACTGCCAAGAAAGTTGCTGAGTCCAAGCTGAAGATTGACCCAAAGCAAAAAGGTGTCTTCATCTCTGTTGGATTCCAAGTGGTAGGTACTTCTGATTCGGGAAAGAAGTGTAGTACCTGCACTCCTGTCCTACTAAAGGATCAGAAGTTGAAAGGGAAAGTTGCTGATGAAGAAAAGAAACCCAAGAAACAACAATCTTCAAATTCCCAAAAGACTAACATTGCATGCATAATGTGTGGTCTGCATAACCACATGGCTAAAGATTGTTACTACAATCCAGCAAGCACACACTATGCAAATAATGTTAGAAAAGAAGGAGTCAGGGAAAGTTTCACATTTCAAACGGTTCAAATGATGAAAAAGGGAAAGTTGGTCTCGGAAGCCAAGTTGCTTTCGGAAGAAAATTTCTTCAGAAGGGAAAATGGCTTCGGAAGTCAAAGCTTCTAAGGTTCGGAAGAACAAGAAAGCTCCCTTGAAACCATCCCAAAAGAAGACTTCTTCAGAAGAAAATGTGGTGAAGGCTTCTTCCGAAAAGAAAGAATCTTCGGAAGAAGACCATGCTGCAAAAGCTTCAAAAAGCTTATCCTCAAAGATCAACCAAGGGATGGATTGGAAGATCAAGGAAGATGCCGCAGCCCAAACCTCTTCTTCAATGACCTCTATTGAGCCCCAATGCATATCTTTTGGTTCAATTATGTCATTATCCTTGGAAGAGCCCAAGACCAGTAAGGCTTGGGCTTCCAAACAAAACTAACCATCTCATCTTATGTGTAGGGACATCCATTTGACAAGAACAACAATGTCTGGATTGTAGATAGTGGATGCTCCAGGCACATGACAGGGAACAGATCTCTCCTTCAGCAATTCCAAAACTATGATGGAGGGCCTGTCCAATTTAGAGGTGAGACCGGAGGATATATTTCTGGCAAAGGAAGTATATCCAATGGTAGAATAAACATTGACAAAGTTCACTTTGCCAAACAGCTTGAACACAATCTGTTAAGTGTTTCTTAATTCTGTGACCAAAAGCATCAAATGCTTTTCACAGAACATGAGGGCATTATCCTCAAACCAGGGATGACAATTCCTCCAGAATTGGTGCTTCTTAGATCTCCCAGGAAACGGGATATGTACAAGCTAGATATGAACAATGCTTCTCCTATGGGTGAAGTATCATGCTTTCTTTCCAAAGCTAATAGGGATGAGTCAACACTATGGCATAAATGCATGTGTCATGTAAATTTTAAGACAATGAATAAATTGGCTAAAAATAACTTGGTACATGGTCTGCCTAAAAAGGAATTTTACCGCAAAGATAACTGTGTTGCATGCCTAAAAGGGAAACAACACAGGTCATCTCATAAATCCAAATGTGCCAACTCCATCACTACTCCATTACACTTACTGCACATGGATCTCTTTGGTCCCACAAGTATAATGAGCATTAGAAGGAAATCATACCGCCTTGTGATTGTTGATGATTTTATAAGATTTACGCGGGTATTCTTTTTAAGAAGTAAAGATGAAACTGCTGAAACGTTAAATTCTTTTATTCTTAAAATAGAAAATCAAATTGATCACAAGGTTAAGATCATTAGAAGTGATCAAGGGACTAAGTTTAAGAACTTTGTTCTTGACTCATTCTGTGACTCAAAAGGGATTACCAGACAATATAGTGCTCCCAGAACTCCTTAACAAAATGGTGTTGCTGAGAGGAGGAATAGGACACTTATTGAGGCTGCTCGAACTATGTTAGCTGATTCAAAACTACCTCTAATATTCTGGGCAGAGGTAGTTAGCACTGCATGCTATGTGCAGAACAGGGTTCTTGTAGTTAAGCCCCATGGAAAACCCCTTACGAGTTATGGAACAAGAGGCCACCGTTCATTGGCTTTCTAAGGTCCTTTGGCTGCAGGTGTACCATACTTAACACAAAAGACAACTTAGCAAAGTTTGCTGAGAAGTCAGATGATGCTATCTTTGTTGGATACTCTTCTTGCTCCAAAGCTTATAGAGTATACAACATTAAGAATCAACAATTTGAGGTCTCATCCAATATAGTTGTTAATGAGCACACTCCTTGTGTTAGGGGGAATGGACCTGATTATATCTTTTACTTAGAATTGTTTCCAAACTATTCTAAACCATCTTGTGAGAATGTTTCAGCTGGAACAGGTGCTCAAGGTGATGCTGATGCCGATGCTAATCAACTATTTGAGCTACCCAGACCTCTTCCAAATTCTCCAAGAGCTGAAAGACAACAAGCTTCATCCATTCACAGATCAGATAGTGTAACTGTCTCAAGGAATAGTGAAGCTTCAACAAGTGAATCACTTGATGAACCTCAAAAGTCATCAGGTGATCCATTACAACACCAGGTTGAAAGAAGTAGTATTCTGAAGGAACAGGCAACTGTTAATACTACTTCACGACCAACCATGGATGATGATTCTCAGTCATTCAATCAGTCCTCATTAAATGACTTTGAAACAGCAGCTGGACAGAGTGATCCAGTTCCTGATTAGAATATGTCCAATCTGGACCTATCTCTGCAAGAGGAAGTGATTCCTCGTCTTAGAATTCATAACACTCATCCAACTGAAAACATCATAGGGAATGTCTCTCAAGGTGTGAGAACAAGAGGGCAGACTCATCATGGGAATGTCTACTTGTACTCATGCTTCTTATCTCAGATGGAACCCAAGAAGGTGGAAGATGCCTTGGAAGATAGTAGTTGGGTTGAATCGATGCAGGAGGAGCTGCATCAATTCAGAAGACAAAAGGTTGGAATCTATGCCCACTAGTTTCTGGTCAAGTACCCATAGACACTAAATGGATATTCAGAAACAAGAAAGATGATAGAGGCTTGATTATTAAGAACAAGGTAAGATTAGTAGTTCAAGGATACACCCAAGAGGAAGGAATTGATTTTACTGATGTCTTTGCACCAGTTGCAAGACTTGAGGCAGTTAGGATCTTCCTTGCTTATGCTGCATCCAAGAACGTTACGGTCTACCTACTTGATGTCAAGTGTGCTTTTCTATATAGGGATATAGATAGGGAAATCTACGTATGTCAACCTCCAGGATTTGAAGACCCACAGCACCCCAACTATGTGTGCAAGCTGGACAAAGCTCTATATGGGCTACACCAAGCACCTAGGCTGTGGTATGAGACCTTGTCTCAGTTTCTCCTGAAGAATGGCTACACCAGAGGTACCATTGATAAGACTCTCTTCATCAGGAAGATTGGAGAAGACATTTTGCTAGTACAAGTCTATGTTGATGACATCATATTTGGTTCTTCAAATGACCAAATGTGTAAGGACTTTGAAAGCACTATGAAGCAGAAATTTGAGATGAGTTCCATGGGAAAAATGGACTTTTTCCTAGGAATTCAGGTGAAGCAATTGAAGGAAGGATTCTTCATCAATCAATCCAAGTATGTCAATGAAATCTTAGAGAGATTTGAGATGAAGGACTGTAAGCCAGCCAAGACACCCATGCCCAGAAACCATAATCTTTGCCCTGACCTTGAGGGGGAGGATACTGATCAATATCATTATAGAGAAATTATTGGTTCTCTGATGTATCTCACTGCTTGTAGACCTGATATCATGTTTGCCACTTGCATTTATGCAAGATATCAGGCTGCTCCAAAGGTGTCTCACCTAGCTGCTGCAAAGAGAATCCTCAGATACCTCAAAGGAGCACCTAAACTAGGTCTCTGGTATCCAAGAAATAGCGATTTCAATCTCTATGGATACTCTGACATGACAATGGTGGCTGTAACATTGACAAGAAATCCACATCAGGAGGATGTCAATTTCTTAGTGGAAGGATCATTTCATGGCAATGCAAGAAACAATCCTGTGTATCTACATCAACTGCTGAAGCTGAATACATCACTGCTGCTAGCTGCTGTGCTCAGTTGTTGTGGATTCAGAACCAGATGATAGACTATGGATTCAATTTCATGAGTACTCCTATCCATATTGACAACAACAGTGCTATCTCCATCACAGAAAATCCTGTGAAGCACTCCAAGACAAAGCACATTGATATCAGGTATCATTTCATTAGAGATATTCATGAGAAAAATCTGATAAAGTTAATCAAAGTTGACTCAAATGAACAATATGCTGATTTGTTCACAAAAGCTTTTGATGAACAAAGATTTAAGTATCTCATATCAGCTATTGGGATGATAAACATTGATTAACTATCTCTTTTGAAAGCTTTTTAATGTGTAATGTCTTATGTCAATACAATTTAAGCCCTGTTACAAAAGATCTCTTCGAAATATTCCAAGTGTAAATTTCTTCCGAAGAGGAATTAACTCTCGGAAGATATTTGTAAATATCTTCCTAAGTAAAATTCCTCAATGGAAATTTTGTTCTCGGAAGAGTTTTTAGTCTCGGAAGAAGCGATTGATTTCACATTAGATCTACTTCCGAAGCTTATAAAACTTTTCATTCGGAAAGCAGCTCTTACCTTCGGAAGCAATGTTTTGCTTCGGAAGAAAGAATTGCCTTCGGAAGACAAAATACCTTCGGAAACGTTTTATAGTAGGAAAGAGAGTTCATACTGTGTAACGGATATCTTTTTGGGCCCCACTCTGTAAAAGGTAAAGATTTTGTTGATAATGTCTGAATATTTAAAATTATCCCTTACCGCCACTGTCATTTCATAACCACCAACTGCCGCCCTACCACCATTACCTAAATTCCTGCCATTTAAATAATCCAGACTATTCAATTTCATCTTCTTTTACCGATTTACTGACCTAAACATTTCCTTCACTGCCAATCCTGAAATTCACCCAAGTTAAAGCTTACTTTCTCTTACAATGGCGCTAAACCCTCAGCACAACCAGGTCGCATTACTTGATTCATCAAGAGATGCTGACTTCACTGAAATCATCACCTTTCTTTCTGAATCAACCTACCACACGGCGCTTACCGTTAACCCCACCATTCACTCCAACCATATGACTGAATTTTGGAGAAACGGTCAAGCAGAAATCCTAAATGGGGTTCGCGTCCTAAAAACCCGCATTCGTGGACAGGAGTTGATCATAAGTGAAAAACTCATCAGGGAGCATCTAGATCTTCATGATGATGAATCTCCTACTGAGTTTCCTAAAGAAGACTTGGATGGCACATACATCCTCATGGGATATGGTGGAGAGGTGAGCAGGTCAACCGTCTACAAATTCAACTTCACATATCATTGGAAGTTTCTCCTGCACATCGTTCTTCACTGCCTATCCAACAAGTCTGGGGGATGGGATCAAATCCCACACGAACTAGGATGCCTAGTTCATGGGTTGGTGAAAGGGTTGCGCTTCAATTACTCAAGGTTTGTATTTACCAATCTGCTTGGTAATCTTAGAAGGGAAACATTTTTCATGTATCCCCGATATATTCAACACATCATTAACTGTGAGTTGGAACAGAGCAAGCTTGTCTGTGCAATTGCTCTAACTGTTCCTCAAGTGTGGCCTGCCATCTTCAAGACTTTGAAGAAGGTGTCCATCAACTTCACTGGCAGGTATACTCCTTTACCTCCAGATATGATTGAGCGTATAGCTCCTGGTGACATCCCTGTTGACCCCACAGGTGATGAACCCACACCAGCAACCCTCACCAAAAATGTCCCAATACCTTCTCCACCCATCAAATTCACATATCAGAGATGCCCCAAACGAACCCTTGTTCAATCTACTCTAATTGAACAAGCTCCTCCAGTTCAATCCAAAAGGACTAGAGTGGAAACATGGGCTCTCACTCAGTCCGAGGTCACACCATCCTTCACCATTGACCTCAATTTGGGTTTTGAGCCTCCTCAGTCTTAAGCCCAAGAGCCCGACACCCAAGCCTTTAGCCCACAGGGTGAGTATTTACACTCCCCTGTGCAGCCAACAAGGGACAGCCCCACAAGAGGCTCAATGCCTGTAGACATTGATCTAGGTCCCGGGTCAGTAGGTTTAACCTCTCTATCCTTCACTGACCTATTACTTCAAACTGATGAAGATATAACATCTCTCCATGGCCATGAAGTTGATCTTCAACCCCCTCTCAAAGATCAACAGAGCCAAGAGAGATCCCTTATCTCTAGCCCCCATCAGAAGCCAACAACTGAGGTGAGTCCCACTGATATGGAGGGGACTCATGTAGGCTCAGCTGCCACTACTCAGAGTCTCTCATTGAGCTCTTAGGACAGTGGTAACATCAATCAGACTGAGTCTATGGAAACTTTTCCCATTGATATCTCTGAAGGAGATGAATTTGAGCAAAGGTATCCAGGGTGCCAAGAAGCCACATCTGGTGGTGAGACTGAACATACTAGGTATGTCATCTCATCTCCCCGTGATTCTTCACATGAAGATGTGGGAAGTATGCAACTCACTCTTCAGTACTTGATCTCTAAAGTCTCAAGCCTTGAATATCAGGTTAAGATCTTAGAGAACAGGAGAGCTACTCAGCAACTGGAGATTGACAATCTCAAGGCTAAACTAGCTGAGAAACAGACAGAGAGGTCTGTTAGGCATGTACCTATCCAAGTCTCATTGACCTCTTCCTCTAGCTCATCTAGCTCTCAAGATGATGCTACCAAAAAAGGGGAGAAAGATCAGAGACAAACACCTGAGGAACCACCGATCCAGTCCTCTACTTCCCAAATCATTACCTTGCCTGAGTCATCTCAATCAATTCTCAATATTGACTCACAAGTGCTTCATGATGTCTACAGACTTTTCACAAAGTATTTATTGAGATCCACTTTATATCAGCCCAGCCCGGACACCACACTGATCTACTTTGGAGCTGAAGAGCTTCAAAGGCTGACTGCACCTTCTACCACCGTGGAAGAAGTTGGTCAACCTAAGGTCCACATGGAACCCAAGATTAACTTCGAAGGGGAAATGGGGACTGATGGCCCTGCAAATGAAACAGTTGGGACAGAACTTGCATCAGCATCTTCTTCCGAAGCTTAGGCTGAAACTTCCGAAGCTAAAGTTGAAGCTGAAGAAGAACAAGATAAGTCTTCCGAAGCTGAGATGGAAGCTGCGGAAGGATTGTTCAAAATGTCCAAAGAACTGATCATCACAGATGTCATTGCTGAAATAGTATCTGAGTTGAGTAAGGAGGACATTTCTGATCTACCTCCATCCCAAACACCAGCTGACCCTCTCTCACAATCCGAAACCTCTATCCAAGAACCACCACAATCAAGTTCTGTAAAAGACAAAGCAAAGAGAAAAATGACTGCGGAAGAGCTTCAGGAAGAGGAAAGGAATGAGAAGTTAAAGAAGAAAGGTATATTCTCTGCTGAGAAGCTGCTAGCTGCTAGTTCAAAGGCAGTTGCAGCCAATCAGGAGGAAATCAACAACAAGAGAAGGGAAGCACTCATTGATCAACTTATCAACTTAGGAGCTGCCAATGAGGAAGTACTCCTGCTACCACTAGAGAAGTTGGTGACTTTGGAGAGGACAACCAGGCTACAACAACAAGAAGAAGCCAGGTTGGCCTTAGAGAGGGAAGAGGAGGAACAAAGGAAAGCCACCTTGCAGCTGAGAGAAGCTGGGATTAAATTCCTACTCTCTAGAGGCTTCAATCTTTCAGAACTCTCTCCACATGATGATGATATGATCCTTTTGCTCCACAATAAAGAGCAGGATCAAATGGAGAAAGAAAGAAAGAAGGCTGCAAGGGAGAAGTTGAAGGAGAAGAAGCAGAGGAAAGAAGTAGAGAGGGTCACTGCAGCCAAGAAGTCCGGAGACAAAGCCTGGATGAAAGACTATCTCCGGGCTCACGGCTTCTCTGGTAGGCAGGTGGATAGTCAGTGAAATAAAGGCTGACATCCGTATGGGAAAAAGGAAGGAGATATATAGAAGGGGATAGGGAATGATCTTTACCCCAACCACTCAACCACACCCAACCACTCAACCACAACCAACCACTCAACCACAACTTACACCAGAAAAACCAATCCTATTTCCCATCAAAACCGAGCCCTTAGATGAAACCTTCACCCCTGAACCTACAACTCTACCCATACTCACTTCATCACCACAATCACCTAAACTTCCCATCCTTAAACCCAAAACACAACCAAGAACCACTAAACCCATACTTACCCAACTGATACCAAGACCATCCCCTTAGCCTTCTCAACATCTCTCCCTTGAAGAGTTTAAGGAAATCAAGACAAAGCTCAACAACTGCACAACTTTGAGCAACATCTCCTGTGAGGAAGATCTCATCAACATAACCTATGTTGATGACTCTTCAAGTTCCCTCACACTAGATCAGTTTCTTGATTTGCCTATAGGAACTTTGGGCCAGGCTGCAATACTTCTCGATCTCAACTCTGATTCTCTGAATGCTGAAGAGAAGAGACTTAGAAGAAAACTGGTGACTCTACTGGATACAAGGAAGGAGGACAGGATTCCTAGTCAGTCTCCTGTGCCTAGGAAAAGTATAATCCAGTGGAGGTTCGATGAAACTTCTCACAACATGGTTATGGAAAGAGAGAATGGTGAAATCAACCGGCTTAATGCCACTTCTCTATTGCATCTCAGCAGATTTTACATTACTGAGCTGGCAGAGAAGCCATTCTCCAATCCCTCCAACTCTGAGACTGCTGCTGTCATTAGGAATCATCTCAGTAGTATTCACTTGGCTGAGCTAACTGCAAAGGCAAAGGTCAATGAAGAGTTGAAGCTGAGAAGATAGGAAGAAAAGGAAAGACCTACCACCAAGGGTGCAGCCTTTCTACAGATGGTGAAGGGTCCGGAATTGGAACCAATAGTTAGATGGGAATATGACTATACTTCCCATCAACTAACTCTTTTCAGAGGGCCACAAGAAAGGGTACATATAATCCAAGGTAACAGACTAGATGTACTGTCTACCAAGGATTTGTACAAACTTCTCAGCACCACATCAGGGAAAAACAAGGAAACAGACAGATATCTACTTTCCTTGGTGCTGAAAGTTTTGAGAAGAAGAGACGAGTAAAGTTTTGGTAGCATCAGCCTATGGGGAGTTTGTTGGGTCTCTATAAGGCTGGTGCAACCAAAACTACTTCACATAGTCAATTTTGGTGCTACATTCAAAGGCTTCCGAAGCCAAGTATGAGAACTTCTGAAGTCTGAAGACATCTTCCGAAGACAAAGTCTAAAGATAACAGCTGAAGACATTAGCTGAAGACATCAGCTGAAGAATCTTCCAAAGACAAAGTTTGAAGACAAGAGCTGAAGACAAAGTCTGAAGACAAGAGCTGAAGACAAAGTCTGAAGACAAGAGCTGAAGACAAAGTCTGAAGACAAGAGCTGAAGACAAAGTCTGAAGACAAGAGCTGAAGACAAAGTCTGAAGACAAACTCTACTTCCGAAGACGAAGAAGACTCCAAGCCTCGGAAGAAGCAGTCTTCCGAAGTATAAGTGGCTTCGGAAGAAGTTACTCTTCCGAAGCAATTAACCTTCGGAAGACATTGCTATAACCAGTAGACATAAGTATGGTCTCTGATAATCCGCTGCAGACCTCTGATACAGCATGGCTTCTTCCTAAAGAGCCATGTTGTTGACCATACTTTATTCTACTGTTTACCTTTTTATGATAGTGCATGTTACCAACTTTAGTTGGTGACAAAAGGTAAGTCAGGGACATGTCCTGACTACCAAATCTCAGATAAGATATCCGAGATACCTTAACCTATATTCTTGTAGTATAGGCTTTTGGTTATAGGTTTCCAGCTGGGATCAAAGTATATCCGGCTGTAGGTAGTATTATATATAGTTCTCATTGTAACTCAATAGATAGAGAGATTATGCCTTGTAAGAGTCTTATAATCCTTTGAGTTGAGAATCAATATATAAAAGTACCTTGAAAATTTACTTCCTGTATTTATTATCATTTGCTACTTGTTATATTGTGATCAACTCTTGTTAAGACTCTTTCTGAGTGTTGTTCAAGGTGAGTTTGAGAGAAAGAAACCACTTGTTGAGTGACCAAAATCGATCCTGCATAACTGATGAGGCTTTCAGCAGTTGTTGTGATGTCTTGTGGGACTTAAAGGTTTTTCTGATCTGGCTCATTGGTTCTTTTGGTCCAACATACCCAACTACCCGAACTAGTTAAGGAAGCACAGATAGATGCCTTGAAAGAGGAAAATATGGGTTCTGAGTCATTACGGGGAATGGATAAGCAATTGGTAGTGAAAGAGGATGAAATTCGGTACTTCATGGATAGACTTTGGGTGCCTGTCTATGGAAATCTAAGAGATTTAGTTATGAGTGAAGCACACAAGTCTAAATACTCCATACGTCCTGGATCTGACAAGATGTATCACGACCTAAAGGCGCACTATTGGTGGCCTAATATGAAGGCGGATGTTGCTACGTACGTGAGGAAGTATTTGACCTGCTCGAAGGTAAAGGTGGAATACCAAAAACCATCCGGACTGTTACAACAACCTGAGATACCAATGTGGAAATGGGAACAAATTTTTATGGATTTTATCACGAAATTACCCTGGACTAATACTGGTTGTGACACAATCTAGGTTATTGTGGACCGGTTGACCAAATCTGCTCACTTCCTTGCAATTAAGGAAACGGATAAGATGGAGAAATTAACTCGACTGTATCTTAAGGAAATCGTTTCGAGACACGGTGTACCGATCTCAATTATTTCTGATCGCGATGCTCGTTTCACGTCACACTTCTGGCAATCACTACAAAAATCTCTGGGTACACGATTGGATATGAGTATTGCTTATCATCGATAAACTGACGGCCAGAGTGAGCGTACCATACAGACTTTGGAGGATATGCTTCGCGCTTGTGTGATTGATTTCGGGAACAACTGGGAAGTTGACCTGCCATTGGTGGAATTTTCCTATAATAACAGTTATCACACTAGTATACAAGCAGCACCTTTCGAGGCATTTTATGGGAGAAAATGTAGATCACCGGTTTGCTGGGCTGAAATCGGTGATAGTCAACTAACGGGTCCCGAGCTAATTCATGAAATAACTGAGAAGATTGTGCAGATACGGAACCGTATGGCTGCAGCGTGAGATAGACAAAAAAGTTATGCTGACAAGAGACGTAAACCTCTGGAGTTTCAAATTGGCGACAAGGTCCTACTGAAAGTCTCACCGTGGAAAGGCGTAGTTCGGTTTGGCAAGCGAGGAAAGCTAAATCCGAGGTATGTTGGACCATTTGATATATTGGAAAGGATAGGTCCAGTGGCCTATCGGCTAGCTTTACCTGATTCACTGAGTGGAGTCCATAATGTGTTCCACGTTTCAAACCTGAAAAAGTGTCTATCTGACGAGACACTAATTGTACCACTAGAAGATGTTCAAGTGGATGAACAATTACGCTTTATCGAAGAACCAGTCGAGGTGATGGATCGTGAGGTGAAAACACTTAAGCAAAGCAAGATACCCATAGTCAAAGTTCGTTGGAACTCGCGACGTGGACCGGAATTCACTTGGGAACGTGAAGATCAAATGAAGCTTAAGTACCCTCAACTATTCGAGACGATGCCTGCAGAAAAAGGTATTGATTTAAATTTCTAGACGAAATTTCTTTCAACATGGGGATGATGTGACAACTCATCCAAAACTCACTAGATTTTGATTTATGTGTGCCAATACAGTAGACCAGTGATACAACACTCTCACCATGTGATGGAACACACTCACCATGTAACGCAATTTTCGGGACGAAAATTCTTTCAACATGGGAATAATGTGACATCCGGTAATTTTTCGTTACAAAACTCCGTTAGTTCCGTTAAGTTTTGCATACACGTGTCGTAAGCACACACTAGTTGTCGTTTGACGTTGGTAACCTAATAATAATAATCAAGGACAAACAATGATAATCTAATTAATAATGTTGATTATTAGTTGTGATTATGTGATTCATGATTTTATAGATTTTAAATATTTATTTTGTAGATTTTACGCGATAACGTGACTACGTGTTGTATATATATATTATGTGTTGTGTGACTTATTGTAAATGTTTATGATTATGATTATTGGTTAATAATACTTATGTTTTGTAGTTGAAAATTATTTAAAAGTGTTAGAAAGGTTAGTTTTTATAAAACACAAATAAAAGGGTTAATCTTGTAAATGGTCATTAAACTAAAAATTACCAAAATTACAACCCTAAACCCTCCCCCAAACCCATTTTCAGCGACAAACATCATCCTCATACCTTCATCTTGCGAATTCAAGCCTCTAAACAATAAACAATTCGATTTTGGTTGATTCAAAGGATTACAAGGTGTTTTACAAGTCCTGTTGTTGATTTCTACTCATCTAAAGGTTAGTATTGTGTTGTTTGGCGAATTTTGTGTTCTTGAGGTGCCTAGATCCGAAAGTTGATGATGATGATATGAAATTGATGGTTAATCTATGTTAGTATGATTGTGTGGACGCTAGATTAGGTGTGAATTTCATGTTTTACTATGGATTTTGATGTTTTAGCCAAATTAGGTCAAAGTAGGAACTTAATTAGGGGAAAATTCATGATTGATCAAATTGATATTATTTGATGGTTATATGATGTTAATGAGATGATATGAATGTTAGAATTTATTGATTGTGCAAGAAATTGGTGAATTTGAGGTGTTGTTCATAGGTTACTAACAATAGTAACTTTATTTGGCATGTAATGTGGAATTGTTAATGTGTTGATGTTATGGATGTGTTTATGATGTTGAGTAGGTGCTAGAATGTTGGTATGAATGCTAGAAAACTTAGAATGAATGTTGCTATTCATATCTTGCCAAAGTAGAAATTTTTGGATATGAATGGATGAATTATGCTAGTTTGATGTTGTTGATCATGTTTAGGTGTTGTTATGAACTTGAAATAGTATATTATTGATGGATTGTATATACATTGGGTGTTTAGTAGATTTTGGGATATACTTTCCCTCGTGTTGTATATATATATTATGTGTTGTGTGACTTATTGTAAATGTTTATGATTATGATTATTGGTTAATAATACTTATGTTTTGTAGTTGAAAATTATTTAAAAGTGTTAGAAAGGTTAGTTTTTATAAAACACAATAAAAGGGTTAATCTTGTAAATGGTCATTAAACTAAAAATTACCAAAATTACAACCCTAAACCCCCCAAACCCATTTTCGGCCGCAAACATCATCCTCACACCTTCATCTTGCGAATTCAAGCCTCTAAACACATAAACAATTCGATTTTGGTTGATTCAAAGGATTACAAGGTGTTTTACAAGTCCTATTGTTGATTTCTACTCATCTAAAGGTTAGTATTGTGTTGTTTGGCAAATTTTGTGTTCTTGAGGAGCCTAGATCCAAAAGTTGATGATGATGATATGAAATTGATGGTTAATCTATGTTAGTATGATTGTGTTGATGCTAGATTAGGTGTGAATTTCATGTTTTACTATGGATTTTGATGTTTTAGCCAAATTAGGTCAAACTAGGAACTTGATTTGGGGAAAATTCATGATTGATCAAATTGATGTTATTTGATGGTTGTATGATGTTAATGAGATGATATGAATGTTAGATTTCATTGATTGTGCATGAAATTGGTGAATTTGAGGTGTTGTTCATAGGTTACTAATAATAGTAACTTTATTTGGCATGTAATGTGGAATTGTTAATGTGTTGATGTTATGGATGTGTTTATGATGTTGATTAGGTGCTAGATTGTTGGTATAAATGCTAGAAAACTTAGAATGAATGTTTTTATTCATATCTTGCCAAAAGTAGAAACTTTTTGGATATGAATGGATGAATTATGCTAGTTTGATGTTGTTGATCATGTTTAGGTGTTGTTATGAACTTGAAATAGTATATTATTGATGGATTGTATATACATTGGGTGTTTAGTAGATTTTGGGATATACTTTCCCAAAAGGGAAACTTTATTTTGGATGAACATTGGATATTGGGAATTGGACATGTTCATGACATTAGGATCATGCTAGAATGATTGTTATGGACGCCTAACGTGATAGAACCTGTTCATTAGGTTGCATGGAATGTCTATTTGATTATATGTAATTTATGTACTTTGATGGTCATGCATGGTATTGAATGTTGATTAGTAACTAGGATATCATGTTTGGGACTGGAAATTGATCATAGTGATGTATGTTATATGTAATGGACACGTTGAATGTGTTGTGGTTAGTATGGATGCTTATTTGGTAAATTATCTGTTTTGACCCGTATATGCTAATTCATGGTTATAGGTCATACAAGTAGGTTATGCATGATCTGACCTTTTATATAATGCATTACAGGTGTTATGGGTACACTGAGCATGCTAGATATTAAGGACTTACCTAACTTGTATGATATTGCATAGCATGATGATCTAGGCAATGCATTGGGAATGTAGCACCATATGTGATGCATTGGAATATTAACCATGTGTGGTATATGCTCATGTCTGTTTAAATGGTTTACAACACATAATGTCACCAACGGGTCAAACGGGTCAACTGGGTCAAACATGTCTATTTTTCTAAAACCTCAAGTCTTTGGTTGTAGTGCACTTAGGGTTTCACATATTCTCTGTTTACACATACCCATGTACTTACATGATCTAGGTAACCTCTGAGGGGTGACTGTCCACTTTTCTTTCATGTAAAACTCTAAGTACTCGATACGCGTATCAGGTGAGTTCATGCCCCATTGCCTACTTAATCTCTTTTTGAGGGAGATAGCATACTGGTAACTCTACAAACACTTTATGTATTTAAGTTGTGTATGATATTGATATAGTGCTATTTACCATGATAAAGTCCTCACACTTTCGAATTGTTAATATTGAATAGCGGGGAAACTTAGGTAGTACTACTGGGTCTGACTAGCCCCACCTGTGTGACTCGAGGTCAACCGGGTGCAATTTGTCCTATGAACATTTGTCACGACCTGGTAAGTCGTGACACGAGGCAAACATATCACAGTCAGCTTCAATTGTGAAATCACTATGTATTAATATTGATTGTTAATAGCATACTACCGACATATTTACTCGTATTTTCTCAGGTGAAGTCACGACCTGGTAAGTCTGACTAGCCCCACTTTTCCTTGAACTCACCAACCATTGTGTTGACCTTTTAGTATGCTATTCTCAGGTTGGTAATCTAGCTTGCCGGTAGGAGCACGGCACGAGTCAGCATGCATTCTAAGGATTTAAACTACAAACATATTAACTCGTCTCTTAGTTATTGTTTTCAAATATTTGGTTACCACATGTTTTGCCATATGATACATTTACATACTTTGGGTTTGTCTTGTTTACAAAACGCTTCCGCAAGATTTTAAAGTTTGGACTGTGGTTTGTTTTATTTTTAAATATGGCATATAGAGTCGTTCCGAGTAACTATTGACTGTGATCCTGGTTTGTTCACATGCCTCGTGGTAAAACTCCGGACGTGGATTTTAAGGGTGTGACATTGATTACATCTAGGATTGGACCTAGAATAATAAAATGACTTATATTGTTACATGACGCTATAGAATCTTTTGTTTTATACTCAATGTATCTTATGAACCTTGATAATGTATATTATTGACACTTTGCAAATTGCATTGTGTGGCATGAACAATCTTAACCCTAACATCACGACGTTTCCGCCGTTAAGGTTGGGGTGTGACACTCTGGATAATCTTCTTCATTGACCATACGAGGTGGCTTAGTGCTTGTGCCAATCTTATTGTCGAGATTCAAAGTGGTAGTGATGTGCTTCATATTAGCCATTTTCTTACTTAGAAAAACAAATTCTTTACAAAATCTTCAAATTCAAAGTTCTTACATGAAAGCTCAAGTTGTCGCTCAAAATCTTAAAGTTCTTGCGTGAAGAGTGCAAAGTTCTCACGCGGATAGTTTTGTAACTGAATCTGGCGAAATCTTCAAGTTGTCACACGAAAAGAATCTATTGTAACAAACTTTTTGTAACAAACTCTTGCAAAAACAAGTTCTCGCGCGAAAACCTTACTTTTTGCAGAAATTCAACAAGTTTTCGCCTGATTGATCTCTTCGATTTTGAAGGTTTTCAGCTTCAATCTATTACCAAATTGATTAAACTTTCATTAATTAAGTGTTCAATTAGTGATTTAGGTTCAATTATGCTCCTAATTGTCTCTAATTGATTCAATTAAGCTCGGATTAAGCTCAAAACACCATCGATTCATCAATCAATGAACTTAACAGCTTCATCGTCTTTAAATTTGATCAATTTAAGTAGAAATCAAGCAAAAGTTCGAATAGCAACGATTCAATGCTCAAGAACTCTTCAAAACACTTCTTCAATCTTCAATTCAATCGATCTAAAGCAACAAGGCTTTGATACTAATTGTAAGGATCAACACTAATACGCAAGTCGATCTCGTGAGGAAAACACAGAATATAATCTCTCACGATAATAAGAAGAAGAAGGATCAAGCACATATGAACAAGAACATGAATAATTCAAAGTATATTGCTCTCTGATTTGAAGTGTTTACAATACGAGTGAAATCAGGAAATTACAAAAGCTCTCTATCTATGTTCTCTAATAATTACAAAGACTAAACATCTATTTATAACAAATGAAGTTCTCGCGCGAAATCAGTATTTCTCGCACGACTAGATGTTGTCACGCGAGAAGCAGTTTTCGCGTGGTAACTTTAGCTCTCGCGTGGACTTTGATCTTTATCTTCATCTTGATTTCATTTCCCGAGCCTGTAGGTTCAACCCCTACAGAAGTTAGCATTACAGTTTTACAGTGGCATGACAACCATTATGGTGTGTTTTTTGTGTCTTTCTTGAAGCACTAAAGTTTGATGAAGGAATGATCGCTATTGCGAGGTGTTGTTGTATTCGCGTTTTAATATTTGAGATCGTGGAGGATTTCTCGCGTAACGCATGTTGGGGAAAACCTAGTTAATGATAAAACATCATAAATTGCTTGAAATGATGGTCATGGGTAGGGAGGAGTAATGGCATTGTTTGTGGTCATCGGAATGTGTCCAAAATGAAAAAATCGGTTTTTAAGGAGTGGTTTTGATGCTTAGTGAAAGTGGGTGCCAAAGTGGGGTGGGTTGCCAGAAACACATTCGGTGCTTGGTGTGTAGTGGTGGCTGACAGCGGTGGTGGTCAGCGGTGGTTGGGTGGTGGTAGGTCGGTTGTCGACTGAAGTTGAAGGACTAGGGTATGCTTCTGGTCTAAAGTTTTTATTGTTTTTTATTCTTTTGCTTTGATTTACATTAATTACACAAATGGTTATTAGTTCGGTGTATATATTTTAATATATATTACTAAAATAATCATTTAAAGAGTGTTCTAGTCGGTTAATTTTAATTTGAAGGAAAACATAACGAATGTTAGTTTAATTTAACATCCAAACTTGTTAGAAAAATGAAATCACAAAATCAAAACATACGATGTTTTTTTTACTTAGTACACAAACTTGTTAGTTTGAAGAAGTTGTTAGTTTGACTAAATCACATGCAGCTATTTAGTTTACTTCATATGATATGATCTATTTTGTGAATGCATGAACTATGAATTATTTTAAGCAAAATCTTATGAATTTAAACAAACACCGAACAACGAACTTTAATTACATTCCTTCCCTTTTAAGCTTGTTATAAAGCGCATTAATAAGCGTGTCTCGTTTCTCAGATCTTGCTTCTTCTCTCATCACCCGTTGTTCTTCCCGCTCTCTCCACCTTTGATCCAACATTATTCGCTCATTCTCAAGAGTCTCCATCCTTTGTTGCCATTCAATCTCCTTCAGTCTCCTTTCTTCTTCTTTTGCTTCAAATGTTCTCATCCATTGCATCTCTAGTTGCATTTGTTGCTTCATGAATTCCTCTAGTATGTCCTTCAAGTTACTAGAAGTACTACCACTCGGATTGTTTCCGATACTACTCTTTACAGCCTTTCTTTTCTTGATCTTGCCACCGCTCATCTTTTCTAGATCACTTTCATCATTGTCATCGTCATCATCTGAAGATAATTGTGTCACAGGTCTCTTTTTAGATCCGCTAATCACTTGGCCCTCTGCTTCCATCCATAGCATCTTCTGCACTCGAGCTTCGAAAATTGCTTGCAGATCATTGTAAAATGGAAACTGTTGCCTCATTACATCATCATCCATCGTCTCACATCCCTAAATTTTTCATTCCAAGAAATTAAGCTACTTTAGTTTCTTACATTGCATATCATAACATATGATAATCACTGTATTATGTAAATGACACCCTAGATAGACGAATTAACAAAGAAAATTCCGTGCATCCGTTCATGGTAAAGAAAGGTTTCATTTGCTAACAGAAGTATCGTAGAGATCCACTCATAAATTAAGACATCTCCTATACATATAATAGATGAATTCACCAAATAATTTCCATTCTAGAAATGTTAGTTTGAACACATCTAGATCCGAATATATTGTTGATGTGTTCAAATTGTGGAACATGACAATTTATTTTTACCAGTTCTAGTGACAAATATTTATATAAATTATATACTATTTAATTCTATACGTTGAAACGTGATTGTTTTTCCTTTTTTTTTTTAAATGCGAACCATAAAAAATGTAATAGTCACAACATTTCTCCCGGAGAACCATTACATCTTTTTAGTCAATCATTCTTTCAGATTTCTAATAATAAACTTTTTACATATTTCTTGCTTCTAAACCCTTGAATAACCTATATATTTTATCAAGCTAAAAAGTCAATTACATAATTTGTCTTTCTAAAACATATATAATTGAATTTTTAGCTAAAAAATGTATTAATGATTATAGAGAAAAGAAAATATATAAATTCTCCTAAGTAATAATTTTTATAGTTGCTATAGAATTAAATGACTGTAATTTTCCGACATTATAAAATAGGGAGATATAAAATAATATTTTGAGATGAAGGGGTCATAAATTCTATCAAAGTTATGTACAATTTCACATATGATAACTTTTGTAATCAACAGAAATATGAACAATGAAAATATGTACAGTAATTTTCTAAGATACAAGAGCCATTATATTGTTAATAATATTTTTTGTACTATAATCAGTTTGCTGTTTACTGGCATATATTGTATTATTCAAAACTACTTTATTTCAATATATACATACATACATACATATATATATATATATATATATATATATATATATATATATATATATATATTAAATACACACACACATATATATATATCCATATATATATGTATGTATATATATCCATATATATATATATATATGTGTATATATATGTATATATATCCATATATATATGTATATATATATGTATATATATATATATATGTATATGTATATGTCTATATATATATATATATATGTATATATCTATATATATGTATATATATATATATCTATATATCTATATATATATATATATATGTATATATATATATATCTATATATCTATATATATATATATATATATATATATATATATATATATATATATATATATATATATGTGTGTGTATCTCTACATATCTATATATCTATATATATGTATATGTATATCTATATATCTATATATCTATATATATATATATATATCTATATGTATATCTATATATATATATATATATATCTATATGTATATCTATATATATATATATATATATATATATATATGTGTGTATATATATATATGTGTATATATATATGTATATATATATCTATATGTATATATATATATGTATATATATATGTATATATATACATACATATATATATATACGTGTGTGTGTGTGTGTGTATATATATATATGTATGGCACGGATCAAATGTTAATCCTCTATTATTGCGATACCCGCGTCAACTTTAGAAAATCAATCAAAATCATTATTTTTTTGTTGAAATAGTACCATTATACATATACAACATTATGTTCTTTTATGTATATGTGTATTGTTCTCTTGTTGGAATAGTATCATTATAAATATATATCTACTACTATATTAATAAGCAACTGTTGAGGGTAAAGTTGTCATTTACTCAAAACTCTTAAATTTAAGAGTTTTACAACTCTTGAAGCAATGTGTACAACAAACAAAGCACACATAAAGCAACAAAGGAGGGGGGTTTTCAAAATTCAAAAGCATTGTACAGGCATTCAATAAAACACCCAAACCCCTTACCGTAACCCCAGCAGTCGGAGCTCTTGATCCACGACCACCGTCATCCATCTCCCCCCTGCTTTCATCATGATCATCTTCTTCTCCTGGATTGTCATCATCATCATCTTGCACAGTACCTACCCACAAAGGTTTTCTGGCCAACAAATGTTCCCCACGTTTCTTCTTTTTCCATTTGGTTCAGCCGTAGATGAGAGGGAGAGAGATAGAGATAGAGAGAGAGAGATTGGGAACCGGTAGTGGTTTCAAACCCAACACCATCGACGACAAACCTGCCGCTAGGTTTTTGGAGAACCCCAACCAGGTACCATCACGGCGGGAGGAGAGCCAACTACGGCTGTAGTGAGTGCCTCCGCCGTGTGGAGGTCTCCTCCGCCCAACATCCGCGTCTCCGCCTCTAAACAGGGAGCGGAGGTCGACAGGCTGCCGCCGTCTCCGCCCATGAGTCCAGTGCGCGGCGGAATGAGGGCGGATCTGTCGGTGGCGTGCCAGGCCTTGATGGACGAGGAGGAGGTGGTGGTGGTGAGGGAGCATGGCCATCGAAGTCGGGGTGTGAGTGTGAGGGCTAAGGATGGGAAGGGGGTTCCGGTGTATGTGATGATGCCCTTGGATAGTGTTACCATGAACAACGGAGTCAATCGAAGGAAGGCTATGAACGCTAGCTTACAGGCGTTGAAGCGCGCCGGCGTTGAGGGGATTATGATGGATGTGTGGTGGGGGTTGGTGGAGAGGGAGGCCCCCGGAGACTATAATTGGGGTGGTTATTCCGAACTCTTGGAGATGGCCAAGAAGCATGGCCTCAAGGTGCAGGCTGTCATGTCCTTCCATCAATATGTGGCAACGTCGGTGACTCCTGCACGTACGTCATGTTCCTTATGCTTTCTTATCTACTTATCTTTAACCTAAATAGGAATTCTTTTGATTCATACTTCAGCTCGATGAGTATAGAAACATGTATGCTTTTGCAGGATACCTCTTCTGAAGTGGGTATTGGAGGAGATCAGCAATGACCCTGACCTTGCATACACAGATCAATGGGGAAGGAGGCATAATGAATACATTTCCCTTGGTTGTGACACCATCCCATGCCTCAAGGGCAGGACTCCCATTCAGTGCTATTCTAACTACATGCGTTCTTTCAGAGACAAATTCAGTCATCTTCTTGGTGACACTATTGTGGTACGTTCATAATCAATCACTCTTACCTATCGTGCATCTTTCTTTAGTTGAATCATTATTATCATTATGATTACATCACAACTAGATAGATGCATGTTACAGTTGGATATAGATAGATCAATTTGCATCATACAGATTGTTGAACACACGAACACCATCATTCTGTTATCTTTTTTTAACAGTTCATTTTATGATTTGGTTTGGTTTGGTTGTTAAGTTAATATGCCATTTGGGGATCCTATGTAGGAAATTCAAGTTGGAATGGGTCCAGCTGGCGAGCTTTGGTACCCATCTTACCCAGAAAAAGATGGCATATGGAGATTCCCAGGAATTGGTGCCTTCCAGTGTTACGACAAGGTATACATACATGATATTTTTATCTCTCTTTCTTGTTTTTGTTTGTATCTTGTGCTAACATGATAGATGTTGCATTACAGTATATGCTTAGTAGCTTGAAAGCTGCAGCCGAGAGCTATGGTAAGCCAGAATGGGGCAGCACAGGACCCACAGATGCAGGAGAGTACAACAACTGGCCTGAAGACACCAACTTCTTCAAGAGAGAAGGTGGTGGCTGGAACAGTGAGTATGGTGATTTCTTTCCGTCATGGTACTCACAGATGCTATTGGATCATGGAGAACGGATACTCTCTTTTTCTTATGTTGTGACTGCCAATGGACATCCTTTCTAATCACTCTAGCACATGTAGAAGCTTGCTTTGATGATTTAAAGGTATAATGTTTCAAGATATCACTACATTGTTGCTTTATTCAAAGGCACCACTGATAAATGATCTTGAACTTATGCAGGTTTCAGATTCTTAGGGACCTCCTTCCTTTATTCTTAAGGTGTTTAGCTTAATTATGTATTTATGTCATCATTATATATCCATTGTTTTACCTTTATCTAAATTACTTTCATTTGGCAGAAGAAACTTTGGTCCGGTGCTTGATATAGTACCCCTTGCTGATAAAGTAACTAAATTAACAACAAGAAGCTCATCTCAGGACGTCTGTTTCCAACAACAAGGACAGTAATAAACTAGCATTTCTTTTTCTGTTGCACCAATTTTTATAATAATTTTGTATATTCATCTTTTTTTTTCAGATTCTGTCTGTAGTGAAGCAACAATGCAGGAACTTAGATGCGATGAAACTAACTATTGTGAATTGCTAGATGAAGAATTTATTCAGGTTCAGAAAATACTTTTAAATTAGGATAATTGTAACTCCATACATTTACATATGGGAGTTTTAATTGATTGCAGGATCACACAAAAGGCAACTACTCTTCAACAGTAGAAAGATATTGAGCCAACAGCTGAGATATCTGGTCCTTTTGATAAGTTAAAAGCGACTAATTTTCCAGCTTTACTTTTAATGATTGGGGACTGGGAGGTACATAATCTTACTCTTTGAATATGATTGTGAGGACTCACATTTGACCCGTTTACTTGTGAATGGGTTGATTATGGTTTTGTGTTGACCCGTTTACTAATCAATGGGTCGACTGTAGTTTTGTTTCTCAAATGGATAAAATAGAAAAATAGCTTAAAGGAAACGGGTCAAAGATCATCCAGACTCCAGAGTGTATTCTGTCCAAAAATAGACTTAGTTTTGTAGTCATCATTTTATCTTAAACAGGTCATATGGAAAAAAATATTTAAGGGGGTGTTTGTGTTTTCAAGTCATTATTCAGTTGGTCTGTTCTTCATTATTGCTTGGTGTTGTGTTCATATTTTTTGGTCTGCTTAGTTAGTTTTGGGTAAACAGAATAATTGTGTGGTTTGTTCTATGATGTTTGTACCACATGTATGTTGGAACATGCAATTCCCATGACATTATTAGTCTGTTTATTGTTGATTTCAATATGATGTTTCTATATTTATCGTTTTTACTTGACTCTTTTTCAGACCGACATGTATTCAAAGCCAATGATGAAACTTTCTAGATTCGTCACTGCCTACAGTATTTTAAATGCCATATTGACTTTTAGATGGGCCATTTGATCTGAAAATTAGCATGCACGTGGATGTAGCAATGAAACCTAGGTCATTTGAACTTTTGTGTGTTACTATTACACTGAGAAATGGAGCTCTTTTTCTTTCTAAATGTGATGGCATGTGATTGTTTCTTATGAAGTAAATAGCAACTACAATTTATATCAAGAAAGCAACTGTAAAGTAGCAAATTGCATACATACAAATGTTCATCTTTAAATTGAAGATATGTGTTGGTACACATGTCCCCAGTTCTAGTCTAGTGAGCTTAAATGTAATAGAACTTCTTCTTGTAACACATATGTAATGTTTAATCAAGCTAATGAGAATCTCTTCTATATATGTGTATTGGTTGTTTAATGTTAAATCTATCTATATTGTTTATTGTTACACACATATATGATAATGTTATATAGGTTTACAGCAGTTAGACATAGTTCTAAACCATTAAAGGTTTAAGAATGTGTTTAACTAAGTTATCTGATTTAGTCGCACGACTGGACCATGCGAATGGGCCAGTCACACGAATGAACTAGGTGATTGAATCAATCGTACGATTGAGTCATAAGACTGACTCAGTCGTCCGAATGAACCAATCGTAGGACTCAGTCGCATGAATGAGCCAGTCGCCTGGGTCAGTCGTACGAATGAGGTCTGTAACCTATAAATACCACTTAATTCGTGGAAAAACAGAACACTTCGAATACTTGAAACCCTAGTCGACCCAGAACGTACAGTTCGTCCATTCCAAGTTCATAGAACGTCCCAGATCATTCCTATTCCATTCTTAATGTTTTCTAATCGTTAGGATTGATCTTGATTACGTTCTCCCTGATTGGATCGCCAATCAAATAGGATTCCGCACTATTTGATCCGGTATAACGAAGAATCAGTTAGTACTCCGTACGTACACGGTCCTAACAAGTGGTATTAGAGCATAGGCTCTTGATTCTTCGTTGATTCAATCGTTTTTGTGAAAAAGTCTATGTTTTTACGCGAAAAGATCCAATCTTTCTGCTAAAAATCGAGTCTTTACGTGTGCATGTTCTGAAAAATCAATATTTTTCGAGTTTCAGCCGTCTAGGGTGCAAAAACTTGCGTACTAGGTCAAAGTGTGCGAAAAATCCCGTTTTCAGCTGACCCAGTCGCACGATTATCTCAATCGTACGACTGAACCCAGTCGCCCAGGTCATTTGCCCGATTGAGTCAGTCGCTGTGTCAAATCGCCCGATTGAGTCAGTCGCCTTCTCCAGTCGCCCGTTTGAGTTCAATTGCACGATTGTATCTCAGTCGCCTTTTCAATCGCACGTTTAAGTCCAATCGCATACTGTTAGTGTCAATCGCATCCCAATCGTACCTCCTAATCGCATAACAGTCTGTTTAAGTCAACCTTCATTATGGACTCCGAAAACTTCGCATTCCCAGCAGGGAAAGACTCAAGGATCCAGAACCTACTGCTTCTGGAAAATGAGATTGGTAATCACAATAAGCCGCCTAAGCTTCTATCCATTGATGAGTTCCCGCAGTGGAAGCAAAGGTTTGAGATTCATCTCAATGACGTGGATACTAATCTATGGAATTCTATTGAGACTGGTTACACCATGCCAGTTGGTGCTGATGGTTTGCCATTAATGTTGAGTGGAATGACTGATGCTCAAAAGACTGCCTATAATGCTGAAAAGAAGGCTTATGCTATGCTCACCCAGTCTATTCCTAAAGAGATTTTCCATCAGTATTCGGATCAGAAACAGAGTAAAAAATTCTGGAAAGCTTTCGAGAAAAGGTATGAAGGGAGCTCAACCCTGAAAGAGCTCCCCTGAAATCCTTGAAGGCCAAAGCTCTCAAAAAGGAGTTTGACAATTTCTCTGCTATTGGGAACGAGAGCTTGGACGACATCATTGACCGCTTCTATCATCTAATGAGTGAACTTCACACTCATGGGGTTACAACGTCTAAAGAAGAAAAGGTCGCCAGTTTAGCTGAAGGTCTTCCAGAAAAATGGGATTCATTTATTTCTTCCTTGAGACACAATTCAGTTCTCGAGACTCTGGATATAAATGACTTTATTATGAAACTGCGAGAGGAAGAGGTCAGACATAAGTATAAGGCGAAGAAGGGTGCATATGCTCAGGATCCTACTCTTTACAATGTGCCTCCAACTCTAATTGCAAAGTCTTCCAATGCTCCTCTGCCGACTGCATTTGTTTCTAATACATCTGGTCAAAGATCATCGTCTGGGGGTGAGTCAACTATTTCATCAGGGGTTCAACACAGTATTACTGAAGATCACTCGACAAAGTTAATAACTGAGAACCTGGGTAAAGTCACTGTGGAAGTTGCCAAGGAAAACATGGACCTACTTGCTGCAATGGTTCATTCCTATGATGGTTTGGTTGCAGGGAAGATAGGAAACTGCCACTTGGCTGATGAAGACTATGAGCAGGTGATGAAAATGAGTTGGAGAGGATGGACATTATGTGGGCTCTCGCAAGTGCTGTGCGACGAGCAAAGAAGTTTGTGAAGAAGACAGGGCAGAATCTCGTGGCTACAAAAGATACTACTTTTGGTTTTGACAAGTCCAAAGTCACGTGTTTCAACTGCGGTGAGAAAGGACATTTCAAGAGGGAATGTCTGAAGCCTAAAAAGACTGGGAACGGAAATCCATTCTCCTCGTTCAACAGGCAAGATAAAGATAAGAAGCCAGTTCCAGTAGGAAGTGATTCCAAGGCTTTGGTGGCATAAGGTGATGAAGGACAGGACTGGTCCTTCCGGTTCTTATCTGATGGTGAAGCCAACATAGCTTCTGTCGAGGACCTAAATGAAGACTCAGCAAGTGAGGGGGAGAACTCAGCTGAGCTTGACAATGCTGAATTGGATGATGACATAGCTGATGTTGATCAGCTTGTGGAGAATGAACTGAATGCTGCGTCTGAAGCTCAATCCAAACCCCAAAATGCTTTCATGGCTGGAACATCTACATCGGCACAGGTCGAATCAAAGGATGAATTATTTACTAAACATGCTTGTGTTGAATGTGAAAAATTTAGGGAAAGCATTGACCTGAAATTTGCTAGGTTATTAGATCATAATGATAACTTAGTAAAGGATTTAAAATTGTGCACTGAAGCAAACATAATCTTAAAACAGAATGAAAACAATTATAAAGAAAAGATTGATGCTTTAAAGAAACAGTTAAAAGAAACTGAAGTTGTTGCCTTTAACCAAGAAAATGATATCAAGTTTTATTTAAAGACAATAGAAGAAACTAAGATGGAACGAGCGGTTTTACAAGTTGAAAACGAGTCTTTGCAACAAAGACTCCACTGTCTAGCTAGTTCCTCACATATTTTGAAAAACTTGGTTAAAGGACGCAACAACGGGGAGGGTTTGGGTTATAAAGTTGTGCCACCACCACATGAGTCCTTTTTAAACATCAAACAATGTCTAATTAATGATAACCGCATAAAGGATCATGTGGTGACAACTCCTCTAGTATGTGACCGGATACAGCAGTCAACTCTGCTCCTTCGGTTCCTGACCAGACAGCTTCTGCATCAAGCATAAAAATCACTGGCAAGGGAGTGGAAGATAATGTTCAAACATCTCATGGGTTGGGTAAAATATCAACTTCCAAACAACCTAAGATTTCCAAAGACACTCAAGCTAAACCAGTGAGGCAAGATAATCACCAATTTCCAAGACCAAACACAAATCATGTTAAACAAGTCAAATTTGTCAAAGGAGGTGAAAATCTTAAAAGTGATAATAAAAAGAAAGAATCTGAGGTGTATTCACCGCCCCACAAGAGATCTCCTAGCCCTGATGAATGGAGATCCTGCTATACTTGTGGTCAGCACGGTCATATTTCGACTAATTGTCCTCGATATCAGACACCAAGAATTAAGGTTGAGCTACACGACAAAGTCAAAGTAGATTCAAAACAGCGTTCTAAGACTCCAGTTAGATCGAAAACACCTATTAGGTCTAAAACACCTTCTAGGTCTTTTTCGTCTCCACCTCGCCAAAGGCAAAACAGACAAGTCCCCGACAAGTCCGTGATGCCAGAGGTAAAACCTGTTTCTGAATCTAAACCATATGCTCAAACCGTAAATCAGTCTAAGGTTTACCACAAACAATCCTTTCACAGGGATGGTTTATGGAAAGCCAAGACAACTGGTGTGTCTGAAAGCAAGGACAATCTGAAAGTTGAGATTCCACCCACTGATAATGGACAGTGAGTCGAATTCATGATGGTTGATTCCTCTGGGAAACACAAGCCAGTCATGGCTTGGGTCCCCATCCTAACTGATGATTTTCTCATATGTGCAGGTTGTCCGCTATAGTGGTCTACAAATACATGGATAGTAGATAGCGGAGCTTCCAGGCACATGACGGGAAACAAGTCTCTTCTTTTCAATGTCAAACAAATTAAAGGGGGACACGTTTCATTTGCTGGTAACAAAGGAGGATACATTACTGCTCAGCGCGAAGTAGGTAATGAAAAGGTAAGATTCGACAAAGTCAACTTTGTTCAGCAGTTAGAAAACAATCTGCTTTCTGTGTCTCAGATTTGCGACAAGGGATTCAAAGTCATGTTTGATAATCGCAAATGTTACATTCTGAAGAAAGAAATGGATATTCCAGAGGAACAGGTATTAATGTCAGCATCTAGATATAATGACTTGTATGTTCTAGATATGTCTAATGCCTCTACTAGTGCTTCTACTGTTCAATGTTTCTTATCTAAAGCTACAAAGAAGGACTCCATTTCGTGGCACAGAAGAATGGGACACATTAATCATAGGAAGATGAATCACCTGATTCATAACAACCTAGTTGATGGAGTTCCTGTCAAGAACTTCAAGCTTCCTGATTTTTGTGTCTCATGTAAGAAAGGAAAGCAAACCAGGAAATCTCACAAGACCAAGAATGTCCATTCTATTGAGATACCCCTGGAGTTACTGCACATGGATCTTTTCGGTCCAGTTAGCACGAAGAGTATCGCTGGAGACTGGTACTGCTTCGTAGTCACCGATGACTACTCACGATTCTCGTGGGTGATGTTTCTGAAAGCTAAGTCAGAAACATTTGAGTCATTCAAAGTGCTGGTCACCACTCTGGAGTCACTTTACAAGCTTAAAGTGAGAAGATTCGCTCAGATAATGGAACCGAGTTCAAGAATCAGTGGATGGATGCATTCTGCAAAGAAAAGGGAATTGTTCATCAATTCACCTCTGCATACACTCCACAGATGAATGGAGTTGCTGAGCGAAAGAACAGGAGTCTGATCGAGACAGCCAGGACTATGTGGCAGACTCAAAACTGCCAGTACAGTTCTGGAACGAGGCTGTAGCCAACGCCTGCTACACACTTAATCGTTGTCAGTAGTGAAGAGACACGGGAAGACTTGCTATGAGTTGCTACAGAAGCGTAAGCCACACCTGGAGTATCTGGAACCTTTCGGTGCTCCTTGTACTCTTCTGAAGAAAACTCAATAAGGCAAGTTCAATGAAAAGGCGGATCAGGGGATCTTTCTGGGATACAGTATACCCGACAAACGAGTTTACAACAACTCTACTGGTCAGGTAGAAGTATGGTGCAACGTTGATGTTCAACGTTTCACTATCCCCCCTGCTGGAAAGGGTCCATCGTCATTCTTCGACTACGATGGCTTTTTCAAATCATTCAATCTTCCTCAGATAGTTTCAGATGATGACATTGTTACTCAGATGATGCATGATGTTCTCAACTCACCGAATCTGGATACTAGCAATACCACTCCTACAAGTGGGTCTTCGGGATCTGCCTCAGCCGATTAGAATGATAGTGAAGACTCATCAGAGGATGAAGAAGCATCTGAACCAGCACAAACACCTAATGTTGATCAAGAAGGGAGCTCTTCAGGTGCTTCACCTGCATCTGGAACCACAGACACTGAACCTCCAGTCACGACTATGGACTCTGAAGTTGTCGTTCCTACAACTCCTTTGACTAGGATCAGTACAAGTCATCCGCCAGATGCTATCATTGGTGATCTCCACTCCGGCGTGCAGGCTAGAAGTCGATTGTACACTGCTGATTACGCTGAAGTAATGGAAAGGGCTACGTGAATGATGGAGCTTACAGATGTTTTGTCTCTCAAATTGAACCCAAACACGTAAGTGATGCCCTTAAGGATGAAGCATGGGTCAATGCTATGCAAGAGGAGTTGCTACAGTTCAAGAAACTTGGAGTGTGGACTCTTGTTGACCGACCCAAAGAAGTCAAGGTAATTGTACCAAATGGGTACTAAAGTGTAAGAAGGATGACCAGGGTGTCATTATCAGAAACAAGGCACGGTTGGTTGTTCAAGGCTTCAGACAAGTCGAAGGAATCGACTACAATGAAGTCTTTGCTCCCATAGCTAGAATGGAAGCAATTCGTATCTTTCTAGCCTATGCCTCTTACATGAAGATCAAAGTTTATCAACTAGATGTTTAGAGTGCATTCTTGCATGGGGAAATCCGTGAAGAAGTATATGTAAGTCAACCCGAAGGATTCGAAGATCCTTATCATCGGGGCAGAGTCCACAAGTTAGACAAGGCTCTGTATGGGCTACATCAGGCTCCTCGAGCTTGGTATGAAAAGCTCTCCACCCATCTGTTGAAACATGGCTTTCGCAGGGGTGTGATTGACTGTACATTGTTCATCAAAGAGAAGGATGGTGATTTGCTTTTGGTGCAGATTTATGTGGATGACATAATTTCGGCTCACGAAACGAAGGGTTATGTAAAGAGTTTGAATCTGTGATGAAGGCTGAGTTTGAGATGAGTGTCATGGAGAAATGAAGTTCTTCCTAGGATTACAGGTGGACCAAACACCTACCGGCATCTTTTTGCATCAAACTAAGTATGTCGGTGACATTCTTAGTCGCTTTGATATGGACAATGTCACTGCAGCCAGTACCCCTCTCGCCACAAATCACGATGTGGCTCCTGATGAGAATGGGATCTGGTGGATGCCACCATGTATCGTGGGATGATCGGATCTCTCATGTACCTCACTGCCTCTCGTCCAGATATCATGTATGCCACATGTTTATGTTCCCGATATCAGGCAAAACCTAAAGTCAATCATCGGATTGGAGTCAAGAGGATTTTTCGTTATCTGAAGGGTACTCCAACACTGGGGTTGTGGTATCCTCATGATGATGACTTTGAGCTAACGGCATATAGTGACTCGGATTACGGAGGGTGCAAAATGAATTACAAGTCTACGTCAGCAGGATGTCAATTTTTCGGGAGAAGATTGGTAACTTGGCAGTGCAAGAAGCAGACATCAGTTGCTCTGTCTACCTGTGAAGCTGAATACGTTGCCGCCGCCAGCTGCTGCTCTCAAATCATTTGGATTCAACAGCAAATGCGGGATTACGGTTTGCATTTCACTTCTACTCCTATCTATGTTGATAATTCTGCTGCAATTGCAGTAACTAAAAATCCGGTTCAACATCCTAAGACCAAACACATAGGCATAAAGTATCATTTCATACGCGATTGCTATGAAAAACACTTAATTGATGTGGTCAAAATTAACACGGATTTTCAACGCGCTGACCTCTACACCAAACCATTTGATAAACCAAGATTTTTCTATCTGCTAGAGGTCAACGGGGTTGAAAAGAAAAGTGATGTTATATTAGAAGAAACAGATACATAGTCCGACACCGTTTTTCTTTATTTTTCGTCTTTTATTTTATTTTATTTTTTTAATTTCCTTGTTGTTATAAAAATCCAAAAACACAAAAAGATTTTTGTTTTAGAATTTTAGGGGGAGATTAGGTTTAATTCAGTATTTATTTACTTAAAAAAAAGGGGAGGGGAAGGTGAGTAAAGCTGAAAAGGCAAAGACAACAAAACAGGAAATGTGACTCGACAAAAATTGGAAGATGATAGTACACAGGCATCGAGTTATTTGGAACAACAAAATGATTTTGAGATCAAAAATGTTAATTAACTTACAGAAAAAGTAAAAATCAGAGAAGTCTAAGTCTAACAAAATGGGAAAAAGATAGTACGTTTGATTGTTACTGTAATTACACGGACAAAGTTGATCTAGGGAGGTGCTAGTTCATTATATGATGTGTCAGTAGATTCACACAATAGACAAGTAGACGTCATTGGTAAACTTAATCTAAACTAAATGGTTCAATCAACTGTGGGTTCCCATCTTATCACTGGTTAACACAATCAGCTCTTCCGATAAGGGATAACAAGCAAATAAATGCCACCAAAGGTGTGCAAATGACCAAAAAAAGAGCAAAGCATGAAAAATTGAATACTAGCGTAATCAAGCTGATAACTTATGTTGTTGGTGTGCTATGTGCAAAAGAAAATAAGAAATGCTCTAACAAGGAGATAGGTTGTGTGCCTCTCTGCTGTGCGATGGCACTGACCTGAGGATAAGCATAACCTACATATTCTAGACTTCATTGTTGTTTGCCGCCTCTCTACTGTGCGATGGCACTGACCTGAGGATTGGCTTCTCTTTGAAAGATCTAAGAATAGTCTCTTCTTGCAAAAATACCTAAAGACCGCTCGAAAGTCCATTAAGGAATGCTGATTACCATATAAGCGTGGGATACACAAATGTTGTTTGAAATAATATAACATAATTCATTACCAATGTTTGTCAAAAGTCTGTGTATGAATTTAAGTGGACAAGTATACTGACAATCGTCTTGTATGCACCGACTGAAGTTGACAATCAAAGTGTGTTACGTATCATATCAAACATGATTCCCAGTTAGTACTTAGAAGTCTTAGATCAGAACAAACTGTGATATGTCATCATGAAAGGTGAAATCAACTCAAATGTTCCAAAATGGTGTATATGTCTGTCTGATTCCAAATGAGTCTGTTCCTGACATAACGTCAATGCTGATAGGCTACACAAACCTGCCCTAACAAAAATCACAAAAAGATGTTCATTTTGTTCGTAGTTTAATATTTTAAATTTGTTAGTACTAGTGTGTCAATGTCGGACTGTGTGTATGGTTATCTGTTAATGTCACTAAACGAGCTTAATGTTTATTTAAAATTGTTTCTGAAAGGATAAAAATATCACGTCTGAGGTGATAAGTTGGTTAAAAGGATCACGTCTGAGGTGATCGGGTGGTTAAATGGATCACGTCTGAGGTGATCGGGTGGTTAAATGGATCATGTCTGAGATGATCAATTGCACATAATGTTTTATCAAATGTTGAAGGAAAACTATGTGTCAATAACTAAATGACTAAGATGGCACAAGTATAGCCCAATAGCACAACTTCATGTTGAGTATGATCAGTCATACGAATGGGCTATACGATTGAAGACAATCGTACGATTGGGACATGCGAATGAGCCCAATCGGCCGATTGAAAGACCGACTAGGTCAAACGTGCGAATGGGGTGTGCGAATGAATCTAATCGAACGATTGGAGGTGACCGACTGTAACAGTCGTTTGGATGAACCTCAATCGCCCGATTGGAGATGAACGATTGGGTAGATTGAACGACTGAGACTCAGTCGCCCGACTGACCAAGGCGACTAGGCTCAGTCGCCCGACTAAATTTGCCCTAGTATAAATACAGGCCGAATCATCATCAGTCGCTCATTCACCCAAATCGCCCCCTCTATTTCCCCGACCTAACGAACCGCTGCCAAAATTTCAATTGATTCATATTTACCTTTGTTTTGTGTATTCTAACTTTCATCAGTGCTTATACAGGTAATATTCATGGTGTTTCAACTTTGAAACCGATAAATGACATCAAGAATCATGCGAATTCTGACCAAACAGTACCCGAGAACATAATGAACCAATAAGGCTGTCCAAACTAACCTAAACGTTCAAACAAAAGTTAAAACATGCTTAATCGGTCATTTCTGAGTTTAATGAGCCAAAGTTCGACATTTAACATCAAGTATAACTCAAAACTCGAATTTGAATGGACAAACTGTCGAGTAGGCGACTGGCCACGCTGATGAACTCCAATCGCCCGACTGAGAAGACGACTAGTCTCAGTCGCCCGACTGAGATGGACGAATGATTCAATCGCCCGACTATGTCCATTCACTTGACTTAGTCGCCCGTATGAATCAATTCACTCATTTAAAGCTCAGTCGTTCTATTCAGTCGCACGGCTATGTTCATTCGGTTGCTCAGTCGCCCGACTAACCAAAGTGGGAAACTCATTGATTTTGTTTACTCTCTTCTGCGTGTACTAACGTATACTTACATTGTATGACAGATGGCTAGTCGATGGTTATGAGCACGAAGCACAACATTTGTGCTCATTTGGACTTGACCTCTAGGAATGCCGCCGACTTTTCTGGCATTATCACATTTCTGAGAAGATCGAGGATATACAGAGCAATCTCAACACAGTGTACACCGTACAGGTCGATACAGCAGTCGTTTTGGGAACACGCTGTGGTCGACAGATCCAGGGAGCCCTATACTATTAGGAGCACCATTCTTGGGCATGCTATAGAGATCACAGAAGAGGACCTAAGGACAGTCCTCGAGTTTGGAGATGATGGTGACTGTCCTACTCGTTTACACCCAATGACTGTTAGAGGGTGTTTCCTACGGGCGAAGTACACTGGGGACATCAACTCAGGGATGCTCAACAAGAGCAATATCTGCCCCCAGTTCAAGTATCTTGCCCACATCATGCTCAGATGTATTGCCTCAAGGAAAGGAGGCTTCGATGAACTCTCTGAGCAGATGCAGAACGCCTATGTTGCGTTAGTGCTGAACCATCCGTTCAGCTTCTCCCGGATGATCTTCACTTACCTAGTGGAGATATAGAGGTGAAGGTCAGAGAGGGATTCTGCATGTATCCTCGCTTCCTTCAAATGATCTTTGACCAGAAGCTCCCCCAGCTCCCAAAGCTAAAGATGATGCTGTCGTTCTGGAGATCATGGACGACACTACATTGGGAAGGATGAAAGTATACCGGGGCAAGCAGGTCAAGCCCCCGGTGAGGAGTTTGTTTGGGCATTTGGCCCGTGAGGATTACGTGGCGCCAGCTAGGAGGAAGTGGCGTCACGATGATAGTGACTCGGATGTCGAGCCGATTGCTTTTCCCTCTGATGACTCCGACGATGACGATGATGGTACTGATCAAGGGGGAGTTGGTCAGGGAGGACCAGAACCAGCTCCAATTCATCCTGATTTTGATGTGCAAGAAGAGGAGGATTCTGATGATGTGCCACTTACCCGGATAGTGGGCAGTCGGGTAGTGGCCACTGAGCAGGGATACAAGCGGTTGGTGGACGGACCGGAGAGTGTGGGAGCTCTTCAGCTGATCCATCTTACACCCCAGCCTCTCTCGGCAACCGAGGGGGAGCCTCCGCGTCAAGGGGACGCGGAGGAACACATATGGCTCGGCCTCATGGGCTGAAGCCGAAACGCCGAAGGCTTAATCTGCTCACTACCACCACCACACCCCACTACCTCTACACCCCTACTACCACAGCCAAAACATCCACCCCATCCCAGCACCTCAACCACACCACTATCCCTACATCTCACACTCCCACCACCACCACCACCACTGTACAACCTACTACTTCAGTCCCACCGCCTCCCATATTCACCACAGCCACCACAACCCACCACCACTCACCAAACACAACCCTCATTTGCCTCCTCGAGCTCAGTTCTACCAACTGTCTCTATGGTTAAGCAACTTGCTGCTCTGAACAGCATGGTGCTCCACTGCTAGCCTCCGACAAGGCCAAGTCTGCTCAGATTCTTCAGCTGCAAGAGCAAAGTTCTACACAAACGCTGAGATTGAGAGACTGAGGGAGTTGACAGCTTCACAAGCCGAGTTGATCACTGCACAGACTGATCAGATCACAGCTTGCTTTAACATGAGCTGAGACTGATGAGAAGATGGGAAGCTGGAGGCGGCTCACAAGACTCTATTGCTAAAGCTGAAAGGCACTCAGAGTGAGCCCCTCAAGATAGGAGAAGGTGAAGGTGATGATGATGAGAGGATGATGAAGATATGATAGTAATGATGATGACGAGGAACGGTGATGATGAAGATAAAGATGATGATGATGATGAAGGGACGCTGATGCATCTACCTCTGCTGATGATGATGAAGATAAAGATGATGATGATGATGAAGGGACGCTGATGCTATCCTCCTCTGCCTCTGGTCAGGAGCAACGAACCAAGAAAAGACAAGACCAGGGAGCATCACTGCTGCACCACCTTCCTCCCCTTCTGCTGGAGATCCAGCAATGATACAAGACAAAATAAGGTTTTTCAACAAGATGAGCATAATTTGCCCCCTCCAACAGGTCCAATTCTCAACTCACAATGATTCTTGATCTGCAGGGGATCGTCAGAAGGTCAGTGAGTTATACTCCTGAAGAAGGAGAAATTATTCACGACCTTACTGATGAGCAGCTTGCTGAAATATTTCGTCTGAATCCAGACGAAATTGTTAAGGATGCTCCAATTTTTGATGATGCTGATGATGAGCTCAACGATGTCGAAGAAATCAAAATTGAAGACATCACAGATCAGCACTATCCAGAATACACTGATCAAGAGGAAACGTGTTTCTAGATTTGGTAAACAACCTTGACAGTGACATTCTGGATAAACTCAGTAATAAGGAGAAGGAGCAGAAGCCTCAACAAGTCAAGCCCAAGCCTCGGACGCCGAAGTCGATATTCGAAGGCTGAATGGGCGGCTTGCTTCGCGAGGTCCGAGCCCAACGTGCTAGGCGACACAGAATACCTACACCAAACTCTACAAAGTCAAGAAAACATGAAGGTGTCAGGGAAAATTATAGCATGGGCTCACTTTGAGGATCTTGGGGTTTATGCTGTGAAGAGAGAGAGGGGAATAGAGTACTTCAGATTCCCTCACGATCTGAAGACTCTCCCTGGTTTTGAGCTCAACCAGCTGGCGCGCCTGAAGCTATTATACGCTGATCCGAAGAAGATGTCAGGCTGGTTTGAGGCTGCCCTGAAAAGGGAGTACAGGACTAGATGGGTCAACTTCAGACCACAGCAGGCCACACGTTACATCAGAAGGTCTGAAGTGAGTCCCATTACTGGTCAACCGAAGATTGTCCTGAAGTGGCGACCTCCGCGCACAGTGTCTCGAATTCCACTGAGGGAGATGCCACAGGACTTTACCCCACACTTTAAGTGGTGGTACTATGACTGGCGCTCAGGAGAGGCAGTCATTGTTTTGGAGAAGGACGGGTCGATGGACACAATAAGGGTGTTTGACCCTATGTGGCTAATGAAACTTGTCAGCGTCCGATGTTTATACGCTGTATAAGTGGCCCACTGTTTTTTGACACGCAGGATATAGTGCAAGCAATGCAGTTTCAGCATATCATACGACTATGCTTCGCACTGAATATCCATGTCGGGGTTTCATGAGAAGAAGATTTAAGAGATTTGAAGATTCAAGAAATAAGTCAAGGTCTAGATAGAACTAGGTCCAAGGGGGAGTTTGTGGTACACATGTCCCCAGTTCTAGTCTAGTGAACTTGAATGTAATAGAATTTCTTCTTGTAACACATATGTAATGTTTAATCAAGCTAATGAGAATCTCTTCTATATGTGTATTGGTTGTTTAATGTTATATCTATCTATATTGTTATTGTGTACACACATATATGACAATGTTATATAGGTTTACATTAGTTAGACATAGTTCTAAACCATTAAAGGTTCAAGAAGTGTTTAACTAAGTTATCTGATTTAGTCGCACGACTGGACCATGCGAATGGGCCAGTCACACGATGGACAGGTGATTGAGTCAATCGTACGATTGAGTCATAAGACTGACTCAGTCGTCCGAATGAACAATCGTAGGACTCAGTCGCATGACTGAGCCAGTCGTCTGGCTCAGTCGTACGAATGATAGTCTGTAACCTATAAATACCACTTAATTCGTGGAAAAATAGAACACTTCGAATACTTGAAACCCTAGTCGACCCAGAACGTACAGTTCGTCCATTCCAAGTTCATAGAACATCCCAGATCATTCCTATTCCATTCTTAACATTTTCTAATCGTTAGGATTGATCTTGATTACGTTCTCCCTGATTGGATCGCCAATCAAATAGGATTCCACACTATTTGATCCGGTATAACGAAGAATCAGTTAGTACTCGTACGTACACGGTCCTAACAATATGGCCAACCATAAGCCCGGGAGGAGGGGTGAGCAGCAGGAGGGGCAGGGGCAGGGGCAGGTTTAGGAGGGGGAGGGGCAAGTGATTTTTGTAGGATTTTATAAAATAGTTTCTATAAAATCATATATGATTCACTGCTTGTACCGTATGCAGGTTGCTTCAACTTTTTGATGATCATCCTGATCTTCTTGATGAATTCACAAGATTTCTGCCAGATGCTTCCGCTGCTGCATCTGCACACCATGCTTTATTACGTCATTCCTATCAACGATATGATGAATGGAGTTCAGCCGTGGTCCCACTTAGACCGGGACAACATGATAAGGTATTTGGCTAATTATTATTATTTTGTTATATTTTTTTTAGTATTGAAGGGATTAATTAGCTTTTGCCTTAGCAGCGAGGTCGGAGAGACAGGATCAACGCTGAACGGGACCCAAGTGTTGATTGTCCTGATATGGATGATAAACAATGATGAAAATTCACAAGGAGCAAAGTTTGATTGTTTTGACCCATTTAAATTGTGTTTTGATAGTTATGATTATATAAAAGTGTAGATAGTTTTGACCTGTTTAGAGTGTGTTTGATCACTTGGATAATTTAAAGTGTGCTTGGGTTGTTTGACCCATTTAAAATATGTTTCGATCATTTAAAGTGTGTTTGGGTTGTTTTTGAACCGCTTAAAGTGTGTTTTGATCACAAAGCACATTTTAAAAGTGTGTTTGGGTTGTTTGACCTATTAAAGTGGGTTTTGATCGCAAAGATCATTTGAAGTCTATTTCGGGTTACTTTGACCCAATTAAGTGTGTATCTCTAAGATCATAATAAAATAAGTTCGGTTAAAGTGTCTTTTGATCATTAAGATCATTTAAAGTGCATTTTGGGTTACTTTTTGACCCAATTGTAGTGTGAATCTTTATGATTATTAAACATGAGTTTGGTTTTTTAGACTCAATTCCAATGTGTTAAGTTAACTTAATGGAATTTCATTGAGATGTTAATTCGATTAGAACACTTACCATGCTATTCTTGTTTGTACGACAAGCTTCGAAAGAACATTAAATGTAACAGGGAGAAAATTAATACCGTGAGCTCTCTTTCTGTTTAATTTTTGGTGTTCAATTGTTAATTTTTTGTGGTGATTTTCATGAAGTCACTGTCCAATTTATTTTACCTGACAGGTAAGATTATGGGATTCTAACAGTCGATGTTACATTGGAGTTGGAAGAGGTCACATGGGAGGGATTGGAGCAGTTGCTTTTGCAAAGAAATTACAGAATTTTTTTGTCAGTGGTAGTAGGTAATGCTTTTTGTCAGTTTTCTTATGGCGAATACTTTTCCTTAATTATTGATATTTTTGATTGTTCAGCGATCTCACTCTGAAGTTATGGAGTTTAGATGACCTATACAACACTCCAATTAAATCTCATGGTTGGTAATTATCACACATGTAGCATACACACTCCAATTAAATCTCAGGGTTGGTAATTATTACCGCCGCAGCATAGCGCGGGTTTCCTACTAGTATAATATATATATGTATATATATGTATATATATGTATATATGTATGTAGATATATATTATATATATATTATATATTATATATATATATATATATATTATTATGTATTATATATTTATGATATATATATGTATGTATATATATATGTTATATATATACACATATATATATATGTATATATATATATGTATATATAGATGAAGATAATATTAGAGCATGTGGTATGGTAATGTGAAATAGGTCGGGAGTTTATTTCACTATCCATTCACACCATTGATCAACACCACCCCCTATAGTGTGAAAGAGGGCATGAAAAAAACTTTGGGATGTGAAATGCGTCATCTGTTCTCTTCAACCGCTATTAACTATTGCATTTAAAAGTGGTTTTAAAATTAAAACCTCACATCACTGATACTCACGCGTGTGTACCATTACTCATGTGAAATTTCAGTGTGAGTGAAATGGCTGTCACGTTTCCGTCACTTTGTTTTCATCTTTTTTACTCAAAATGAATATACCAAAACACCTTAACCTAACTTTATCATAAAAACATATATGCGATTGCTGTGGCAATAGCATTATCATATATGGAAAGCACAGGAACACGGAAATGTGTAGGTTTTAAAACATGATATTCATGTCAATGTAGAATGTTTATGGAGAGAATCAAGATTAAAACACACACAGACACCAAAATGCACACATGTCTTGGATTTTAAAGGATCTTAATAATAATACTCCTAACTTCTAAACAGGCCCGTACGTACGACAAAGTAGAAAACTTCATACAAATTATATGAGATGCTATTTTTTGATAATTAGACTTTGCTGGGGAAATGTTATTACTAAAATTAATGATAAATGTAATACAATCAAAGATCTCCATCTTAAGACATTTTCTAATATGGAATCAAAACATACCGTGGTCGTTTAAACAAATAAAAAAAATTAAGTAACCATATATAATCAATAATTAATAAGTACACAAAGTAGGTTTCTTATTATTGATGAAAGAGGTCCTCTTCAAAGAATGTTTGAAAGAGAAATAGGGATAGAAAGCACATACAAATCTAGGGTTTGAAAAATTGTAGAAGGCCCACACAACACACAAAGTAGCTGGGGTTTGAAAGAGGATAAAAAGCACACACAAACATACAAACAATCTAGGGTACGTTTGCAGGAGGATAGAAACCACACACAAACATACACACAATCTAGGGTATGTTTGAAAGAGTTTAGAAACATCACACAAACGTACAAACACAATCTAGGGTCGTTTGAAAGAGGATAATACCACACACAAACACACAAACCGCGGGTTTGAACACACTAGAAAGCAAACAAAAATCTAAGGTTTAATGTAGGGTACAAAGCACACACGGGGACAACATTTTCATACAATATCAGAAATTTGAATATTTTTTGTTTTTTCCAGATTCAAGAGATTAAAAACGCCAATTCTTTTCTCCCCAATATATCTATCTTCGATGAGAAAGAAGTTTTTCATTATAGGTCTATTTCTAAGAGATTTATTCTACTGAGAATGAGGTATAAATAATGATAAGGGTTTATTAATATATATAATTCAGATTAAATCTAGATAAGAAACACAAAGCTAGCATACAAACCTTATAACGAGTCACAAGATTCTTCCATTTGGCTTTGCACTGGTCAGCAGTGCGATTATACCCCCTATCCATCATGTTTCTGGATATGACATCCCATAGAACCTTATTACGTTTCGTTTCCATGAAAGCTTGATCCAGTGCCGCCCTTATCATCAGCAAATCCCGCGTTTCTTGGGCACTCCATTGCAGAATCCTATCACCTCCGCTAGCTGTGCTTGGATCCACACTACCACTGTTATGCCCAAGGTGTCCATGCTCCATATATAAATAATAAATGATCGATCTATCGTGTTATCGATCTGGAATGAAATTAATTTGTGGATGTTATAATTTGCAGAAGAATAAGAGAGGAAAAGATAGGTTGGGGAGGAATTTTAAGGCTATATATGATAGATTCTGCCGTGTGCGTGTGAATTCAAGGTGTGAAAATGGTTAAATCAACAGATGGTAACAATAATAATATATCTCCATCAGGTGGCAAAGAATGCATATTTGAACGTTGCAATTTTGGCTGCGCTTAAAAGAGGAAAATTAATAATTAAAAGGAATGTGTTCAGATGCATCGTTTTTAATTATTGTACAAGTATTACGCTTCAAAATTTTAGTGGAAGAAACCAAATAAATCTTGATTTGTTTCGTATCTTTCCGATCTCATCCTTCTACGCGGTAACCATTATTCTTTTTTCTCCCTGATGTTTCTTTTTCTATATATTTTAACTTATTATCAGTTTTTAAAGTCCCAATAAACTTTTCTGTAAAAATTTCATATTATAAATACATCATACTAATTAATTAAAAACAATATAAGTCTTTGAAATAAAACACCAAAACGTTTTTTACTACAATATATTATATAAAAATAAATAGGGAATAATCATCGATTTTCTTATGTTCCACTATTTTAAGGCACTTGGAAAATCAAATTACTCCTATATAATTCATATGCTCATATGAATAACTAAATAATAACAATAATAATAATAATAACAATAATAATAATAATAATAATAATAATAGTAATAATAATAATAATAATAACAATAACAACAATAATAATAATAATAATAATAACAATAATAATAACCTAATAATATTAATAATAATAGTAATAGTAATAATAATAGTTATTATTAAAAATAATATTTAAAGGAATAATAATGTTTATTTATTGAATTCAAATATGTACATATATTACATACATATATATATACATATATATATGTATACATATATATATATATAAATTTATATATACACACACATATACATATATGTATACATATATATATATATATAAACATTTATATATACACAAACACATATATATGTATATATACACATACATACATACACACACAGACTCAGATATATACATATATATGCATATATATGTATATATATATATAGGTATATATGTATATGTATATATATATATATATGTATATATATACATACATATATATATACATATATGTAGATATATATATATATATACATATATATGTATGTATACATACATATATACATATATATATGTATGTATATATATACATATATATATACATACACACACAGACTCATATACATATATATACATATACATATATGTATATATATACATACATACATATATGTATATATGTATAAATATATATATATATATATATATATATATATATATATATATATATGTATATATGTATACATATATATATACATATATATATTATACATACATACATATATATATATGTAAGACCCTGTTATTTTCTTTTAAAGCCAAAGAAAGAAGAAAAAGAAAGAAAAAAAGAAATAAAAGAAATAAAGCCCAAAGTTGAGGGACCAAATTTGCCAAAACGGGAGAAGGTTTGGAAGAGTGGGGGGATTAAGAGGGGAGAACAGCCCACACCCTCCCCCACACTCACAAACTTCATCCAAGAGAGAAGAGAGGGAGAAAAAGGGGTTTCAAGCTTCGGTGTTCTTGGTTTTAAGCGCAAAAGTTTAGGGGTAGCGGGTTAGATTGAAGCTCTACTCGATGGTGTTGTTTGGGTGAGTTCTAGGACTCCTCTTTTACATGTTTTCAACTGGTTTGGGGCTGGAACACATAGTAAAACCCGTTTTTGAAGTGTGTGTGTTGAACCCGTGTGTGGGTGTTTTTGTGCGATTCGAATGGGTTTGATTTCGAGCTTGTGTGTGCTTGAATGGTGTTGTGGTATGTGTTTCTAAGGTTTAGGATGGTTGAATCAAGCTTAGAACAGGTTGGGAAGGATTGGAGGCCGAAAATCACAGATTGGGTTCGGGATGAACAACATTCTACACATAGCTAGGGCTATGCGACTGGAGGTCATGTGACCTAAAGGAATGCGACTGCGGTCCATACGCATGTGAGTCATGCGACTGAGGGTCATTCGCATGGGAGTCATGCGACTGAGGTTCATCCGCATTAGTGTCCATTCGCATAGGGTCTAATCGCCTGATGTCCATTCGCCTAAGTGTTCAGACGCCTGGGAGGCCATGCGACTGAAGGGTGTCCATACGCCCAAGTAGGGCTCGGGTGCCCGAGAGAACATAGTCTAACCTTCTGACTTTCGGGGATATATGTAGAGGTAAGCTTTGACTTTGGAGGTTCCCGGGGGTTCCTATAAGTTGGCTTTCGAGGTCATAGATGATATGTTGGGTATGTATGATGTATGATTGATGCTTATGCATGATGATGACGTGATTGATGATGATTATGTATGATTGTATGATATGCTCCTTATTACGTATGATGAGGTGACTTTACGTGGTGTGATTATGATGATGAACGTAAAGTATTATCTTAATGAAGCAAAAGACCTAAGATAATAAAAGTGGAACATAATGAACGAACGAATGAAAGTCTTGTAAACAACTGAAAGGAGGTTTACAACTCTTTGTGAGTTGATAGCTCAACTGTGTGTTATAACGTGCGATTTTAAGCCATGAGGGTTCACACACAGGGGACCAGTCGAGGTGACTGAACCCATAGGACGAACGAGATCCTTGTCATTCGACCCCGGCTTTGTGCCAATTAGAAATGAGGCTTCATGCCCGGAATGGTGGTTTTGGACCACGGGCTTTATGCCAACAGGCTTTGTGCCTAGAATGGTGGTTTCGGGCCTCGGCTTCATGTCAATTAGTAAAGGAGCTTTATGCTCGGAATGGCGGTTTCGGACCGCGATGGGGGAAAGCCTGACGGGATCTAGAATTAGTATGAAACGAGTGAGATGATAAAGTATGAAACGAACGAAGAGACAAAGCATGAAATGAACGTTAACAAAATATAATAATAATGTGCGAAACGGGATCCTCGTCATTCGAGCTCAGAAATCGTGGCTGCATGCCATGAGAAGGGTAAACCTTGACAGGATCTAGATAGAACTGAAAAACAATAAATGATGTACGAAAAGTGCGAAAAGTATGAAATGTGTGAAATGTACGAAACAAACAATGATGAAGATAATAACTACCTTGATGTACGTATGATGTGTGATCACGTGCGATAGTAAAGAAAATGTTGTAACAAATGAAAGGTAATATAATGTTTCATAAAACTAGAACTCACTCAGCAACGCTGACTTTTTATGTGTTTCCAGTTGGCAGGTAATGTTGCTGAGGATGGCACGGGGCGGCTACCCGACTCATTTTTGGATGACATTCCTTTGTATAATGTTTTTGCATTGTAATACGATTGAACGATATTTTGTAATGAAAGATGTATTGTTTTGCAAAAGTGTTTATTTAAAGGAAATGAAATGTTTGTTAAAGTGTTTCCGCTGCAAGATTTTAGTAAGGTTATTATAATTATACGTTTTAAGTGCGATGATTGACCAGCTGTGAGCATCCCCGGAACGGGGCCTTACAATATATCTATATATATATGTATACATATATCTATATATATATGCGCATATGTGTATTTATCTAATACATACATATATTTATACATATATTTATTTATACATACATATATATACATATATATACATTTAAATATACACACATATACACACACACACAGATATATATACACACACACACACACACATATATATATATATGTATATGTATATATGTATATATATATGTGCGTGTGTGTGTGTGTTTACGTATGTATGTATATATATGTACATATATAAATGTATATATATATATATACATATATATATACATATATACGTATATATATATATATATATTGTGACAACTCATCCAAAACTCACTCGATTTCGATTTTTATGTGCCAATGCCGTAGACCAGTGATGGAACACTCTCACGTGTGATGGAACTCTCACCATGTAACGCAATTTTCGAGACGAAAATTCTTTCAACATGGGGATAATGTGACATCCGGTAATTTTCCGTTACCAAACTCTGTTAGTTACGTTAAGTTTTGCATACACGTGTCGTAAGCACACATTAGTTGTCGTTTGAAGTTGGTGACTTAAAAATAATTAATAATGTTAATTTAATAATAATCTAGTCGATAAGATGATTATTATGTTATGTTTATGTTTTTACGCGATTTAAAGAATATTTGATAATTTTATCGTGTAACGCGAAAACGCGTGTGTTAGTTCGTAGATGGCGTGTTTTATAAAGATAAAATATATAATTGTTATTACTAGTTTATATATTGTTAGATGGTTAAAACACTATTAAAAAGAAGTTAAAAGCTGAAATTTTATAAAATACAAGTTAAAAGGGTTAAAAGTGTATATATGGTAAGTAAATAAAAAAACCCTAGCCCCCACTTCTCCCCAAAATCACGATAGCCTTCTCCCTACGATTTCATCGAAGAACAACCATCATTCATCTGATTTTGGTCGATTGCAAGTGGTACAACACGTTAGAAACATCAATTGCAAGCCATTATAAGTTTAAAGGTTAGATTTTGTGAGTTTTTCATGTGTTTTGATGAACTCGAAACCTAGGCTGCGAATTGGGGTGTATGAGGCTGAATTTTTTATGTTTTGATGATGTGAACATGTTAGTTAGATTGTATGTAGGTTGTTTAACGTTGATTATGCATGAATAACACGTTTGTAATGATTGGATCATGAACCTTGTTGAATGTGAACCCTAATCCAAAATTAGTGTGTTTATGGATGAAATTGATGATTATTAGATGGTTATATGATGGTAGTTACGTTGTATGAATGTTGAATGATGTTGATTTTGCAAGAAATCTAAGGTTTGATCATCTAGTTCATACATTGCCATAAGAGGAAACTTTTTGGTTCTTGGAATCCATGATTTGATGATTCGAAGATGTTAGATGTAATGCTTAGATGTTAGCTTAATGGAATTGTGCAAGAAAATCCATGAAATTGTGATGTTGATCATGACTTACTAAAAGTAGAAACTTTTTGTGTATGATGTTTGGGAATTTGGACATTTGGAGGTGATTAGCATGTTAGTATGAATGTTATGAACTTGAAATAGTATATTATTGATGAAATATGTGTACATTGTGTTTTACTAGATTTTAGGATGAACTTTCCCAAAGGGAAACTTTATTTTGGATAATCATGAGTATTGAGAATTTGACTTATTCATGGCTTTAGGATCATGCTAGAATGATTGTTATGGATGTCTAAAGTGGTAGAAACTTTTAATTGGGTTGTATGGAATGTTCATTGGTTATTGGGTGAATTATGCACTTTGATGGTCATGTATGGTTTGGTATGTTAATTAGCAACTAAGACATCATGTTTGGGACTGGAATTGAGCATATTGATGTATGTTGCATGTATTGGCCATCTTGTATGTGTTGTGGATAGTATGGATGACTTTTTGATAAATTATCTGTTTTGACCCGTATGTGCTAAATCATGGCTATAGGTCATCTAAGTAGGCTATGCATGATCTGACCTGTTATATCATACACTAGTTATGTTATGATCACACTGAGTATGCTAGATGCTAAGAATTTACATAACTTATATTATATGTGCATAGTATGATGATTTAAGCAATGTATTGGGAATGTAGCATCAAATGCGATTCATTGGAATGTTAACCATGTATGTTATATGCTTATGTATGTTTAAATGGTTTACAACACATAATGTCACCAACGGGTCAAACGGGTCAACTAGGTCACATGTATGTTGTCTTTATAAAACCTTGAGTTCTTTGTTTGTAGAACACTTAGGGTTTCCCTTGGGATTTTGTGTGTCAAGTTAAGCCTTAAATACCTATCACGCTTATCAGGTGAGTTCATGCCCCACTATTTTATTAAATCTCTTTTGGGGGGGATAGCATACTGGTAACGTTACAAACGCTTTTTATATTTAAGATGTGTATGATATTAATATAGTGCTGTTTACTATGATAAAGTCCTCACACTTTCGAATTGTTAATATTGAACAGCAGGGAAACTTGGGTAGTACTACTGGGTCTGACGAGCCCCACTTGTGTGACTCGAGGTCAACCGGGTGCAATTTGTCCTATGATTATTCGTCACGATATGGTGAAGTCATGACGGGAGGCAAACATAACACAGTCAGCTTCAATGTCGAAATCACTATGTATTAATATCAATTTGTTAATGGACTAGCTAGCTATTACAATGCACATGCTTATTTATACATTATTGATAAACTGTTATGTTTATACGCAAACTCTTGAACTCACCAACCATGTGTTGACTTTTTAGTATGCTATCTCAGGTCGTTAATCTGGATTGCTGATAGGAGCACTACACGAGTCAGCATGCATTTTAGAGTTTTAAACTTCAAATATAATTACTCGCCTTTTATTTATGGTTTAAAATACTTGGTTGGCACTTGTTTTGCCATATGGTACTTTCACTTGTTTTGGGTTGTTTTATTTACTTTACGCTTCCGCATGTCTTTAAAGTTTGAACTCTGGTTTGGTTTACGTTAAACGTAGCATATAGAGTCGTTCCGAGTAACTATTGACTGTGATCCTAGTTTGTTCACACGCCTCGCGGTAAAACTCCGCACGTGGATTTAAGGATGTGACAGATTGGTATCAGAGCCATTGGTTATAGAGAACTAGGTTGCATACACTCTAGACTATAACCGCACACAGTTAGTTAGTTACTTGTTCCTGATTTTTCTACTGTATACTCATTGGCATACACAACACACTCTCTGCAGCATGGCATCGTCCTCGAGAGCACGTGGTAAGCGACCAGCATCACCCACACGATCCGAGTCCCCACCTTCTGGACCGGTACCTGATGATAGACTGGACTGGCCTCGTTTGGACTATCCACGAGGTAAGTTCGACTGGGATCAACCATTTGTGCCACCCGAACGTGACCCTCCACGAGACTGGAGTTTCTACCCTGAGTTTGTGGATCACCTTATGTACAGGGAACGTGTGCCCACATCAAGACCCCGAACTAGGACCAGCACTGAACAACCACTACCTACACTTCCGCGGACGGTGCAGTCCAACGAGCAGGTTATTGCTGCATTGGTAGCAGCACTGGACACGGAGCAACACCGGGTCCGGCGACTCACTGGCAATGTCTGTACACTACAGCACGAAGTGTACACACTGCGACATCAACTGGATGAACTCGTGGAGCATCATGGTAAAACCCTGGAGGGGTGACCAAATGCGGGATGGTTACCAGACACTGAGTGGACGCGTGGCCGCACAACAGGATTGCTGCTATAGAGGCCCAGTTGGTGGCACTTCAGATATCCTTAGCTCCTGCTCCTGCACAGGCCCCCGAGGAGGAGGAGGAACCCAAAGAGGAACCTGAGGAAGAACCTGAGGAAGAACCAGCGGAGATGGAAGAAGATAGTGACAATTCAGACATAGTTGATTGATTTTATTTCATTTCTTTTAAACAACTTGGACTATGTAGCGTTTCCTTCTTTTGGAACCTATGTGGGAAGGGTTGTTTCCCCACTTGAACTAGAAACTTAAATTTTGACATTGATGAATACATTGTGACTTATTTACAATATATTTATCCTGGTTATCATTTTTGTTATGAATGTTGTGGATGTGATGATTCATTATTTCTTATTGTTTACTATACTTCAATGAGATGAATATGTTTGATGTTACTCATTATTGTGTTGTGAATGTAAAGTGAATAATGGACGCCCAAGGACGAGGACATGGACGTGGCCGAGGACGCGGCGCGGGCGCGGACGAGGTGCCGGTGACCAAGGTGCCGGTGACCAAGGTGCCGGTGGCCAAGGCGCGGGTACAATTAATATGACTCCTGCGGAACTGGCTGCCTTAATAAATGCACAAGTCCAGGCGACAGTAGCTGCTGTCCAAGTAGGACAGGCCGCAGGTAAATGATAATGGAAATTTTTTGTCAAATCCTATAGTTAATCGAATAAGACATCTGATCACTATTTATCGTGATAAAGCAGGACCACCAGCGTGTACCTACAAGTCCTTCATGGACTGCAAGCCTCACACCTATAGTGGAACTGAGGGTGCTGTAGGGTTAGTAATGTGGTTTGAGAAGACGGAATCTGTGTTCTCAAAGTGCAACGGTCCACCTGCTGACCAGGTGAAATACGCTACGGGAACTCTGGATGGTGCTGCATTGTCCTGATGGAACGCTCAGGTGCAGATGCTAGGGCAAGTCATGGAAAATGAGCTCCCGTGGAATGAATTTAAAGATATGATGATCGAGGAATACTGTCCTCGAAGAGAAGTTCAAAAGTTGGAGATGGAATTTTGGCAGTTGAAAATGCAAGGTTCCGAGATCGAGGCCTATACAACAAGAACTCACGAGCTGGCCACACTATGTCCTGGAATGGTGAGCGAGATGCACAAGCGAGTGGAACATTACATCCGGGGATTGGTGCCCGAAATTAGGAGCATGGTGACTTCCTCTAACCCCGCCACTATACAACAAGCCATCCGACTAGCCCACAAACTAACTGACGAAGCTGTGGAGCTAGGACGGTTGCCAAAACGGGGCGCTGCTGCAAGCGTACCCGACAACAAAAGGAAGTGGGATGCCTCTAACAACACCAACACCAACAACAATAATAGAGCATCATCATCCGGTGGTCAATACCAATCTCAACAACAACAACCATAACAACAACAACGAAGGTTTGACAACAATCGTAATTTCAACCAGTCAACCTCGAACAATCAAGGACCGAGCGGCTATGGTGCCAAACAGCCGATGTGTACACGGTGCAACTATCATCACGTTGGGAGATGTGACAATTACAAGTGTCAGCGGTGTGGTAAAATGGGACACTTGGCTAAGGATTGCCGTGATGAGATAGTTAGGAAACCACAACAACCTCAGGAGACTCTAAAGGGTTGTTTCGAGTGTGGAAAGAAGGGGCACTACAAGCGAAACTGCCCGCAGTTGAGGAAGAACGGTAATGGCAATAGCCAAAACAACAACAACCAAGGTAACAACAATAACAAAGATGGGAACGGCAATGGTAACGGTGGTAATAATAATGGAGCCAAGGGAAGAGCCTTCGTCATCGGCTCAGGTGAGGCTCTAAACGACCCTACTACTGTTACTGGTAGGTTTTCTGTAAATGGGTGTTTTGCTACAGTATTGTTTGATACTGGAGCCGATAGGAGTTTCATATCCTTAAAGTTCTGTAGTCTCCTAAGTGATACCCCTTCTGTCTTAGAAACCAAATATACCATAGAATTGGCTGACGGTAAACAGATCCATGTGACACACACTATTAGAGATTGTAAAATAGAACTCGCTGGTCATACTTTTTCTATAGATCTTATGCCTGTTACACTAGGAAGTTTCGACGTTGTGGTAGGCATGGATTGGATCTCAAATAAGCAAGCGGAAGTCATATGTCATGAGAAGATCATACGAATTCCTGTTGGTGATGAAATTCTCACAGTCCGAGGCGGTAGGAGTGGTGCAGTGATGGGCATTATCTCCTACATGAAAGCACAGAAGTTACTGCAAAAAGGTCCCTTGGCTATTCTGGCACTCGTCACCGATAAACAACCGGAGGAAAGGCGAATGGAAGACATACCCGTCGTACGAGACTTTCCCGAGGTGTTTCCAGAGGATCTTCCTGGCTTACCACCTTATTGTCAAGTGGAATTTCAAATTGAACTGACTCCTGGTGCAGCCCCGATTGCTAGAGCACCTTATCGATTAGCACCGAACGAACTACAGGAGTTGTCATCACAACTTCAGGAGCTTTTAGATAAGGGCTTTATTCGACCTAGATCATCACCTTGGGGAGCCCCTGTTCTCTTTGTAAAGAAAAAGGATGGCACGTTTCGAATGTGCATCGATTATAGGGAGTTAAACAAAGTCACAGTTAAGAACTGATACCCTTTACCTCGCATCGACGACTTATTTGACAGCTTCAGGGATCCAGCTATTATTCGAAGATCGACTTGAGATCTGGTTATCATCAACTCAGAGTCCGTGAGGAAGACATTTCCAAAACTTCATTCCGTACTCGTTATGGTCATTAAGAGTTCTTGGTCATGCCTTTTGGGTTGACTAATGCACCTGCGGTGTTCATGGACCTCATGAATCGCGTGTGCAAACCCTATCTTGATCAGTTTGTTATTGTGTTTATCGATGACATACTGATATACTCTAAGACCAAGGAAGACCATGAAGAGCATCTACGATTAATCTTGGAATTATTGAAAAATGAGCAACTGTACGCCAAATTCTCTAAGTGTGACTTTTGGATACGCGAAGTAGAATTCCTAGGTCATATTGTTAATGAGAAGGGTATACATGTTGATCCTGCCAAGATTGTGGCAATAAAGAATTGGGCTATACCTAAAACACCGAGTGAGATACGACAATTTCTGGGATTAGCGGGGTATTACCGACGGTTCATAGAGGGATTTTCTAAGATTGCACAACCTCTCACCGCTTTGACCCACAAAGGAACGACAACAAATAGGGAGAAAGTCAAGAGGCGGCTTTTCAGCTATTGATACAGAAACTCTGTAGTGCACTGATATTGGCACTGCCAGAGGAGACGGATGATTTCGTGGTGTATTGTGACGCATCCATTCAGGGATTGGGTTGTGCTCTGATGCAGCGTGATAAAGTGATAGCCTACGCCTCTAGACAACTAAAGGTTCACGAGAAGAATTATACTACCCATGATCTGGAGTTAGGTGCAGTAGTTTTTGCCTTGAAGATTTGGAGACATTACTTGTACGGTACCAAATGCACTATCTACACCGATCACAAGAGTCTTCAGCACATCTTTGGGCAAAAAGAGTTGAATATGAGGCAACGGCGTTGGGTGGAACTTTTGAATGATTATGATTGCGCTATCAAGTACCATCCTGGAAAGGCGAACGTGGTTGCTGATGCCCTAAGCAGGAAGGAAACAGCTAAACCTAGGCGGGTGCGAGCTTTACAGCTTACAATCAGTACCCATCTGCCCGCACAGGTCAAGGAAGCACAAATAGAAGCCTTGAAGGAGGATAGCATTGTTTCTGAGTCATTACGGGGAATGGATAAACAATTGGTAGAGAAAGAAGATGGAATTCGGTACATTATGGATAGACTTTGGGTGCCTGCTTATGGAAATCTGAGAGATTTGGTCATGAGTGAGGCACACAAGTCTAAATACTCTATACATCCTAGATCTGACAAGATGTATCATGATCTAAAGGCGCACTATTGGTGGCCTAACATGAAGGCAGATGTAGCTACGTATGTGAGCAAATGTTTGACCTGCTCAAAAGTCAAAGTCGCATACCAAAAACCATCTGGACTGTTACAACAACCCGAGATACTGATGTGGAAATGGGAACAAATCTCTATGGATTTTATCACGATATTTCCCCGGACTAATAATGGTTGTGACACAATCTTGGTCATTGTGGATTGGTTGACCAAGTCCGCTCACTTCCTTGCAATTAAGGAAACGGATAAGATGGAGAAGCTAACCCGATTGTATCTTAAGGAGATCGTTTCGAGACACGGTGTACCAATCTCAATTATCTCTGATCGCGATGCTCGCTTCACGTCACACTTCTGGCAGTCACTGCAGAAATCCCTGGGTACCCGATTGGATATGAGTACTGCTTATCATCCACAAACCGACGGACAGAGTGAGCGTACCATACAGACTTTGGAGGATATGCTACGTGCTTGTGTGATTGATTTCGGGAACAACTGGGAAGTTCACCTACCTTTGGTGGAATTTTCCTATAATAACAGTTATCACACTAGCATACAGGAGCACCTTTCGAGGCTTTGTATGGGAGAAAGTGTCGATCACCGGTTTGCTGGGCTGAAATTGGTGATAGTCAACTAATGGGTCCCGAACTCATTCATGAAACAACTGAGAAGATTGTGCAGATACGGAACTGTATGGCTGCAGCAAGAGATAGACAGAAAAGTTATGCTGACAAGAGACGGAAACCTCTAGAATTCCAAATTGGCGACAAAGTGTTATTGAAAGTCTCACCGTGGAAAGGCGTAGTTCGGTTTGGCAAGCGAGGAAAGCTGAATCCGAGGTATGTTGGACCATTTGAGATACTGGAAAGAATAGGTCCGGTGGCCTATCGACTAGCCTTGCCTGATTCGCTAAGTGGAGTCCACAACGTGTTTCACGTTTCCAATCTGAAGAAGTGTCTATCTGACGAGACACTAATTGTGCCACTAGAAGACGTTAAAGTGGATGACCAATTGCGCTTTATTGAAGAACCTGTCGAGGTGATGGATCGTGGGGTGAAAACACTTAAGCAGAGCAAAATACCTATAGTCAAAATTCATTGGAACTCGCGGCGTGGACCGGAATTCACATGGGAACGTGAGGATCAAATGAAGCTTAAGTACCCTCAACTCTTCGAGACGATGCCTGCAGACAAAGGTATTGATTTAAATTTCGGGACGAAATTTCTTTCAACATGGGGATGATGTGACAACTCATCCAAAACTCACTCGATTTCGATTTCTGTGTGCCAATACAGTAGACCAGTGATGGAACACTCTCACCGTGTGATGGAACTCTCACCATGTAACGCAATTTTCGGGACGAAAATTCTTTCAACATGGGGATAATGTGACATGTGGTAATTTTCCGTTACCAAACTCTATTAGTTCCGTTAAGTTTTGCATACACGTATCGTAAGCACACATTAGTTGTCGTTTGACGTTGGTGACTTAAAAATAATTAATAATGTTAATTTAATAATAATCTAGTTGATAAGATGATTATTATGTTATGTTTATGTTTTTACGCGATTTAAAGAATATTTGAGAATTTTATCGCGTAACGCGTGTGTTAATTCGTAGGTGGCGTGTTTTATAAAGACAAAATATATAAATGTTATTACTAGTTTATATATTTGTTAGATGGTTAAAAACACTATTAAAAAGAAGTTAAAAGCTGAAATTTTATAAAATATAAGTTAAAAGGGTTAAAAGTGTATATATGGTAAGTAAATAAAAAAAAACCAACCCTAGCCCCCACTTCTCCCCAAAATCACGACAGCCTCCCCTCCAGCCTTCTCCCTACGATTTTAGCCAAGAACAACCATCATTCATCTGATTTTGGTCGATTGTAAGTGGTATAACACGTTAGAAGCATCAATTGCAAGCCATTATAAGTTTAAAGGTTAGATTTTGTGAGTTTTTCATGTGTTTGATGAACCCGAAACCTAGGCTGCGAATTGGGGTGTATGAGGCTGAATTTTTGAAGTTTTGATGATGTGAACATGTTAGTTAGATTGTATGTAGGTTGTTTAACGTTGATTATGCATGAATAACACGTTTGTAATGATTGGATCATGAACCTTGTTGAATGTGAACCCTAATCCGAAATTAGTGTGTTTATGGATGAAATTGATGATTATTAGATGGTTATATGATGGTAGTTAGGTTGTATGAATGTTGAATGATGTTGATTTTGCAAGAAATCTTGGGTTTGATCATCTAGTTCATACATTGCCATAAGAGGAAACTTTTTTGTTCTTGGAATCCATGATTTGATGATTCTAAGATGTTAGATGTAATGCTTAGATGTTAGTTTAATGGAATTATGAAAGAAAATCCATGAAATTGTGATGTTGATCATGACTTGCTAAAAGTAGAAACTTTTTGTGTATGATGTTTGGGAATTTGGACATTTGGAGGTGATTAGCATGTTAGTATGAATGTTATGAACTTGAAATAGTATATTATTGATGAAATATGTGTACATTGTGTGTTTACAAGATTTTAGGATGAACTTTCCAAAAGGGAAACTTTATTTTGGATAATCATTGAGTATTGAGAATTTGACTTATTCATGGCTTTAGGATCATGCTAGAATGATTGTTATGGATGTCTAAGGTGGTAGAAACTGTTAATTGGGTTGTATGGAATGTTCATTTGGTTATTGGGTGAATTATGCACTTTGATGGTCATGTATGGTTTGGTATGTTAATTAGTAACTAAGACATCATGTTTGGGACTTGAATTGAGCATATTAATGTATGTTGCATGTATTGGGCATCTTGTATGTGTTGTGGATAGTATGGATGACTTTTTGATAAATTATCTGTTTTGACCCGTATGTGCTAAATCATGGCTATAGGTCATCTAAGTAGGCTATGCATGATCTGACCTATTATATGATACACTACTTATGTTATGAACACACTGAGTATGCTAGATGCTAAGAATTTACATAACTTGTATTATATGTGCATAGTATGATGATTTAAGCAATGTATTGGGAATGTAGCATCAAATGTGATTCATTGGAATGTTAACCATTTATGTTATATGCTTATGTATGTTTAAATGGTTTACAACACATAATTTCACCAACGGGTCAAACGGGTCGACTAGGTCACATGTATGTTGTCTTTATAGAACCTTGAGTTCTTTGTTTGTAGAACACTTAGGGTTTCCCTTGGGATTTTTGTGTGTACATGTACTTATGTACTTGTGTGTTCTAGGTAACCTTTGAAGGTTGTCTTTCCACTCGTCCTTGTCAAGTTAAGCCCACTCGTCCTTGTCAAGTTAAGCCTTAAATACCTATCACGCGTATCAGGTGAGTTCATGCCCCACTGTTTTATTAAATCTTTTTTGGGGGAGATAGCATACTGGTAACGTTACAAACGCTATTTATATTTAAGATGTGTATGATATTAATATAGTGTTGTTTACTATGATAAAGTCCTCACACTTTCGAATTGTTAATATTGAATAGCGGAGAAACTTGGGTAGTACTACTGGGTCTGACGAGCCCCACCTGTGTGACTCGAGGTCAACCGGGTGTAATTTGTCCTATGATTATTCGTCACGATATGGTGAAGTCGTGACGGGAGGCAAACATAACACAGTCAGCTTTAATGTCGAAATCACTATGTATTAATATCAATTTGTTAATGGACTAGCTAGCTATTACAATGCACATGCTTATTTATACACTATTGATAAACTGTTATGTTTATACGCAAACTCTTGAACTCACCAACCATGTGTTGACTTTTTAGTATGCTATTCTCAGGTTGTTAATCTGGATTGCTGATAGGAGCACTACACAAGTCAGCGTGCATTTTAGAGATTTAAACTTCAAATATAATTACTCGTCTTTTATTTATGGTTTAAAATACTTGGTTGGCACTTGTTTTGCCATATGGTACTTTCACTTGTTTTGGGTTGTTTTATTTACATTACGCTTCCGCATGTCTTTTAAAGTTTGAACTCTGGTTTGGTTTACGTTAAAAGTAGCATATAGAGTCGTTCCGAGTGACTATTGACTGTGATCCTGGTTTGTTCACACGCCTCGCGGTAAAACTCCGCACGTGGATTTTGAGGGTGTGACATATATCTATATATATATATCTATATATATATATATCTATATATATATATATATGTATATGTATATATATCTATATACGTATATATATCTATATATATATGTATGTATATATATATATACACGTGTATATATATATATACGTGAATATATATATATATATACGTATATATATATATATATATATATATATATATTGATATATATATATATATACGTGTATATATATATATATACATATACGTATATATAGATATATATATACATATATATATATATCTATATATATACGTATATATACGTATATATATATATATATACACTAGTAGAAAACCCGCGCGATGCGGCGGTGATGATAATTTATATCACGGTGCTTGTTTTCTATTAGTATATCATCATCTCGTGATATATGAGATCGAGTGCACTAAAACTCTTTTAAGAAATAATGAATTCCCACCCTTGATTGGTAAAATGAAGGTATACATTTTCTTTTAATTTGAGCTTCTATGTATATTACTTCTATTAGTTTCTTATTTTTGTAGCATCAGTGTAGTATATTAATGCTATAAGACTTACATATGTCAGTTAAATAATGACAAATACATGAATAAGAAAATATCAGTAATGAACATTGTAATTTAAAAATAAAAAGTCACACATGAATACAAAAATATAAGCAACAATGTACATGAAAAAGTTCAAGGATCTCTACTGGTAACACATATGGCCGACGATGATCAATTGGCAAATGCTCTTATGAACCCCTGCTTAAGCTTCAGTTTCGATTATTAGTTTCCAAGAGTGGACTAACATCACACCTATCCATCTTTTGAGGGAATACTAACTATATTAAATAGGAATAGATAACGTTTATATTTGTAATTCAAATTTTTGTACGTTTTCTTTTACCACTTGTTACCTAAAGATAGCTAATTTATTGCAATAGTCCTTCAAGTTAATGAATCATTCAAAGTTAATATCAATCTTGTTAGTTTCTAACATATGCAAATGCATTAACTACCCCTCCTTATTTTTATCTAAAGAGACTTATTACTTTATTTTGTACGTGAAAATAATATTTATGCATGTCACTAATGGGTGCAAACTTGAATGATCAAGGAGATTTAAGAGATTTTATCGTTTACTAAAAAAAACTCTATTTCGTCCCCCTCACTACGCAGTTTGACCAATAATTTTTATAGCATTCATATAGTAAAATTGGAGTTCGTGGTGATTTTCGCCTTTTGGAGGCTTTGATGTTGCTTTATTTTATAAAGCATACATACACCACATACAGAAATGTCCAATCCCCATTTCTGTCTTCACTATATCAGATAGAATGTATTCAACATAATAAAGAAATATATAAGAATCTAATGTGAGCGTTGCATATAGTCATTACACATTATATCAGATAGGATACATTCAACATAATAAAGAAATATATAATAATCTAATGTGAGTATTGCATACAGTCATCACACATATATTCCACATAACTCTTTATTGAAATAATTTGGAACTATAATTCACATATGTTAGCTTGCTTTAATAGGAAACAAATTAGCAAGAAAATAGTCGTAAATCAATTTGTAATTACTTAAAAAATAACTCTTGAGATCTAAACGTAAAATATAAAACTTCACCTTAATCTGTTTTCTTTTTTTTTCTTTTTTTTTGAAAATGATCCAAGTCCCATGTGCAAATTTCAGCATGTACGGCGGATAGCATACCTTTAATTTTAGCACAAAACCGTTTATTTAAGATGTGGTGTGAAAGGTTGAATACGTGAGCACATATAGTGTTGCAACCGTTGTGATAAAGCTTTCTACAGGAACTCATTATGATTCTCTCTTGAAGAAGGTCACTTGCAACTAAACAGGCCATATAAAGACAAAAGAATTCATCAAGTTAAGGATCCCAAGACAAACATTATCAATAATGCCAACAAAGTTATGGTCTAGAAAAAGTAACAGCAAGATTGTAATATTCAATCTAAAAGGGTCTATAACAAATCCTACTTAGATAAACACCAAAACAACGTGCTTTCACCAAATCTGGATGCTATAACAGAAGGATATGACTATAATTTATTATATAATTATATCAACATATATAGTTCGTAAGAAGCAATTGCATAAAATAGTACTGCTTCGAGGTTTGAAATGGAAGAATAGGATTAAAAACTATATAGAAAACTACAAGCCAAAAGCTTATGACAAAATCCCAAACATTCTCAATGATGATACATCCTTTGTTTGAAAAAAATTGCCCCCAACTCTTAAAGAAACACCAAATACACAATCTAGTAACTATAGAAAACAACATAAAAAACACCAAAGCTCTAATTCATTTGCCTAATGAGCTTGTTGATGTAATCTTCACGATGATCTGCATCTCCTCCTTCAACATAATGGTTTCTCTTTTCTTAGGTCACGTAATGAATCTTTCAACTAAATAGCTAGATGAAGTTATTAGATTCATTAAAATGAGGGCCCACAATTAAGATTTCATGAATAAGAACTTCAACACAGATAAACTCGTGTTTACCAAGAGTCTATTATGCATTTAAATCATAATGCAATCACCACCAAGTAAAAAAATATGATGAAAAGCTCTCTTACCTAGTAATTTATAAAGGTCTCGTTCAATTTCACTTTTTGATAAAAACCTAATATGATCGATTTATACCTGTGAATTTTTTAAATACATTCAGTTTTCCTAATCAATCAACATAGTGGACCTATCTCGTTTATTATTCATACACCTACAAAATCTTTTAACAGCTTGTCACCCAATTCCCATCATACATATTTAAACCACTCCAAATGATTTAAACTTGACCTTTAATTCTAACCATTTTTAAACACATTTGCCATGATTTTAGGACATACATCAAAATTTCCACACATGTATCAATCAAACTTTATAGCAGTGTAGAAGATTGAATGCATAATACACAAGTCAGTGATTCTTGTTTGAGAGTGGACACAACGTGTAAATATGCTTTAATACTTCGTAGACTTTGCACAGAGGTGCCAAACAATATTGTTGATAAGTACACTTGATAACCTAAATAATTAAATAAGAGACAAGGAAAAAGATTAGTACTCATTATACTGACAGTTGATAATTTATATAAGAATATAAGATAGTTTAAGGTTGGATATACATGCAAGAGACGGGTCTTATAATGCCTACCAATCAAACATGTAAAATTAAAATATAGCTAAAAAGAATCATTTTTAACCATTTTGACATGTTTACATCAATTGACTAACCTACACATTTTGCCAACTATATGTAAAGAATGCAGCCTATGACACTTCCACAAGCTAGATATCTTTTCATATATTTATCCAACCATTTTCACAAGAAAGATGATGTTTATCTAGAAAGTTCCTCATTGTTAGCCAAGAAACATGCATGCCAATAAATAGTTATCCAAGAAACACGTTGATGCTTGACAACACTAAAAGAAACTACAAAGCAATATCCAAGGATCTTTCCATTCTTTTCAAGTGTTATTTGGCTCGTCATGTCATCAAAAAACAGAGCTTCATTTTCTTTAACACCACAAAAAGCCACGAAGGTAATTTGGTGCAATATGCTAATCCCGATTCTCAACCATTTATTTAAAGTTTGTACTATGGTGATAAACATCAGTAACTTGACAATTAATTCCTTGTTTCATTTAGTCAATGTTATGCAGTAAAATACACTTCAGATTCACAGCTAATTGTAGTATAATGCTAGTCCAAAAAGAACACATCAAACTATTAATATTTTAAAATAAAACACATCAGGTCTGTGGATATTTGCAGCCCAAATCTGATCTGATAATAACCCAAAATCAGCAGCTAAAATAGCAACAAACAACTCAGAAATGCAACTAAGTTACTTTGTAAGTTTGTACCTGAACTGTAGTTAAATTGCAACATAATTTTGGACCTGAGAGTAGTCCAGATATGGACCGATTCAATATTTTTCAAGCTTGTGAATTAGTTGCATTAATATAACAGTTGTGCTCAGTTCATCACCATCATAATCTCAAATACAACACAATATTGATCATATCTAAACGAATCATAACTAAAATCATAATTATATTACTTATCACCATGACACAATTATGTTACTAACCTCCATAACAAGTTGACCGCCAAAATTTTTTTAGAACCTGCGAAGAGTATTCTTGTTGTTGGTGGATAGCCCATGGCTTGAAAGACGAGTCCCACCTACAAAGTAGATATTAAATAAATATTGAAAACTTTGTACAAGTGTATAATCTTTAAATAATATGAATCTATAATACCTCTTCTGGCATTACTGGACATGAACCATTGAATGTTGGATATATGAGTCAACATTTTGTTCATCAAGAATGATTTTCTACTTGATCGTTTATATAAGTCGATACTGTATAAATTCAGTATGGACATCCTACTTAAAAATAGAGAACTTTTCAGTAATGGAGGTTAGTAACCTTATATTGGGTGACAAGCAATAGAAGTATGGTATCCAAGACTTATCTTATGCTAGAAAAGAAAAGAACAAAAAAGATGATTAATACTATCCATAATCACCAATCCAATTACCTTTGACTTCTTTGACTCTGGTAGAGTTCTCAAATATAATAATCATGAGAATCCAGCTTCTTGGGCTTAAAACTTTTAGGAGGTAGATTTTTCATGATGATAATATCATTTTAAAGCGAGGTTATGAATTGGTCTTCATTGTAGAGGTATGAAAAACTTTTAGGCTTAGAGCTGTAGGGAATCAAAATACAAAATACAATAAAAGAATAAAGGTTATTCTATACGTTCCCAAGATTTGCATACACACAAATGAAAAACATTGAATGGTGATGGAAAAGTGAATGTACCAGTTCTGCCATTGTTGTAGATTATGAAACAACATTATATACAAGCAACGTCTATGGAATTGGTAATATTTTCCTCTATCCATAAAGCATAAGAACATAAGATATTATGAATAAGAATATATGATATGTTCAAATCCACCAAGAGATAGAATTGCAGCAAAACATTTTGGATTAGTTGAGTTTGCTGAAAGGAAGTGATCATATTTACTCCACCAGCTAGATTTATACCCGTCCAGTGACCGGGTAATTTGATATCATAAATTTAAAACTACCTTTCGTTGCATTCTAAACGAAAACAATTGTTGTTTATAATAAAAGTACAGCTCGCTTAACTTGGGAGTAAAACAATGACCGACTGGAGATAAAAGTACAACTCGTTTACTTTATGAATATTCAAATTTGAAGATGTACTTAAAAAAATATTATTGGCGTCGACTGTAAGGCCCCGTTCCCGGGCACCTCACAGCTGATCATTCATCGCACATAAAAACATTTTAAACGTACATTTACTTTACAGCGGAATTTAAAACTTTCATTAATAACTAAAACATGTCATTTCATAACTTTACAACATTCGTTTTCTTCTCAAAATACAATGACATGTCAAAATATGGATGCCAGCCTCAACAACTAAGTAGTCGCCCCGTGCCATCCCCAGCAACATACCTGCCAACTGGAAACACATCAAAGTCAGCGTTGCTGAGTGAGTTCTAGTTTTATATTAAAAACATACTTTTCTTTCCTTTAAAACCGTTTCTTTACTTTTACGCTATCACACATCGTACGTACACGTAGATAATCTCATTATTTTCTTCTTTTATCGTTCATTCTTTATCTTTAACTTTCATTCGTTCTCTGTCTGTCATTCGTTCATTATCTCTCTTTAACTTTCATTCATTTTCTATCTTTTGCTTCTATCGAGATCCGGTCACACTTTACCCTCTTCATGGCACACAGCTATGATTACTGAGGTCGAGTGACAGGGATCCCATTTCATACATAATCATTATATTCATTCCGTTCATTACTTTCATTCGTTCGTTCCTTAGCATTCATTACGTTCGTTAACTTTAGTTCGTTTCTTACTTTCTTTCTTTCACAATTATCTCTCTCTTATTCATCAACTCACGCGATACTCCCGACTCATGTCCGAAGACTGATACTGTGCCGGGGCCTGTACACAAACCCCCGACTCATGTCCGAAGACTGACACAGTACCGGAGCATGCGATCCTCTACTCATCCACTTAGATCCTGTTTCATGCAATATCCCCAACTCATGCTCGAAAGATGATGCTGTGCCGGGGCCTGTACACAAACCCCCGACTCATGTCCGTAGACTGACACAGCACCGGGATACGCAACAAAGATCCCGTTTGAGTCAATCACCTGGATTGAACTCTATCCGAGTCTATTGCAACACAAAGTTGCTCACCTCACTATCTCGTCTCATGCAATACCCCCGACTCATGTCCGAAGACTGATACTGTGCCGGGGCCTGACTAACAAACCCCCGACTCATGTCCGAATACTGACACAGTACCGGGATACGCGACAAAGTTCCCATACGAGTCAATCACAGAGAGTGAACTCTATCCGAGTCTGTTGCAACACAAAGTTGCTGACCTCACTATCTCGTCTCATGTAATATCCCCGACTCATGTCCGAAGACTGATACTGTGCCGGGGCCTGACTAACAAACCCCCGACTCATGTCCGAAGACTGACACAGTACCGGGATACGCGACGAGGATCTCGTTCGAGTCTGTTGCGACACAGAGTCGCTCACCTCATACATACGCTTGCAAGCCTTACGTTCGTTCATTCGTTCATTATTTCATGTGTCCGTTCTTCCGTTCATTCATTAATACATGTATTCGTTCATTTCATTCCTTTTTTACTATCTTTCAATTTACGTTACATAATACTTTTTCACGTCACTTTATAAACTATACACGTAAATATACGGAAAGACGAACATACATCGCAGCAAGGAACATCGACCTTTACAATTCATCAGTCATTACCATCATATAGGGCTACATCATACTTATCATTCATACATCCTGCATATGCATGCGGTTCTATCGTCATCGTGTCCACTTAACTTCTAAGCCTCAATAGTTATCACACATGTACCTACGAGAGCTATCACGTCACTTCCTACCCATGCTCTTCTCCCGAAGGCCAGTAATTGAACTACGTCTCTTCTCGTACATAACAGCCCTACTTGGGCGACTGGGCACCCTCCAGTCGCATGACCTTCATACGACTGAACACCCAATGCGGATGAACACCCATGCGGATGAACACCCCAATCGTACGAATGGACTCCCTATCGTACGAGTGAACACTATACGTATGGGCCTCTATGCGACTGAACCCTCAGCCGTGCGACTGAACCCTCAGCCGTGCAACTGAACAACCATGCGAATGGACCAATGCGACTGAACTCCCAGTCGCAGGACCTATCGTGCGACTGAATCCCCAGTCGTGCGACTGAGCCTCAGTCGTGCGATTAAACGTCAGTCGTTCCTCAGTCGGTCGATTGGCCCTTCAGTCACCTAGCCCTAACTGGGCAGCGATTGCAGTTCATCCCGAACTGCAGTCGCGACTCACGACCTCCAAATCCTTCCAAACTCGTTTTAAGCACAAATTAACCCTCCTAAACCTTAGGGAATCATACTATGACGACATTCAAGCACATACACGTCCGAAATCGCGCTCTAAACACACTATACACATACACATTCATACATACACGGGTTAAACACCCAAAACTCAAAAATATAGTTTTCAGATGTGTTCCAGCCCCAAAATCCTTCAAAAACGTGTAAAAGAGGGGTCCTAGAACTCACCTTAGTAGCCTCCTCGGTTAGAGCTTCGTTTCAACTCACTACACGTCGATTTTGGCTCACGAACCTGCTTGGACCGAAATGTCTCCTTCTTCTCTCTGATGTTGGCGAGTCTGGGAAAGAGTTAGGGCTGCCCTCTACTTTAAATACTACTGTCCAGTCGCCCGAGTTCTCCATGCGACTGGACCTTCAGTCGTCCAAGCTCTATGCGACTGAACACTTCAATCGTACGATTGAGTTCCAGTCGTGTGGTTGAGCTTCAATCGCATGTCTTCCATGCGATTGGACGCTCCAGTCGCATGACACTCCAATTGGAAATTTCCGGGCGTTACATCGACTTTTAAGGGGAGACTGCTACACTTTTATAAGTAGATGGGTCAAAATTATCACATTTATGAATGTATACTTTTATAAGTAGATGGGTCAAAATTATCACATTTACTTATCAAATTATATCATTCTTTAAAAAGAATTTAAGTGGATGTTCTTTATGGGATTAATGATTCATTAGTAAGGCACTATAAGGCCTTCCAAAATTATGTTTTAGAATGCCAAGAAAAGACAAAAGATTAGGCTTGGTTTAGTGTTTGACTTACAAAACTAAAATGTTGACCTGGTAAAGACTTAAACAAAAAGAAATTACTCACCCAAGATTTAGAAGCTAATACCCATTTATAAGAATTGAAAGGATTGGCAAGAGAGGACCCATGGGCATGTGAAACATCAATAGAATAATTAGTAATTATAAAATCTTTTTAGGTTTTATCTTTCATAGTAAGTCGTCTATAGATAAACAATGAATAATAGACATGTTACCTCTCGTGTGCCTAAAGTTGAATCTAATATCATCCTGCTCTATATAAGTGAGCACACCTAGGACAAATAATAACACAAGTCCACCAATTTCGCATAATGTCAACCGAAAATAACCTTTCACAGAAGCAAAAGTAACAATGCAGTCAATATCCCTTATAAGTCTTATCATAACCACAGCCCACCACCATCCAAATGCATCTTTAACATGAAATAAGAGCACAAAAAACAAACTAAACAAAATTAAAATTTTTACATTTCATATTTATAATTGGTCAAGATTCACCAAGAAAACTCATCTTACCCCTTCAAACATTAAAGCTGACAATGCCCAGATAATCATGTTTGTATTAACGTTAAAGTAAACCAACCATGGATCTATCTCCTGAGTCCTGACATGACTATGTATGATGAAGGCTTAAGGTCCACAATGTACCACCGGCCATCCGTTGCTTTGACTTCTAAACCATTGACCCCCTTTTGATGCAAAATAGTGATAAAATATTCATCAGTATGAGGAACAAAGCTCATATTTTTTCAACTCCTTGTTAACCATGAGACTCCACACAATAATAAAGCTAATCAAGTTCTAACAATCTAACTCTAACAATATAGGAGATAAATATGAAAAAAAACTAACTTTTACAAGTCTAACTTTAACCAACTTTTACAGGTCCGACTCTAAAAGACAACCCAACAAATTAGGTAAAATTAATCAACAGAAGAATGGAGCAAGTATTGAACAACCAAAACCATAAAGATGCAAACAATCAAACCATTAAAGAGATAGAGAAAGAGTGTTCGGAACTTTGGATCACTGTATACAACTCACGTTGTTAATAGGGTAAAATTTCTGTTATTTCTTTTGGATCTTGTTCTTTCTTTCCCATAACTCAAACTGATCCCCTATCAATTCTTCAAACATTTTACCTTTAATCTTCAGAACCTAAACTTATTAATCAAATAAAATCAATAAAAATACACTAACAAATCTATAAAAATAAAAATAAAAAATGGAGTGTGAGATTGCAAATGCAATTTGATCAAAACCACTAAATTAGGGAAAGATTAAAAAACAAAATATCAAGTCACAAATCATTTTCTTCAAAATTACATCAATTGATGTTTGATTAACTCTTTGATCACCGACTTCCACATGTACGTAGAACCCAATGTGTATTTGAAGAACATCAAAGAAAAACCCAATAAAAATATGATGGTTACCAGTGGTGAGAGCGATGACAAAAGCTAGCAACAGTGAAATCCTCAAGCTCCGGATGTTGTGACTTTATCTAGGGTTTTGAGGAATTTGAATTTGAATCGGTGATGGGGATGTTACCTTTGAGCCGAAAGCAACTATGCCGTTTGAGCGCAAGTCTGAGTTTGTGATCTCCCAAAGCAACTCTGATGGTACTTTCCGAAAGCAACATTGCCGAAAGTAAGCAAGCCTGAGTCTGAGTCTCCGAAAGCAACACTGAGTTGTTGCCAAAAGCGTGGTGTCGATGGCTCTTTCTCCGATCTCTAATCTCTCCTCTGTTCTCCGAGAGAAGCAACTATGATATATCCTCTTTTCTCCGAGAGTTGCTTTGATGAGTTGTAAGTTAGGCATTAGGCATTAAAGATTAAGAGATTTGGGTGAAATTACCATGGTGCCCTTGTCAAATGAATATATATAGTATATATATATATGTATATATGTATATATGTATGTATGTATATATATATGTATACATATATGCATATATATATATTGTTTGGACCGTGTATGTACGGAGTACTAACTGATTCAACGTGAAACTAGATCAAATAGTATGGAATCCTATTTGATTGGCGATCCAATCAGGGAGAACGTTAATCCGATCAAAACTAACTATTATAATACGTTAAGAATTGATTAGAAGTGATCAAAAACATTATATGAAGTTGGAAGGGACTCTCTGGAGGAACATGGACGGCTAGGGTTAAGAATTCTCGAAGTGTTACGTTTTTCCACGAATTAAGTGGTATTTATAGGTTACAGTTTTCATTCGTACGACTGAGCCATGCGTATGGCTCAGTCGTGTGACTGAGTCATACGATTGATTTATTCGTACGATTGAGTCAGTCTTATGACTCAATCGTGCGTATGGCTCAATCAGCTAGTTCAGTCGTGCGACTGGCCCATTCGCATGGTCCAATCGTGCGACTGAATCATGAGACTTAGTTAAACTTATTCCTGAATCTTTAACGATACATAACTATGTCTAACAACTGTAAACCTATATAACATGTTCATATAAGCGTGTAATAATCAAACATTATTACATCAGTGTAGTAAAATGAAAGTCAATTACATTTAAGCTCACTAGAACTAGAACTAGGGACACATGTACCAACAAACTCCCCCTTGGACCTAGTTCTATCTATTCTTTGACCTCCTTTCTAAACTCTTCAAACCTTTTAACTCTTTCTTCTTTAGAAACCCCGGCATGAATATTAAGTGCAAAGCATAAGAGTATGACATGTTGAAACTAAAGTGCTTGCACTATATCCTGTGTATCAAAAACAATGACCACTTGTACAATGTATAAACATAAAAAGCTGACAAGTTTATGAGCCACATTGGGTCAAACATCCTCATTATATCCATAGTTCCCTCCCTATCCAAAACAATGACGGCTTCTCCTGTGCGCCAATCATAGTACCACCATTTGAAATGGGGTGTAAAGTCCTGTGGCATCTCCCTCAAAGGTATACGAGACATCGTGCGTGGAGGGTGCCATTTCAAGACTATCTTAGGTGAAAGGATCTCAGCCTCTAGTTTGATCAATTAGGTTGTATTCGCAGCGGATTTAGCACAAGAATTAACAAATTCAACTAAGAACACAAGAGATATATCAATGTAACAGTAGGTTATAGAGAAAGAGAGGAATTCTGCAAAAAGGTGTTTTCTATTAGATCACACGCTTCGGCAAGGATTACAATTAGGTCATCTTCATTTTATAGGAAAAATGACGTCAGCTGATGTCACTTGATAGTGACATCAAACCGTTATTTTAAAAAACTACTGAAACTACCTAAACTACTGAAGATGTCAACAGCTGACATCTCCTTACAAAATGCTAAGTGTTAAACTTATTACAACAGCTCAAAAGAAACTACTGAAAACTACAACGACTGAAGAACATACTCCTCAGTCATTTTACAAACTACTGAAATAGAAAATACAACTACTGATAAGAAAAAGCTGAAAGGTAAACCATCACAACAACTGAAGAATACTTCTTCAGCTGTTGTGACAAACTCTAAAGCTTCAGCACTTGTCTTCAGACTTTAACTTCAGATGTTTCATCAGCTGATGACTTCAGTAGTTGTCATCAGCTGATGTCTTCAGTATTTGTCTTCAGTCTTTGTACTTCAGCTGTTGGTCTTCAGTACTTTGATCTTCAGCTGATAGTCTTTAGTACTTGAGTCTTCAGCACTTGAGTCTTCAGTACTTGAGTCTTCAGTACTTGAGTCTTCAGTACTTGAGTCTTCGGTACTTGTGTCTTCAGCTGTTGATCTTCAGTACTTTGATCTTCAGCTGTTGAGACGACTTTGTCAAACATCTGATGATACTTTCAGCAGTTGTTGTGATGTCTTGTGGGACTTAGAGGTTTTTCTGATCTGGCTCATTGGTTCTTTTGGTCCAACAAACTCCCCCTGAACCAATGCAGCCAAAACCTCTAAGCTTATTATTAGTCCCACTTATTGTGGCAGAATGATTGGTCTATTTCCTTCTGGATCAGCTCAGAAGTTGACCCATATAGGCACTGGCCTGGGAAGAGGTCTCAAGGATCTGATTGGCATAGTATGGATGGGAACTCTGTTTTGGGGAACTGGACACAGAGTTGTTGTCCCATCCATGAGACCTACTTCCTAACTATGAGCCTATAGGATTCTCTGGTGTAGGCTTCTAAAAACACAATCTGTTCCTTCATTGTAAGCTCTTCTGCCTCAACTTCAAAGAATCCTTCAGGCCCATAGAGCTCTGAGATGAATTTGGTATGTTTACCATTTTTGAGCTCCACAGTTGTTATAGCCCTATAGGCGAACTCATCAGGGTGATTACCCTCTAAGAACAACTGGAGCTCATTTCTCTTAAGATTCTCAAACCTCTTGTAGACTAACCCCTTTTTAACCACCCTATTTTCCAACATCTTTTGTGGTGGCAGGTTAGCCTAATAGGTCTTCTTGAAATCTTCAATGATCTCCCAGGGTGATACTACAATGGCCAAATAGATCACTTCATCTACAATCCTTTTTACTTGGCTATTGTATGTCAATGGAAGGTCTTTCTTAATGATCCTGTGAGACACCCTGGGATCAGGCCACATATTCACTTTGTCCTTTTGAAATTGATATGTATGCCTTAAAGTGAATAATCTCAGAGCTTGTTTCCTCATATTAACGATTGATGAGGAAGCAACATAAGCTTTATTTACTCATTTCAACAGCTCATCATCATGTAGCTTATGCTGCTATTCTTCTTCAATTTTAACCTTCACAGCTTCCATCTGTGAGGCAGGAGTTATGGGTAAAGTATTTGATTTAGGCGAAGATAGAACTACAGAGAGAGGCAGCCTATCTTCTTCCTCATCATCCTCTTCTTCTTCTTCTTCTAGCCTCAGCACCCTTCTCTTCCTCTTCAAGGGTGCATCATCGGCTATGGGTTTTGATGGTGAAGGGGTTGGTTTTGTGGGTGGTGGTTTGGTTTTTGGTGTGGGAAATTTGGCAGGCTGAGCTAGTAATTTAGATGTGAGAGAGGATTTGGTTTGTTTGGCTAACTCAGTCCTGTTCCCAGCACTGGCTTTACTAAGGGCTTCTTCGATCAGTCCCTTAGTAAATACCTCAGATGAACAGATCTTGGTGGCTATTGCCAAGATGCTGTCCCTGGGCCATGATCTGATCTCCAGGACTGATCTCCCTTGATACTTCGAAATGAATCTTGTTATAGCCTCAAGTCTCTCTTTTTCCTCTTGGCTATAACAAGACCATCGGTATTCTATCTCTTTCACTTCCAACTTCTTAATATCTTGATCTAGCTCAACAGTGTCCTTATCAAAGCCTTGCCTGAACAGCTGATCAATGATGTTATCCATTAACCTGCTATGTTCAGCATCAGCCTCCTTGACAAGGACAGCTAGATCTTTCTCCTTCTCTCCCTTCTTCTTCTTGTATGTGACATGAAAGTCTTTTTGACTTTCAGTCACTTTTTCCAATTCAGCTCCCTTCTCAACCTCCTTCGCCTTCTCAGTCTCCACCACCAACTCCCTCTCATGAACTACCTCATCCTCAACTTCTTTCTCTTTCACTTCCTCCTCCACTCTCTTTCTCTTAGCTTTCACTGAAGTCTCCCCCTTTTTGGTTGCATTGGTTGCAAGGGGTTGACTATCAGAAAGCGTCTTCAGCACCACAGCTTCCACCAAAGGCTGTATAGTAGAGGGAAGCCTCTCATCAAGGGTTTTGATTATAATATCTGTGATAATGGGTGTGATGAGAGCAAGGAATTTTGAAAGATAGCAGCTAATTGCTCAAGGGGGTTCTGTCCCTGATAACTAGTGCCAGAAGCAAGGGCAGGTGGCTGAGTTTGTGGGAGTGGCTGAGTGTTTGTGAGACCTTCAGGTGAAGGTAGCATCTGTGGGTGTGTGGTGGCAGATGGACTTTGTTCTTGAGTCATTTTGGCGAGTAGCTCTTTGAGTCTACTCACCTCATCCTCAAGAATGATATTTTGAGCTACTACATTGTAGAAAAAGCTCAGGTCATCATCAGTTGTAACTGAATCACCTGACCTCCTGATTGAATCAGGATGTACATGTGCTGAGTGTGGCTCAGTGATCACATGTGCCCCTTGTTCGTGGTACTGGGGACTTCCTGCCTGCGGATTGGATCCATCATCGGCAGTTGCCTCTGGTGAGGACTTAGAGATGGCACCAACTTCATCCTGTTCTTGTGCTAATACAGGGGAAGTGGCAGCCTCACCAGATTGTCCTATCTCCTTTGCCACACTTGGAGATGAGACATTTGATTCCCTATGTTGTGGGCTCCCATCAACACTTGTATCCACCCTCTCTGTGGTTGGATTTTTCCTAGTTGTGATTGGTTCCTGGGGAGAGGGTGGAGTGTTAAGATGAGTCAACACTTCTGCAATTATGAATGTAGGGCTTTGAGGGGCGATTGCAGTAGGAGATGGGATAGAAACAGTATGCACATGGGGAGATGTGTGCTTTTCAATGGCAACCTTCTCAAGTAAGAAAGGTTCCAGATGTGTGGCAGCCCCAGAAATGGGTGCATCAGGCTCCTGTAGAGAGGATGCCTGTGCGGTTGTGGTTGGTGGAGTCGTGGTAATTGCTGGGAGAATCGTGCCAGCAATTACTTCCTGCCTTTGTTGTGTAGGGGCATCCTCAGGGGACTCATCTCCCTGAGTAGCCTTTTTGGGTTTCTTTTGTTTGGGTTTGGTGGGGACTTTGGATTTTGAGGTGGAGGCTGTGGGTTCCAGCTGCGTGGGTTTTCGCAGCTTGGCAGCCTTTTTCAACGTTTGGTCAGTGTTGTGCCTGGAGTATACCTCAGGCAATACAACCATGGCAGGGACTCCAAGGCCAACAAGTCCCTCAGCATGTAGCTGGTTCTCTATGATGGCCATTATGAACCGTGGATATAGTATCCAATGGTTAGCAAAAGGTTTTGTGGCCATATCCTTATGTTCCAAAAAGATTATTTCAGAAAAAATTAAGTTTTGTTTCTCAAGGATAGAGAATAATACCTGCTGCCATCTTGATGACATTTGGTCCTATGAGGAGGTCTTTGGGGCTAAGCAAACATTCACCATGTGGAATATAAGCCGTTCAGCATCATGGAAATGTTTCTTGAGCAGGGTAGAGGCATGAAGGTCACCCTTATAGTCATGGTGTGCAAAGGAAATATCAGTGGTGCCTTTTGGGTCTTCGGTTGGGAAGGTGGCATCATCTAATTTTAGGGTTTGCCAGATGATTGCCGGATTGATAATCCTGGTTTTTGACGATGTTAGGACCGTGTACGTACGGAGTACTAACTGATTTTTTGTTATACCGGATCAAATAGTGCGGAATCCTATTTGATTGGCGATCCAATTAGGGAGAATGTAATCAAGATCAATCCTAACGATTAGGAAACGTTAAGAATGGACTAGGAATGATCTGGGACGTTCTATGAACTTGGAATGGACGAACTTGATGTTCTGGGTCGATTAGGGTTTCAAGAATTCGAAGTGTTGCGTTTTTCCACGAATTAAGTGGTATTTATAGGTTACAGCTATCATTCGTACGACTGAGCCAGGCGACTGGCTCAGTCATGCGACTGAGTCATATGATTGGTTCATTCGGACGACTGAGTCAGTCTCATGACTCAATCGTACGATTGACTCAATCTCCTGATTCAATCGTGTGACTGGCCCATTCGCATGGTCCAGTCGTGGGACTGAATCAGATAACTTAGTTAAACACATTATTGAACCTTTGATGGTTCAAACCTATGTCTAACAACTGTAAACCTATATAACATTGTCACATATGCGTGTACTAATGATTGATATGAATAGATATAACATTAAATAACCCACCACAATATAAACAAGAGATTCTCATTAGATTTATTAAACATTACATATGTGTTACAAGAAGAAGTTCTATTACATTTAAGTTCACTAGACTAGAACTGGGGACATGTGTACCAACAAACTCCCCCTTGGACCTAGTTCTATCTAGACTTTGACTTCTTTCTTGAACTCTTCAAATCTCTTCAGTCTCTCCTCTTTAGAAACCCCAGCATGGATATTAAGTCTAAAGCATAGACGTATGATATGCTGAAACTGTAGTGCTTGCACTATATCCTGCGTGTCAAAAAATAGTGGCCACTTATACAGCGTATAAACATCTAACGCTGACAAGTTTATTAGCCACATAAGGTCAAACACCCTTAATGTGTCCATCGACCCGTCCTTCCCCAAAACGATGACTGCCTCTCCCGACCGCCAGTCATAGTACCACCACTTAAAGTGTGGGGTAAAGTCCTGTGGCATCTCCCTCAGTGGAATTCGGGACATTGTGCGCGGAGGTCGCCACTTCAGGACTATCTTCGGCTGACTAGTGATGGGACTCACCTCAGACCTTCTGAGGTACCTCATAGCCTGCTGAGGTTTGAAGTTTACCCATCTAGTCCTGTACTCCTTTTTCAAGGCAGCCTCAAACCAGTCAGACATCTTCTTAGGATTAACATAAAGAATCTTTAGTCGGGCTAACTGGTTGAGCTCAAAACCTGGGAGAGTCTTCAGATCATGAGGAAATCTGAAGTACTCGATTCCCCTCTCCCTTTTCACTGCATACACGCCAAGATCATCAAAATGAGCCCAAGCAATGATCTTCCCTGACACCTTCATATTCTTCTTTACTTTGTATAGTTTGGTGTAGGTACTCTGAGTTGCTGTAGCACGTTGGGCTCGGACCTCGGCGAAGCAAGCCGCCCATTCAGCCTTTCGAATATCGACTTCAGCATCAGAGGCTTGGGCTTGACTTGTTGAGGCTTCTGCTCCTTTCTCTTTATTAATAAGTTTATCCAGAATATCACTGTCAAGGTTGTTTACTAAATTTGGAAACACGTTTCCCTCTTGATCAGTGTATTCTGGATAGTGCTGATCTGTGATGTCTTCAATTTTGATTTCTTCAACATCGTTGAGCTCGTCATCATCAGCATCATCAAAATTGGAGCATCCTTAACAATTTCGTCTAGATTCAGACGAAATATTTCAGCAAGCTGCTCATCAGTAAGGTCGTGAATAATTTCTCCTTCTTCAGGAGTATAACTCACTGACCTTCTGACGATCCCCTGCAGATCAAGAATCATTGTGAGTTGAGACTTGACCTATTGGAGGGGAGCAACATCATGCTCATCTTGCTGAAACCCCTTATCTGTTTAATATCAACATGAAGAGTAGCAATCATTAGTATAAACTCAAGTTAATTAAACATTAATCATTAAATATTTACAAGAGTTTCATATACATCAAAAGATAAATCAAGTACAAAAGCTTTATAAATAAAACATCTAATCAGTACTTTTGTCTTGAATCATCGCTGGATCTCCGGCAGAAGGGGAGGTAGGTGGGGCAGCAGTTGATGCTCCTTGGTCTTGTCTTTTCTTGGATCGTTGCTCATGACCAGAGGCAGAGGTAGATGTATCTGCGTCCCCTTCATCATCATCATCATCTTTTTCTTTTTCTTCATCATCACCTTCCTCGTCATCATCATCACTATCATCATCCTCATCATCCTCCTCATCATCATCATCTTCACCTTCTCCTATCTTGAGAGGCTCACTCTGAGTTGCTTTCAGCTTTAGCAAGATAGACTTCTTTTCAGACTGTAACTTCTCCAACTTCCTGTCAGTCTCAATCTCATGCTCTACTAGACCAGTGATCTGATCAGTCTGTGCAGCGATCAGCTGAGCTTGAGATGAAGTTAACTCCCTTAACTGATGAATCTCAGCTGTCTGGGAGGAACACTGCTCTGTTAACTGCTGAATCTGAGCAGTCTTGGCCTTGTCGGAGGCTAGCAGCTGGAGCACCATGCTGTTCTGTGCAGCAAGTTGCTCAACCACAGAGACAGGTGGTATAACTGAGCTCGAAGGTGCAGATGAGGGTTGGGTTTGGTGAGTGGTGGTTGTTGTGGTATCTGTGGTGTAGATGGGAGAAGATGGGAAGGCTGTAGGTGGGGGCACAGTGGTGGTGGTAGTAAATATATGAGTATGAGGTGGAGGTTTAATAGTGGTGGTGGTTGATGTGGTGGCTGTGGTGGTGGATGGTGTGGCTGTGGAGGTGGTTGGTGTGGCTGTGGAGGTGGTTGTAACGAAGGTGAGACGTCTTTTCTTCTTCTTTTGACCACGGGGTTGAGCCATCCTTTTCTTCCTTGTTCCCGTTGAAGTGGATGCTCCCCCTACAACCCTGCTAGCTGACTCCGGTGCATAACTCGGATCAGTGGCTATCTCTCCTGAGTCTCGTGGGCATTCACCGACCGCCCTTAGCCCATGTTCTGTGGGAACACCCTTGCTTCCCACAGTACGTGTCAAGGGCTCCTCTTCAGACTCCTCTTCCTCCTCACCAGGAACAAAATCCTGATGGAACCCAGCAGACTCAGTTCCATCATGGGTGGATGGTGGAGATGGTATCTCAGTGGTACTGGCCCTAGATGGGATGGGCCTGTGTCTCCACCATCACCACTGTCATCATCATCAGAATCATCTGATGGTATAGCTATCACTTCCGTATCTGATTCACTATCATCATGACGCCACTTGCGTCTCCCTGTGGCAACATAATCAGCCCGGGCCAGATGCCTAATCAACCTCTTCATCACCGGCTTCACCTGCTTGCCTCTGTAAACCTTCATCCTCCCAAGAGTGGTGTCATCCATAATCTCCAATGCCACTGCATCACTCTTTTCCTTGGGAAGATCGGGCAGCTTCTCATTGAATATAAGCTGTAGAAATCGGGGGTACATGCAAAAACCTTCCTTCCCCTTAGCCTTTAGGTTCTCTATCAGATACATGAAGATCATGTTGGAGAAGCTGAAAGGGTGGTTTAAGACCAAGGCCACGTAGGAATTTTGGATTTGATCAGACAGATCATCAAACCCACCCCTCCTGGATGCAATACACTTAAGTATGACGTGCGCTAAGTACTTGTACTGGGGGCTCAGGTTGCTCTTGTTCAGTACACCCGAGTGTATGTCCCCGCAGTACCCAATCCTCAGGAAACATCCACGAACAGTAAGAGGGTGTAGCTTAAGTGGGTGTTCCTCGTCGTCTCCAAAACCTAATACCCTCCTTATATCAGCAGCTGTAATCTCAATCTCCCTACCGAAGATATTGCTTCGGATGCGATAGGGTTCCCTTGATCGGTCTACCGTAGCTCCCTCCCAAAATGACTGATGAATAGACTGATAGGGAGTACATGGAGTAGATATGGCTCTGTATATCCGAGATCTCCTCAAGAAATCAATGATCCCTGAAAACTCACCACCATTCCTTGAAGTAGAATCCAAATGAGCACAAATGTTGTGCTTTGGATTTATGGTCCAACGATTTGCCATATTCCTGTAACCATTAGCAAACACACGTTAGAAAAAAAAACTGAGGTTGACCAATTCATTAAGACACTTCAGTTCAATCGTGCGATGTAACTGTGCGACTGAGTTCAGTTGGGAGACTGAACCTGCGATTGGGTCAGTCGACCGAATGACTCATTCGCATGATTCATTCGGCCGATTGAATGAACCATCCCTTTCAATCATGCGATAGAAGTTCATTCTGGTGTCCAGTCGTATGACACAATCCACCCATTCATATTCTTCATTCGTACGATTTAATGAGTCGCCTCATTCAATCGTGCGATTGAAGTTCATCCTGGGTGGCCAGTCGCATTGTAGACAAAACCGTTCCATTTCAAACTCAGATTTATCAAATGGCTAAATTAAACATTAAGTTCATGTTTATTAGACTCGCAATCATGTGTCTAAACTACCTAAATCAGTGATTTTAACATTTTACGTGTTTAAGGTAGTTTATTGTGCAACTTTGTTTCGGTTCGATATTTAGGTCAAATATCCGTGTATTTCGAACCAACTTTGACAATTTTTGATCATCTTTCGGTCGCATTTTACCTGTATAACAATGTCACAATGTCATTAATCGAGTAGACAGAGGTTTGATTTCAAATGAAATTTGGGCAGCGTAACAGTGCGATTTTGAATTTAGGGCGAATGAGGTCTGCGATCGACTGAGGGTTCTATTTATACTAGAACTCAGTTCAGTCGGCCGACTGGACCTATTCGCTCCACTCATTCGCCCGACTCAAACTCAGTCGTACGATTGAGTCTATTCTCATGATTGGCCTATTCGGTCATATTCAATCGACCGATTGAGCTCATTTGCATGTCTCAATCTTACGATTGTGTTCAATCGTATACCCCATTCGTACGACTGGGTCATATCAGATTCAGTTGTGCGATTGGGCTATACTTGAGCCATTTTTGTCAAGTTATAGACCGACCCTTAGTTTTCTTAACCAATTGATAAAACATTATAATCTTTTGATCATCTCAGACATGATCACTTTTAAAACAACACATTCACTGATCACCTCAGATGTGATCCATTTATCCACCCGATCACCTCAGACGTGATCCATTTATCCACCCGATCACCTCAGACGTGATCCTTTTAACCTTTCAGAAACAACTTGTTTAAGTAAACGTTAAGCACATTTGGTGATGTTAACAGAGAACAATATACACAGTCCGACACTGACTAAAAAAATTGAAAAATCTTAAAACTACGAATAGAATGAACATGTTTTTGTGATTTTTGTTAGGGCAGGTTTGTGTAGTCTATTAGCATTGATATTATATCAGGAACAGACTCATTTGAAATCAGACAGGCATATACACCATTACTTGGAACCTTTGATTAGTATTTAACTTTAAAAACATTCATATCACAGCTTTCTCACTTATCTAAGATTTCTAAGATCTAACTGGGAATCATGCTTGATACGATACGTAACGTACTTTGATTATCAACTTCAGTCAGTGCAAACATGACGATTGTCAGTATATTTGTCCACTTAAATCCATACACAGACTTTTGACACGCATTGGTAACGAATTAAGTTATATTATTTCAACCAACATTTGTGGATCCCAAGCTTATATGGTAATCATTATTCCTTATAGGACTTTCGAGCGGTCTATAGGTATTTTGACAAGAAGAAACTATTCTTAGAGCTTTCAAAGAGAAGCCAAGCCTCAGGTCAGTGCCATCGCACAGCAGAGAGGCGGCAAACAACAATGAATTCTAGAATATGTAGGTTATGCTTATCCTCAGGTCAGTGCCATCGCACAGCAGAGAGGCACATAACCTATCTCCTTGTTAGAGCAATTCTTATTTTTCTTTTTCACATAACGCATCAACAACAGTTTGTTATTAGCATGATTGCGCTTGTATTCGATTTTTTCTTTTGCTCCTTTTGTAGTCATACGCACACCTTTGGTGGCGTTTATTTGCTCGTTATCCCTTATCAGAAACGGCTGATTGTGTTAACCAGTGATAAGATGGGAACCCACAGTTGATTGAACCATTTAGTTTAGATTAAGTTTACCAATGACGTCTATTCGTCTATTGTGTTGAATCTGCCGACACATCGTATAGTGAACTAGCACCTCCCTAGATCAACTTTCTCCATGTAGTTACAATACCAATCAAGCGTACTATCATCTTCCATTTTGTTAGACTTAGACTTCTCGGATTTATAATTTTCTGTGATTTAATTAACTTTGCAGAACCGAAAATCCTTTTGGTGTTCCAAGTAACTCGATGCCTGTGTACTATCACTTTCCAAATTTATCGAGTCACATTTCCTGTCTTTTTGTCTATGTCTTTTCAGCTTTACTTACCTTCCCCCTTTTTTTTTTTAAGTAAATGAATACTGAAATAAATCTCCCCCTAAAATACTAAAACAGAAAATCTTTTTGTGTTTTTGGATTTTATGTAACAAGGAAATAAAAAATAAAATAAAATTAACAGAAAAATAAACAAATAAACACGAGTCGGACTATGTATCTGCTTCTTCCGCAATCACATCATTTTTCTTTTTAACGCCGTTGACCTCTAGCAAATAGAAAAATCTAGGTTTATCAAATGGTTTGGTGTAGAGGTCAGCACGCTGAAAATCCGTGTTAATTTTAATCACATCAATCAATTGTTTTTCATAGCAATCGCGTATGAAATGATATTTAATGCCGATGTGTTTTGTTTTTGGATGTTGAACAGGATTTTTAGTAACAGCTATGGCAGCAGAATTATCAACATAAATAGGGGTGTTAGAAAATTTCAAACCGTAGTCGCGCATTTGCTGTTGGATCCAGATGATCTGAGAGCAGCAACTTACAGCAGCAACATATTCAGCTTCACAGGTTGATAAAGCAACCGAGGTCTGCTTCTTGCATTGCCACGTGACTAATCGCCTTCCAAAGAACTGACACCCTGCTGATGTAGACTTGAAGTTCATCTTGCAACCACCATAGTCTAAATCGCTGTACGCAGTAAGCTCAAAGTCATCATCATGAGGATACCACAACCCCAGTGTTGGAGTACCCTTCAGATAACGAAAAATCCTTTTCACCCCAATCAGGTGATTCACTTTTGGCTTCGCTTGATATCTAGAACATAGACATGTGGCATACATAATATCTGGATGTGAAGCAGTGAGGTACATAAGAGATCCGATCATCCCACGATACATAGTGGCATCCACCAAATCCCCATTCTGATCAGGAGCCACATCATGATTTGTGGCGAGAGGGGTACCGGCTGTAAAAACATTCTCCATATCAAACCGACTCAGAATATTGCCAACATACTTGGTCTGATGTAGGAAAATACCGATTGGTGTTTGATCCACCTGTAATCCTAGGAAGAACTTCATTTCTCCCATGGCACTCATTTCGAACTCTGCCTTCATCACAGATTCGAACTCTTTGCATAATGCTTCATTCCTAGAACCAAAGATGATGTAATCCACATAGATCTGCACCATAAGCAAATCACCATCTTTTTCCTTGATGAACAATGTATAGTCAATTACACCCCTACGAAAACCGTGTTTCAACAAATGGGTGGAGAGCTTCTCATACCAAGCTCGAGGAACTTGATATAGCCCATACAGAGCCTTATCCAGCTTGTAGACTCTGTCCCGATGATACGGATCCTCAAATCCTTCGGGTTGACTGACATAGACTTCTTCACGGATTTCCCCATGAAGGAATGCACTCTTCATATCCAACTAATAGACTTTGATCTTCATAAACGATGCATAGGCAAGGAAGATCCGAATGGCTTCCATTCTTGCCACTGGTGCAAACACTTCATTGTAGTCGATCCCCTCGACTTGTCTAAATCCTTGAACAACCAAGCGTGCCTTGTTTCGGATAACAACACCTTGGTCATCCTTTCTGCACTTTAGTACCCATTTGGTACCAATCACTTTAACTCCTTTTGGTCTGTCAACAAGGGTCCAGACTCCAAGTTTCTTGAACTGGAGTAGCTCTTCGTGCATAGCATTGGCCCAGGCCTCATCTTTCAGGGCGTCACTGACGTACTTAGGCTCGATTTGTGAAACAAAACATGAGAAAGCTCCGTTATTGACGTAACCCTTCTCCATGACTACAGCATAATCAGTAGAGTACAGCTGATTTCGCGTCTGCACACCAGATTGAATATCCCCAATGATAGATGTGGGTGGATGATTCACACTGATCCTAGTCAATGGTGTGGAAGGAACCACAACCTCAGAGTCAAGATTTGTGACTACAGGTTCAGTCTCCGGATTTCCCAATGCCGGTTCAGCTGCTTCGTCATCACCTGAAGAGTCATCACTCTCGTCTTGAGCAGGAGTCGAAGAACTTGAGGCACCGTTTGTAGGTGTGATGTTGCTTGAATCCAGATTCGGTGTGTTGAGGACATCGTACATCATCTGGGTAGCAACTTCATCATCTGAATCAAACTGAGGAAGATTAAAGGACTTGAAAAAGCCATCATAATCGAAGAATGATGATGGACCTTTTCCAGCAGGGGGGGTGGTGTATCTCTGAACGTCTACATTGCACCACACTTCTACCTGACCTGTCGAGTTATTGTAAACTCGTTTATCTGGTATGCTGTATCCTAAGAATATTCCTTGATCGGCTTTCTCACTGAACTTGTCATCCTGAGTCTTCTTCAACAGTGTACAAGGAGCTCCAAAAGGTTCCAGATACTCCAAGTTAGGTTGCGCTTCTGAAGCAACTCATAGCAAGTCTTGCCATGCCTTTTGACTACTAACACACGATTAAGTGTATAGCAAGCATTGGCAACCGCCTCATTCCAGAACTGGACTGGAAGCTTGGAATCAGCTAACATGGTTCGCGCAGTCTCAATCAAGCTCCGATTCTTTCGTTCTGCAACTCCATTCATCTGTGGCGTGTATGCTGAAGTGAACTGATGAACAATCCCCTTTTCCTTGCAGAAAGCATCCATCCACTGATTCTTGAACTCTGTGCCATTGTCAGAACGAATCTTCCTTACCTTCAGGTTGTAGAGTGACTCCAGTGTCGTGACGAGCACCTTGAATGATTCAAATGTTTCTGATTTAGCTTTCATTAACATCACCCAGGTGAATCTTGAGTAGTCACTTGTGACTACAAAGCAGTACCAGTCTCCTGCGATACTTTTTGTGCTAACTGGACCAAAGAGATCCATGTGTAGCAACTCCAGGGGCATCTCTATAGAATTAACTTGCTTGGTCTTGTGAGATTTCCTGGTTTGCTTTCCCTTCTTGCATGAGACACAAAAATTAGGAAGTTTGAAGTTCTTGACAGTAACTCCTTCAATGAGGTTGTTGTGAATCAGATGATTCATCTTCCTGTGATTGATGTGTCCCATCCTCCTGTGCCATGAGATGGATTCCTTCTCTGTTGCTTTTGATAGGAAACATTAAATTGTAGACTCAGAGGAAAAGGCATTAGTCATATCCAAGACATATAAACCATTGTACCTGGATGCGGACATCAGAACCTGCTCCTCTGGAATCTCCATCTCCTTCTTTAGTATGTAACATTTGCGATTGTCAAACATAACTTTGGAGCCCTGGTCACATATCTGAGACACTGAAAGCAGATTGTTTTCCAGTTGTTGAACAAAATTTACTTTGTCAAATCTTACCTTCTCATTACCTACTTCGCCTTGAGCAGTAATGTATCCTCCTTTGTTACCAGTAAAGGAAACATGTCCCCCTTTAATTTGTTTGACATTTAAAAGGAGAGACTTGCCTGGAAGCTCCGCTATCCACAATCCATGTATTTGTAGAAGCACTATAGCGGACAACCTGCACATAATTGAAAACAATTAGTTAAGGAGGGGGACCCAAGCCTTGACTGGCTTGGGTTTCCCAGAGGAATCAACCATCATGAATTCGACCCACTGGCCTTTATCAGTGGATGGAATCTCAACGGTCAACTTTTCCTTACTTTCAGACTCATCAGTTGTTTTGGCTTTCCACAAACCATCCCTGTGAAAGGATTGTTTGTGGTAAACCTTAGACTGATTCACAGTTTTAGCATATGGTTTAGATTCAGAAACAGGTCTCGCCGCTTGCATCACAGACTTGTCAGTGACTTGTTTGTGTTTCCTTTGGCGTGGAGGAGACGAAAACGACCGAGAAGGTGTTTTAGACCTAGTAGGTGTTTTCAATCTAACAGGAGTCTTAGATCGCTATTTTGAATCTAAATTAACTTTTTTGTTCAGCTCCACCTTAATTCTTGGAGTCTGATAGCGAGGACAATTTGTTGAAATATGACCGCGTTGTCCACAAGTATAGCAGGATCTCCATTCATCGGGGCTAGGAGATCTCTTGTGGGGCGGTGAGTAAACTTCTGGTTCTTTCTTTTTATTATCACTTCTAAGACTTTCACCTCCTTTGACAAACTTAACTTGTTTAACATTATTTGTGTTTTGTACTAGAAACTGGTGATTATTTTGCTTCACTGGTTTAGCTTGAGTGGTTTTAGACATATTGGATTGTGTGTTATTAGACTTTGAATCCAACCCAAGAGATGTTTGGACATTCTCTTCCACCCGTTTTTCAGCAGTGACAATGGTCGATGCTAAGGTCTGATCATCATCCGGAGAGGCAGGTTTAACTACTGTGTCCGGATCACTAACCAAAGGAGTTGTCACCACATGATCCTTAATTGGATTATTATTTATTGGACGTTGTTTAGTATTCAACAGGATCTCATGTGGTGGTGGAACTACCTTGTAACCCAAACCCTCCCCATTGTTGCATTCTTTAACCAAGTTTTTCAAAATGTGCGAGGAACTTGCTAAACTATGTAGTTTTTGTTTCAAAGACTCATTTTCTACTTGTAAAGCCGCTTTGTCTTTTTTAGTCTCTTCAATGGTCTTTAAGTAGAATTTAATGTCATTTTCTTGGTTAAACACAACAACTTTAGTTTCCTTTAATTGCTTATTTAAAGCATCGATCTTTTCATTATAAATGCTCTCATTCTGTTTTAACACTCGATTAGCTTCTGAGCACAGTTTCAAGTCATTTACTAAGTTATCATTGTGTTCTAATAACCTAGCAAATTTTAAGTCAATGCTTTCTCTAAATTTATCACAAGCAACACAAGCATGTTTAGCGAATAATTCATCCTTAGATTGTACCTGTGCAGCTGTGGACGTGCCAGCCATGAAAGCATTCTGAGATGTAGGTTGAGCTTCAGATTCTGAATTCAGCTCATTCTTAACAATTTCATCCACTGCATCAAACGTCTCTTCCAAGTCAGCAGTATCAACATCAGCTAAGCTCTCCCCCTCACTCGCTGAGTCTTGGTTCAAGTCTTCCACAGAATCTATGTTTGCTTCACCATCAGATAAGAACCGAAAGGACCAGTCCTGTCCTTCATCTCCTTGTGCTACCATAGCTTTAGAATCATTCCCTGTGGATGCTGGCTTCTTGTCTTTATCTTGCCTATTGAACAAGGAGAATGGATTCCCGTTCCCAGTCTTCTTAGGCTTTACGCATTCTCTTTTGAAGTGACCCTTTTCTCCACAGTTAAATCACGTGACTTTAGACTTGTCAAAACCAAAAAGTCGTATCTTTAGTAGCCACGATATTATGCCCTGTTTTCTTCACAAACTTTTTGGCTCTCCGGACAGCACTTGCAAGAGCCCACATGATATCCATCCTTTCAAGCTCGTTTTCATCTACTTGCTCGTAGTCTTCATCTGCAAGGTGGCAATTTCCAATCTTACCCGCCACCAGACCATCATAAGAGTGCACAACTGCAGCAAGTAGATCCATGTGCTCTTTAGCAACCTCCACTGTTACTTTTCCCAAATTTTCTATCATCAGCTTAGCAGATTGAGTAATAATTGGACTTTGTAGACCCCCAGATGCACCATGAGACTCATTTGCAGATGATGAGCCTAGATCAGTAGATGACGTTGCATTGGACACAAATGTTGTTTGCAGAGGTGCTCCAGAGGACTTTGCAGCAGGAGTGGAAATAGGAGTTACATTATAGAGTGATTGGTCTTGTGTATACGCTCCTCTTTTCGTCCTGTACTTGTGACGCACTTCTTCCTCTCTCAGTTTTAAAATAAAGTCATTAATATCCAAGGTCTCTAAAACTAAGTTGTGTCGCATAGTGGAAATGAATGAGTCCACTTTTCAGGTAGACCATCTGCCAAGCTTGAAACTTTGTCTTCCATTGACGTCTTTACACCATGAGTGTGAAGTTCACTCATCAAGTGATGGAAGCAATCGATAATTTCATCCAAGCTTTCATTCCCAATAGCAGATAAGTTGTCAAACTCCTTTTTCAACGCTTTACCCTTTAGGGACTTTAGAGTAGAATTCCCAGCATACCTCTTCTCAAGAGCTTCCATCAACTTTTTACTTTGCTTGAGATCAGAGTATTGGTGAAAGATGGCCTTGGGAATGGACTGGGTCAAAATAGCATATGCCTTCTTTTCGGCATTGTAGGCAACCTTCTGTGTATCAGTGAGTCCACTTAAAGTCAAAGGAACACCATCAGCTCCCACGGGCATGTTATAACCAGTCTCAATAGAGTTCCATAAGTTAGTGTCCACTCCGTTAAGATGAATCTCAAAACGTTGTCTCCATTGTGGAAATTCATCTATACTCAATAGCTTAGGTGGCTTGTTATGGTTCCCTATCTCATTTTCCAGTAAAAGCAGGTTCTGTATCCTTGAGTCCTTTCCAGCTGACATTGCAAAGTTTTCTAAGTCCATTATGTTATTACTTTAACTTGTGAATGAAACTGCTAATGCGATTGGGGAGTGCGACTGGGATGCGACCGACACTAGCTGTATGCGATTGGACTCGAACGTATGATTGAACAGGCGACTGAGAGACTCGGGCGACTGAACAGACCGAACGACTCAACTGGGCGACTGAACTGGGCGATTGACTCAATCGGGCGATTGGACGAAGCGACTGACTCAATCGGTCGAATGAATGGGCGACTGGACTTCAGTCGTACGATTGAGCTAATCGGGCGACTGAGACTGCAGAAATCGAGATTTTTCACACTTTTGACCTAAAACGTGTTTTGTGACACCCTAGACGGCTGTAAGTCGAAAAACACTGATTTTGCAGAACATGCACACGTAATGACTCGATTTTGAGCAGAAAGATTGGATCTTTTCGAGAAAAACGTGGACTTTAACAAAACTTGATTGAATCAAACGAATAATCAAGAGCCAAAGCTCTGATACCACTTGTTAGGACCGTGTACGTACGGAGTACTAACTGATTCTTCGTTATACCGGATCAAATAGTGCGGAATCCTATTTGATTGGCGATCCAATCAGGGAGAATGTAATCAAGATCAATCCTAACGATTAGGAAACATTAAGAATGGACTAGGAATGATCTGGGACGTTCTATGAACTTGGAATGGACGAACTTGACGTTCTGGGTTGATTAGGGTTTCAAGAATTCAAAGTGTTGTGTTTTTTCACGAATTAAGTGGTATTTATAGGTTACAACTATCATTCGTATGACTGAGCCAGGCGACTGGCTCAGTCATGCGACTGAGTCATATGATTGGTTCATTCGGATGACTGAGTCAGTCTCATGACTCAATCGTACGATTGACTTAATCTCCTAATTCAATCGTGTGACTGGCCCATTCGCATGGTCCAGTCGTGCGACTGAATCAGATAACTTAGTTAAACATATTCTTGAACCTTTGATGGTTCAAACCTATGTCTAACAACTGTAAACCTATATAACATTGTCACATATGCGTGTACTAATGATCGATATGAATAGATATAACATTAAATAACCCACCACAATATAAATAAGAGATTCTCATTAGATTGATTAAACATTACATATGTGTTACAAGAAGAAGTTCTATTACATTTAAGTTCACTAGACTATAACTGGGGACATGTGTACCAACAGACGAACGACTGGAGAGAGACCTCGGCGTCGTTCTCTCCAGTAAGGGTGAAGTTCGTCCAGAACTGGGTAAGGGAATCGGCATATATTGTGGGTTTGTGGAGGAAGGCTGTTTGGTAAGGAGAATCGACCATGAGATCTATGGCGTTATAAAACTTGGTCCAGAATGGGGATTTGGTAAGGTAGGCGACACAGTTGTGTCTTGGCTTGCGCTGCATGGTCGCCATTAATGGTGTGAGAGAGGTTTCAGAGTTTTTGAAATATTAGGTTATGAGAGAATGAAAAACTCCGAAGGTAGGGTTGGGTATTTATAGGGTACGGAATGAAACGGCTGAAAGAAAACGACTGAAGGTTTTGGTGTTAGGCATCAGTTGTTGAAACGACTGATGATATGGTTTTAAACTTCAGAGGTTATAAACATCTGAGGACTTGGTGTTAGTCATCAGTAGTTGAAACTACTGAGACTGTGGTTTTGTCCTTCAGATGTTGCAAACGACTGAAGACTTGTTGTCAGTCATCAATAGTTATAAACTACTGAAGACATATTTTTCATCTTCAGACGTTGTAAACAACTGAAGACTTGGTGTTAGTCATCAGTAGTTGTAAACTACTGATATCAGTAGTTGTAAACTACTGAAGACATGGTTTTGGCTTCAGTTGTTATAAACAACTGAGGACTTGGTGTTAGTCATCAGTAGTTGTAAAACTACTGAAGATATGGTTTTTTTTTCATTCAGTTGTTTGGTATGAAACAGCAGAAGACATCAGCTGAAGAGTAAAATTACTCATCAGCTGTTGTCGTCAATTCAGTTGTTTCATGCTGACCTCAACATTTACTCATCAGCTCTTTGGCTGACTTTCAGATGTTTCATTGGCCTTCAGCTCTTGTGAATATTTATTCCTCAGCTCTTGTGAACAAATGTTCATAAGACCTGATGAAAAGAATTATTCTTCAGAGCTTGTGAACAAATTTTGTCTTCGGTACTTATGTGTAAGATTACACATCAGTACTTGTGAACAAAATTTGTTCTTCAGTACTTATTTGCTTGAAAACTATACATCAGTAGGTATAACCACATCAGTAGTTGTAACTACATCAGTTGTTTGTAACAAATAATGTACTTCAGTACTTTGAAGCATTTTAGTTTTCAGTAGTTATGAAAAATGCTGAAGACTAAATTACTCATCAGTACTTATTTTTTACTTTTGCATACTAATGCTCATCAGTTTTTATGAGCTGAGAGCATCAGTATTAGTCAAATTATTCTAGCTGCAGCATACTAAGCCTTAGTACCAGATTTTGAAATATGGCACTATCTAAAGGCTTAGTCAATATGTCTGCAAGCTCATCAGCACTAGGCACAAACTTTGGATCAATCAGACCTTTTCATAGCAATCCCTAATAAAATGATGTCTGATCTCAATATGTTTGGTCCTAGAGTGCTAGACTGGATTTTTAACAATACAAAGAGCTGAAGCACTATCCATTAATAATGGAGTCTTAGTCTCTGTAATGCCATAATCCAAGAGTTGATTCTGAAGCCAGAGTACCTGGGATGTACAACTTGTAGTAGCAATGTACTCAGCTTCAGCAGTGGATGTAGCAATGTACTCAGCTTCAGCAGCAGCAAGAGTTGATGTACCCAGCCTTCTATGCCATAGAGTAGATTCTTGAGGAGAAGCCTTGGAGAATAGGCAAGGATGGCCTTTTAGATCAATTTTCTTTGAAAGATCTAAGGCATATACTCTTCCTGTCCTGTTGGCCTTCAGGAGAGTATATTCATCCAACACCTTATCAATCAAACTTAGAACTTTGGATGACAGAATCTGACAGTTCTGGCTGTTGAAAAGGGCAACATGGCCTTTATCACACATTTGACTGACACTCAAGAGATTGTACTTGAGATTCTCCACATGGTTAACATCATCAAACCTTATTTCCCCATTGGAAACAAAACCTTTTCCGATGATGTAACCTTTTGCATCATTGCCAAAGAAACAAACCCCTTCTTTCCTTGAGAGTAGTCATTAAGAAGTGAGCTGCTTCCTGTCATATGCATGGATCCTCCACTGTCTACATACCAGATGCTTCTTTGGCATGTTGAAGAACCCTGCATTCATCACAACAAGTTAGTTAGTTTTTGAGACCCAAACCTTTTGGTTTTGGGTCTGTTCTCATCAACAGATGTGACACTAACTGGTTTGTGATGTGTGACAGCCTGAGGTGAAGGAGATGGTGTAGAAGAGGAATCCTTTGGCTTGGATTTCCTTTTATGTGGTTTCAGCACAGGAGCATCTAATTGGTTGACTCTTCCCATTAGATGTTGAACCATCATAACAAGCTGTGTCTGATTTTTTTGATAAAAACTTTAGCTCATCAGACACATTAGTGCTTGCTTGTGATGGATTCCTGTGTTGCACCATCTTCTCTTGAGCAACCTCAGTTGTTACCTGATTAACCCCATCCTTCTTTTTGGATTTCTTATTGGACTTAGGGGTTTCAGGTTTTGATGTTGCTGGTATAAACTTGGTCTCAAAGTCGGTTTTCATTACATTCATTTTCTCTTTAATTTACTCCTTTTGTTTGAGTTTGGAGCTCTTTTTATACCAGCAATCATCAGTAAGAGATTGAACAAACCACATATTTCACATGGCTTCTTCTTCATCTTTAGTTGATCATCAACTAAAGAAGATGAAACTACTGAAGACTTGTTCTTCAGCAATTTGCTATCAATACTTGCAGTTTGCTTCCTTGCAGTTCATGCTTTCCTGATATCTTCTTCAGTAGTTTTCAAACCCTTTATACTTGCAGTTTTCTTCCATTCAGTACTGGCAGTAGTTGGGGTTTGAACTTCAGGTGTTATCACTTGCTCTCCAGTACTTTCAGTACTTTTAGAGACAACACCTGAGTTGATCACCTTTTTGATCATGTGACAGTCAGCATTTGAACCATCAGCTGTTGTAGCATCAGCTGATTGGTTTTGTGAGGAATTAACGCTGACTTCAACCTCTGATGGTGCTGTATCAGATAGTAGGTCACATGATGAGAAGGATTAGTTATTGCTTTCTCCATCATATTCTACTTCTGCACTGGAAGTAAATTTGTTGGAGGAGAAGTGTGATTATAACCAATGCCAAACTTCACATTTGAAGCTGATTGCTTACTCAGAAGCATTTCAAAACCCTTGCAGGATTGCACCCAGCAATCACACTCTACCTGGGTAGCTGCAAGTGTTTCCTTGAGGTCTCTATACTTCTCTAGAAGTACCTCTTCCCTAGCCTTATCATCTTTGATTTGACATTTAAGTTTATAAATCTCATCATTTTTATCATTAAGCACAGACTCAAGTTCAGCTTTTCTTTTGGAAAGGGTTTGCTCTACCTCAAGATTTTTATCAATTAAAGCTATATTTGCTTCTCTAATAGATGCAAATGCAGCTATGCAAGATTCAGTACATAGCTTGGCTTTGGCCTCAGAAGATACCTATGATGAAGCATTGGAGGATGACCCATCAGCAGACTCCAGGGCCATGAGAGCAAGGTTCCTAAAAGGATGATCACCACCATGTTGACCAGCACTAGGAAACAGTTGTTCATGACCAGATAAATCATCTGGTAAACTGCTCCAGTCAACAACTCCTGGGGTGAAGAAGCTGTGTTGTTGAGGTTGGGTTTGATGATGAGATTGAGAAGGTTGAGGCTCAGGGAAAGCATGTGGTTGCTGAGCAGTGGGTGCTTGAACTTGACTTGACTGAGGCATGTAGTAGCAGGGGTATGGGTAGGGCATATGACCCTGAGACACAAAGTATTCAGGTGAGGCCTGAGCTGGTGATGGATGACCAGAACTGGTGGTATGTTGCCCTTTGTGCTGTGAGCTATTGCTTGGAAAAGTCAAAAAGGGTGCAGAGGAGTTAGATCCAGATGATCTACACTCTCTAGCAAAGTGTCCAAGCCTATGGCACTTGTGACACCTCAACTTGCTCTTGTCAAAACCAACTTCGGTTTTGCCAGAGAGACCAGGAAATTTCCTGCCAGTTCTCTTGTAGAACTTTTGAGATCTGATATTTATCATTGCCATTTGACTCAAAATATCCATCTCTTCTAGATCATCATCTGGAATGCCCTTCAAGTCCTCTATCAGAAAGCACAGGTTATCACTGCTACCTCCTAAACTACCATCAACACCAACAAAAGCATGTTCAGAATTGGTAGAGAAATCAATATGCTCATCATAGGCACTCTCTGATGTAGCACATTCTGACTCCTGACCTATCAGTGCAGTATTGCCTGATACAAAGTCATCAGTGAGCTAACCAGATGATGACAACTTTCTTTTCTGTTCTATCTCTCTTTCAAATGTAAGCAGCTTCCCATGAAGTTGGGTGAGAGATAGAGTACTCAGATTTGCACTAGAGCGTAAGACAATAGTGTATGTGTCCCATCTCTCAGGCTGTGATCTGAGGAATCGGTTGTTCATCTGGCTGTTTGAATACTCTTGTTTAACCATTTTCAGTTCAGAAATAAGACAAATGAATCGCTCAAACTATTGAGTCAGAGTCTCACCCTTCCTATGAGAGAATGTCTCATATTGTTGGGCGAGGATTTCCCTAGTGTTTGCTAAGACCTCATCAGTTCCTCCGAATTGTTCCTTCAGAGCAACCCAGAGATCATGAGCAGTTTCATGATGCATCAGCCCTTAATAGATTTCATTAGGCAGTGCCATGGCCAGACTTCCATGGGCTTTAGCATCAATCTCGAACAGCTTAAGATCTTCGTCCGAATATTGATCAGGTTTCTTCGGAACCTGCTCATTTGATTCAGGAACGCTCACCATAGGCTTGTGTGGTCCATGTACCACTGACTTCCAACAACTAGCACTGTTGATAGACAAGTGATGGAGCATACGACGTTGCCATATGTTATACTCACTCCTCACAAGCATCGGAGGCTTTGTTGAGGAGCCAGTATTGGGAGGATCATTAGTTGGTGTTGCCATCTCAGATTTAAACCAAATTCAAGGTAAACAAAACAAATCTAGCTCAAAACCACGAGAACCTCAAGTTTAATGGCTAGAAGCAGCAGAAACTCAATCTCTATAACCGATTCTTGCAAATTTGCTAATTCGATCAAACGTAGATAGCAAAAGAGCAGTTTCAATGATCAATTGTTAAATTGATCAATGATTAACCAACTCTTATACCATTTGAAAGGATCTCAGCCTCTAGTTTGATTAATTAGGTTGTATTCGCAGCGGATTTAGCACAAGAATTAACAAATTCAACTAAGAACACAAGAGATATATCAATGTAACAGTAGGTTATAGAGAAGGAGAGGAATTCTGCAAAAAGGTGTTTTCTATTAGATCACACACTTCGGCAAGGATTACAATTAGGTCATCTTCCTTTTATAGGAAGAATGACGTCAGCTGATGTCACTTGATAGTGACACCAAACCGTTATTTTAATAAACTACTGAAACTACCTGAACCACTGAAGATGTCAACAGCTGACATCTCCTTACAAAATGCTAAGTGTTAAACTTATTACAACAGCTGAAAAGAAACTACTGAAAACTACAACGACTGAAGAACATACTCTTCAGTCGTTTTACAAACTACTGAAATAGAAAATACAACTACTGATAAGAAAAAACCGAAAGGTAAACCATCACAACAACTGAAGAATACTTCTTCAGCTGTTATGACAAACTCTGAAGCTTCAGCACTTGTCTTCAGACTTTAACTTCAGATGTTTCATCAGCTGATGACTTTAGTAGTTGTCATCAGCTGATGTCTTCAGTCTTTGTCTTCAGTCTTTGTACTTCAGCTGTTGGTCTTCAGTACTTTGATCTTCAGCTGATAGTCTTTAGTACTTGAGTCTTCAACACTTGAGTCTTCAGTACTTAAGTCTTCAGTACTTGTGTCTTCAGTACTTGAGTCTTCTGTAATTGTGTCTTCAGCTGTTGATCTTCAGTACTTTGATCTTTAGCTGTTGTGGCTTTTAGACTTTGACAAACAGCTGATGATGCTTTCAGTAGTTGTTGTGATGTTTTGTGGGACTTAGAGGTTTTTCTGATCTGGCTCATTGGTTCTTTTGGTCCAACATTAGGTATGCCAGTAATGGGATTAACCTCAGATCTTCTGATATACCTCGTCGCCTGTTGAGGTTTGAAGTTAACCCACCTGGTAAGGTATTCTCTTTTCGGTGCAGCCTCAAACCAGCCTGACATCTTCTTCGAGTCAGCGTATAGCAGCTTTAGGCGTGCCAGCTGGTTGAGCTCAAAACCGGGGAGAGTCTTTAGATCATGAGGAAATCTAAAGTACTCTATTCCCCTCTCCCTCTTTACTGCATAGACGTTAAGATCCTCGAAGTATGCCCATGCTATGATCTTCCCTGACACCTTCAGATGCTTCTTCACTTTATAGAGCTTGGTGTAGGTACTTGGCTTTGCTGCAGCACGCTGGGCTCGGATCTCTGAGAAACAAGCCACCCATTCAGCCTTTCTGATATCTACGTCGACGTCTGAGGCTGGGGCTTGACTTGTTGATGCACCTGCTTCCTTTTCCTTCTGATTCAGTTTCTCCAATGTATCACTGCCGAGAGTACTACCCAAATCGGGAAACTCATTTCCCTCTCGGTTAGTGTACTCTGGATAATGCTGGGCTGTAACGTCTTCAATCTCGATTTTATCTATGTCGTTCAACTCCTCGTCACTAGCCAGATCAAAAGTAGGAGCATCCTTGACTATCTCATATGGATTTAACCGGAACATTTCAGCAAGTTGCTTGTTAGTGAGATCGTGAATTATTTCTCCTTCTTCAGGAGTATAACTCACAGACTGTAACACCAGGAAATTTTATTTGAAGCCGACGAAAGAAGAAAAGAAATAAAGTTTAAGGTCGAGGGACCAAACTCGCCGCTGAGAGAAACTTGGTGAGTGGGGTTATAAAAGGGGAGGGAAGCTCACACCCTCCCCATTCTTGCCAAAATCTACCAAGGAAAAGAGCAGAAGAGGAGAGGAGAGAAAAGAGTAGAAAAGCTTGGTTCGGGTGGATTCGAGCGTGAAAATCGACGTGTAGCGGGTCAAATCGAAGCTCTACTCGACGGGATCATTTAGGTGAGTTCTAGGACCCCTATTTTACATGTTTTTGAATGATTTTGGGGCTGGAACACATCTAAAAACTATTTTTGGGTTTTTGGGTGTTTAACCCGTTTATGTATGTATGTGTATGTGTATGATTCGTTTGGAGCTTGATTTCGGGCTTGGTTATGCTTGAATGAGGTCGTGGCATGTTTTCCTAAGGATTAGAAGGGTTTATTTGAGCTCAAACAAGGTTTGGAAGGATTTGGAGGTCGAAAGGCATGACTGCATTGTGGGATGAACTGCATTCTGCATCAGCTAGGGCTACGCGACCGACTGGAGGTCCAGGTGACCGATTGGAAGGCGATTGGGTTCATACACATGAAAGGAAGGCGATTGAGGTTCGTTCGCATGAAAGTGGTGCGACTGAGGTTCGTACGAATGGAGGCTATGCGACTGAAGCTAATGCGGATGAAGACCATGCGACTGAAGCTAATGCGGATGAAGACCATGCGACTGAAGGACACGCAACTGGAGCATGCGATTGAGTCCCATACAAACGAAAGGTGTGAAACTGAGGGCCATTCGCATGAAGGTCATGCGATTGAGGTCCATATGCCCGGATGTCATGCGATTGAGGTCTATACACATGGAAGTATGCGATTGGAGGTCATGCGCCTAGAATGCATGCGACTAAGTGTTCCCATGTGCCCAAGAGGTGGTGTGCCTAAACAGTCCTCATACGCCTAAAGTCATGCGACTGGAGAGTTCATACGCATGGAGGTCATGCGACTGGAGCGTTCATACGCATGGAGGTCATGCGACTGGAGCGTTCATACACATGGAGGTCATGCGACTGGATCGTTCATATGCATAAAGGTCATGTGACTGGAGCTCCATACGCCTAAGTGTTGGTGCGCCTGAATATGGTTTATGCGCCCAGGAGTTTTGAAGGACTTTAAGAGGTGATGGTCAAAATGGATGTCCTTGACGATATGATGGACATGGATGGTATAAGATGATGTATGATGACGAGCTGATGATGATGATGAGGTGACACATGATGTTGTGTGATGTCGTATGGTTATATGACGTGATTCGTGTGATGTGATGTCGTGTGCTTATGCATGTTGTGTGCTATGCATGATGTATGTTATGGGTGTGCGATGTTGCCCTGTGTGACTGATGTTGCATGTTATTATGTTTCTTCTTATTATTATTATGTATGTTTATCTTCTATGGCTTTGCGTTGAACATTAATTAATGAATTGAAGGTATTATGTAATGTAAAGTGGAAGATAATGAAAGGGGAACGTAACAAATGAATGCATACATTAATGAATGAACGGATGAAAGGCTTGCAAGCAAATGTATGAGGTGAGCGACTCTGTGTCGCAACAGACTGAAAAGGGGTCCTTGTCACGTACTCCGGTATTGCAAGAGACAGGATCCAGATGAATGAGAGTGTGAATGGCTTGCAAGCAGAAAAGAAGAAGGTTCACGACTCATTGAGAGTTGTTAGCTCAACTGTGTGTGTATTATAGCGTGCGATCTTGGCTAATTCATAAGGGGACATAGACACAGTGGGAGTTTAGTTTTGGTAACTGCTCCGATACGTGCGATGTGGTATTTACTGTGTGCTATGTAGCGTGCGATTTTAGACTACCTCATGTGGATCATGTAGCGGGTGATTCTGGCTAACCCATGAGATGGCGTGCGATTTTGGCTAAACCCCAAGAGTTCTCACACATAGAGAGAGTTGGTCTTAGTGACAACTCCTTTGGTGCGATTTGTGCGATATGTACTTCGGGTACGATGGTGCGAAGGTACGATAAGAATGATAATGAACGAACGGGATCCTTGTCATTCGACCTCAGTAATCATGGCTGAGTGTCATGAAGAGGGTAAAGCTTGACAGGATCTAGAGGAGAAACGAATGATAATAAAAGTATGAAATGTGCAGACGTGTGATATGTATGAAATGAACGTTAATGAATGATCATAGTAATGAACGATACGGATCCTTGTCATTCGACCTCAGTAATCGTGGCTGAGTGCCACGAAGAGGGTAAAGTCTGACCTGATCTAGAAAGAAATGAAAGTTAACGAACGTAATGATGAAGATAATAATTATATTATCTGTATGTATGTATGATGTGTGATCATGTACGAAAGTATAGTATGATGTTGAAAGAAAGTAAAGAACATTTTTAATGAAAGAAAAGTATGTTTTATTTAAAACTAGAACTCACTCAGCAACGCTGACTTTGATGAGTTTCCAGTTGGCAGGTAATGTTGCTGAGGATGGCACGGGGCGGCTACTCAGCTCTTTTGGATGGCATTCTTTTGTTTAACGTTTTTGCATTGTAATACGATCGAGCGATCTTTTGTTATGAACGATGTATTATTTTGCAAAAGTGTTTATTTAAATGAAATGAAATGTTGGTTTTAAAAGTTTCCACTGCATGATTTTAGTAAAGTCATTTAATTATATGTTTTATGTGCGATGATTGACCAGCTGTGAGGTGCCGGGGAACAGGGCCGTATAAGTTGGTATCAAAGCCAAAGTTTACGTGAAATGGGTAAATTTTCAAAATAAACCTTAACTTAAACTGAGAATGGGACGGAAAGGGAAGGGATGCCAGTCTGAGTAGCTGCGTGCCATCAGGTATTTTCTTAATGTTAACCGGAATTATGTGCGCATGTTATGTGGTTTATGTGTTGCTGGTAGATTTAAATACTGATGTAGTCAGGACAAGTAATGCTCGGGGTACGAAGAGTAAAGTAAGTGGCTAATTACAACTGGCCACTGTAATTATGGACTTACTATACCTAACATAAACTGAGCTATTCCCTTGAATGACCGTGTTGGTGTTTGAATCTTTCAGTTGTGTTAGACGATGGTCTGAGGCCTCACGTGGTGGACTTGGTGCTGCGTCGCGGCCCAAAAGAGGCAGACCTACAGTTGAGAAGGCGGTTCCTGAAGAACCCGAAACACCTCATCCGGAGGGCGGTGATGAGAGTGCTAACCTGAGAGCCTCGATGAGAGAGGCGGTTGTGGAGGAAGTGCATCAGGCCATGCACACGACCCTACCGTCTGTAGTGACCGAAGTGATAAAGGTTGTTAGAGATGGGGAGAGACAGGAAAGGGGTAGACCTTCGGGCGAAAGGAGACAGCCTGAGACTGAAACGGTTTTCTTTGATGACAAAGAGGAAGATGAGGAGGAAGAGCCTGCGCCGGAGGCGGCATGAGGCTGTAATTATGGGGCGTTTCAACGATGCAAGCCCCTAAATTTTGATGGTAATGGCACTACTGCTTCTGCTCACCAATGGGTGAGGGAAATGGAAGCAGTTCTAAATATCAGCGAGTGTCGGAAGACCAGAAGGTGAAGTTTGCTGCCCACTCTTTCGTAGACTCAGCTTTGTGCTGGTGGGACAACATAGTCCAAGTTGAGGGTAGCCGAGCTATCGGAAAGATGTGATGGTAAGAATTGAAAAGGCTGGTGATTGAGGAGTTTTGTCCTCTCCGTGAGATGGATAAAGTTGAAAGGGAGTTCCTGCAGTTGGAGGGGGGACGATGACGCATCAGCGGTACACCACCAAATTCAACGAAATGGCACGGCTGGTGCCAGATCAGGTGACACCTCTGTCGCGAAAGATCAAGAGGTATATTCCGGGCTTGCCGACGGATATCCATAGGCACATGATCGCTGCCCGACCAAGCATGTTTAGGTCGGCAGTTTTATTTGGCGGGGAGGTTGTATGATGAAAGAACGGTGGTGGTGGTGGCTAAAGACGGTGAGAAAGATGATGGAGACTGGAACTGGAGGGGGAAGAGAACTGGATGGGGTGGTGTCCCGAAGAATAATATGCACGCACGGGGGAGGACCGCCGTGTGGTCACACCTTTTGCGGGGTCTGATAGATGTCGTAAATGCGGGATGGAGCATTCGGGAGAATGCAAAAGGGGACCTAATACTTGCTTCAAGTGTGGGAAGCGTGGTCATGTGGCTAGAGAATATGGAACTGTGAGATGCTATAATTGTGGAGGAATTGGCCATATAAGTAAAGACTGTAAGAAGCCAAGGGCGGAAGGTTCGGGAAGGAAGAGGGCTAGAGGAGAAGGACAGAGGGCGAACGCAGAGCTTACACGATGATGCAGGAGGAGGCTAGGGTGAACCCCGATGTTGTGTCAGGTATGTTTCTAGCCAATCAACCTTTAGCCTTTGTGTAGTTCAATTTTGGCTCTAGTAAAAGTTTTATTCCTGATGCTTTCTGTGCTAATTTGCCTGTTAGTGTAAGGATGTAGATATGCCCTTCGATGTGAACCTAGGAGCGGATATTTTGGCGGACTACGAAGCGAATATTGGCGCCGCAAAAGATGATACGATTGACAGCGCCAGACTAGATCATGATGACGGTTTAAGGTGATTGACTCATGACGATGCCGAAGGTGATTTCGATGACAGTGGCGAGAAAGTGCATGAGGCACGGACGTATTGCCTACTTGGCCGATGTAAGGTATATACTAATATCCCAACCGTTAGATGTACCGAGACCCGAGTAAAGATTATTGGTGGCTGGGTATGAAGCGTGACATGGTGGAGTATGTGAGTAAATGCCTTACTTGTTTACAAGTGAAGGTTGAGCACCAAATACCGTATGGGAAGTGTTGAGGTGATTGAGACTACGATCGAAAAGCTCGAAAGGACTAAAGCCCTGATGGAGATAGCCAAAGATAGACCAGAAGTCGTATGTTGATAAATGATGTAGAGCGATTGAATTCCAGGTGAGAAACTAGAAAAGAGATAAGACAGTATTGCCCGAAAAGGTTTAAGGAACAACAAGTTTCAGGGACGAAACCTATTTGATGGGGGTGTACTTGTAACACCCGCAAATTTTGTTTGAAGCTGACGAAAGAAGAAAAGAAATAAAGTTTAAAGTCGAGGGACCAAACTCGCCATAGAGAGAAACTTGGTGAGTGGGGGTATAAAAGGGGAGGGAAGCTCACACCCTCCCCATCCTTGCCAAAATCTGCCAAGGAAGAGAGGAGAAGAGGAGAGGAGAGAAAAGAGGAGAAAAGCTTGGTTCGGGTGGATTCGAGCGTGAAAATCGACATGTAGCGGGTCAAATCGAGCCTTTACTCGACGGGATCGTTTAGGTGAGTTCTAGGACCCCTCTTTTACATGTTTTTGAATGATATTGAGGCTGGAACACATCTGAAAACTATTTTTGGGTTTTTGGGTGTTTAACCCGTTTATGTATGTATGTGTATGTGTAAGATTCGTTTGGGGCTTGATTTCATGCTTGGTTATGCTTGAATGAGGTCGTGGTATGTTTTCCTAAGGATTAGAAGGTTTTATTTGAGCTCAAACGTGGTTTGGAAGGATTTGGAGGTCGAAAGGCACGGCTGCAGTTCGGGATGAACTGCTTTGTGCATCAGCTAGGGCTAGGCGACAGACTAGAGGTCCAGGCGACCGATTGGAAGGCGATTGGGTTCATACGCACGAAAGGAAGGCGACTGAGGTTCATTCGCGTGAAAGTGGTGCGACTGAGGTTCATACGTATGGAGGCTATGCGACTGAAGCTAATGCGGATAAAGACCATGCGACTTAAGGACACGCGACTGGAGTCCATACGCTTGTGAGTCGTGTGATTGAGTCCCATACGCACGAATGGTGTGCGACTGAGGGCCATTCGCATGAAGGTCATGCAACTGAGGTCCATACGCCCAGATGTCATGCGATTGAGGTCCATACGCATGGAAGTATGCGATTGGAGGTCATGCGCCTAGAATGCATGCGACTAAGTGTTCCCATGCGCCCAAGAGGTGGTGCGCCTAAACAGTCCTCATACGCCTAAAGTCATGCGACTGGAGAGTTCATACGCATGGAGATCATGCGACTGGAGCATTCATACGCATAGAGGTCATGTGACTAGAGCTCCATACGCATAAGTGTTGGTGCCCCCGAATAGGGTTTATGCGCCCAGGAGTTTTGAAGGACTTCAAGAGGTGATGGTCGAAATGGATGTCCTTGATGATATGATGGACATGGATGGTATAAGATGACGTATGATGACGAGCTGATGATGATGATGAGGTGACGCATGATGTTGTGTGACGTCGTATGGTTATATGACGTGATTCGTGTGATGTGATGCCATGTGCTTGTGCATGTTTTATGCTATGCATGATGTATGTTATGGGTGTGCGATGTTGTCCTGTGTGACTGATGTTGCATGTTATTATGTTCCTTATTATTATTATTTATGTTTAGCTTCTATGGCTTTGTGTTGAACGTTAATGAATGAATTGAAAGTATTATGTAATGTAAAGTTGAAGATAATGAAAGAGGAACATAACAAATGAGTTCATACATTAATGAATGAATGGATGAAAGGCTTGCAAGCAAATGTATGAGGTAAGCGACTCTGTGTCGCAACAGACTCGAAAGAGGTCCTTGTCACGTACTCCGGTATTGCAGGAGACAAGATCCAGATGAATGAGAGTAAGAATGGCTTGCAAGCAGAAGGGAAGGAGGTTCACGACTCATTAAGAGTTGTTAGCTCAACTGTGTGTGTATTATAGCGTGCGATCTTGGCTGATTCATAAGGGGACATAGACATAGTGGGCGTTCAGTTTTGGTAACTGCTCCGCTACGTGCGATGTGGTATTTACTTTGTGCTGTGTAGCGTGCGATTTTGGCCTACCTCATGTGGATCATGTAGCGTGCGATTCTGGCTAACCCATGAGATGGCGTGCAATTTTGGCTAAACTCCATGAGTTGTCACACACAGGGAGAGTTGGTCTTAGTGACAACTCCTTTGGTGCGATTTGTGTGATATGTACTTTTGGTACGATGGTGCGAAGGCGCGATAAGAATGATAATGAACGAACGGGATCCTTGTCATTCGACCTCAGTAATCATGTCTGAGTGCCATGAAGAAGGTAAAGCTTGATAGGATCTAGAGGAGAAACGAATAATAATAAAAGTATGAAATGTTCAAACGTGTGATATGTATGAAATGAACGTTAATGAATGATCATAGTAACGAACGATACGGATCCTTGTCTTTCGACCTCAGTAATCGTGGCTGAGTCCCACGAAGAGGGTAAAGTCTGACCGGATCTAGAAATAAATGGAAGCTAACGAACATAATGATGAACATAATAATTATATTATCTGTATGTACGTATGATGTGTGATTATGTACCAAAGTATAGTATGATGTTGAAAGAAAGTAAAGAACGGTTATAACGAAAGAAAAGTATGTTTTATTTAAAACTTGAACTCACTCTGCAATGCTGACTTTGATGTGTTTCCAGTTTACTGGTAATGTTGCTGAGGATGTCACGGGGTGGGTACTCAACTCTTTTGGATGGCATTATTTTGTTTAACGGTTTTTCATTGTAATACGATCAAGCGATCTTTTGTAATGAATGATGTATTATTTTGCAAAAGTGTTTATTTAAATGAAGTGAAATTTTGGTTTTAAAAGTTTTCGCTGCATGATTTTAGTAAAGTCATTTAATTATATGTTTTATGTGCGATGATTGACCTGCTGTGAGGTGCCCGGGAATGGGGCCTTACACAGACCTCCTGACGATCCCTTGCAGATCAAGTATCATAGTCAATTGCGACTTGATCTGCTGTAAGGGAGCAACATCGTGCTCATCTTGCTGATATGTTGGATCTGCTTTATTTAAACATGTAGCACAACAATAGTTAGTATGTAATCAACAAAATCAAACACTGAATAATAAAATATATACATTAATTACATAACATCAATTAATGATTTCAAGTACAAAAGTTTAATAAAATATAACATCTAATCTTTACTTTTGCCTTGATCATGGCCGGGTCTTCTGCAGATGGGGAGGTAGGTGGGGCAGACGACGATGCTCCTTGCTCTTGTCTCTTCTTCGTTCTTTGCTCTTGACCATGAGCAGCGGCAGATGCAGCTGCATCTCCTTCATCATCCTCATCATCATCCTGCCTACCTCTTGCTTCATCACCACTCACATCGTCATCATCATCACTTTCATCATCTTCATCATCATCTCCATCATCATCTCCTTCACCGAGCTTTAGAGGCTCATCCTTAGATCCTTTGAGTTGGAGCATGATCTTCTTGTTTGCAGCCTCCAACTCCTCCAGCTTCTTGGTAGACTCCTCCTTATGCTCTTAGAGTTGAGCAATCTACTGTGCCTACTGTGAAATCTGCTGAGCTTGAGAAGCATTGAGCTCCCCCAGCTGACATAACTGAGCAGTCTTTTCTTCATCAGTGGCTAACAGCTTCAGCACCATTTTGTTCAGTGCTGCCAGTTGTTCCTCTACCCCAATGGGGGTAGAGTAGATCCGGTGGGGTATGTGGAAGGGTCGGCTTGGTGGCTGGCGGTAGTAGCAGTGGCTGTGGTTAATATGGGAGGCGGTGAATGGATGGGTGGAGTGGTATGAGGTGTGGTTGTGGAAGGTGGAGTAGTAGTGGTGGGGGGTGTAGTGGTAGTGGGTGGTGTAGTGGTAGAGGTGGTGGCTATAGTGGTAGAGGTGGTGGTATGAAGTGTCAGTCTCGACCGCTTCCCCTTCTTACCATAAGGCTGAGCCATCCTCTTTCTCTGAGTCCCTTTGGACCCGGAGGCTCCCCCTAGGCTACTGGGCTAGTCTAGGGTGTATGATGGATCTGAAATAGCCTCCCCAGACCCACCCAGACGTCCACCAACCGTCCTAATCCCCCTCTCGGTGGCAACAACCCGGCTGCCCACAGTCCGAGTCAGCGGCTCCTCGTCTGACTCCTCCTTTTCATCAGGCTGGAAGTCCTGATGGAACCCCGCAGTCTCTAAATCACCTTGTGGAGATGGTGGAGATGTAACATCAGTAGTGGTGGTCTGAGTATGAGAAGGACCTGTATCTCCACCATCACCACTATCATCATCATCATAGTCATCATCAGGTAAAACTATCTGCTCTGTATCAGACTCACTGTCATCGTGGCGCCCCTTTCGCCTAGCTGGCGCCACATAGTCCTCTCGCGCCAAATGCCTGAATAATTTCTTTACCGGGGGCTTCACTTGCTTGCCCATGTACACCTTCATGCGCCCTAGTGCTGTGTCATCCATCACCTCAAGGACAATAGCATCCTCCTTCTCCTTAGGCAATGAGGGGAGCTTCCGATCGATGATCATCTGCATGAATCAAGGGTGCATGCAGAAGCTCTCTTTACCCTTAGCTTCAATTTTCTCCACTAGATAGGTGAAGATCATCCTCAAGAAGCTGAAGGGGTGGTTTAGCACCATCGCCACGTAGGCGTTCTGCATCTGATCGGAGAGCTCGTTGAAGCCACCCTTCCTTGAGGCGATGCACCTCAGTAGTACATGGGATAAGTATTTGAACTGGGGGCACAAGTTGCCCTTGTTGAGCATACTTGCATTGATGTCCCCCGAGTACATAGCCCTCATGAAGCAACCTCGAACAGTAAGGGGATGTAATCGAGTGGGGCAGTCAGCATCATCCCCGAACTCTAACACTGTCCTGATATATTCCTCCGAAATCTCTATGGCCTCCCCAAATATGGAACTACTGATACGATGGGGCTCAGAGGACCTGTCAACTTTAGCGCTTTCCTAGAAAGCCTGCTGTACTGATCTGTAAGGTGTGCATTGTGTCGAGATAGCTCGGAATATCCTCGATCGACGTAGAAAAGAAATAATGCCGGCAAATTCCGCAGCATTGCGGGATGAGAGATCAAGATGAGCACAGATGTTATGCTTAGTGCTCATCGTCCACCGACTCGCTATCTGTGACATAAAGTAAATAAACATTAGTACGTGTCAAAGAATACTAGTTTTGTTCCATGAACTTGCAAATTTTGTTCAGTCGTGCGACTGAGCTGAGCGACTGAGATCTAGTCACGCGAATAAGCTGTGCGACTGAGATCTAGTCGTGCGAATGAGCTGTGTGACTGAGTTCTAGTCGTGCGAATGATGTCATACACATGACTGAGTCATGCGACTAGACTTAGTCGTATGTTCTCTCATGCGTTTACCTCAGTCGTGCGATTGAGCTCATACGCATGGTTCAGTCGTGCGATTGAACCATTCGTCCATCTCAGTCGTGCAGTTGAGCCATTCGCATAGCTCAGTCGTGCGATTAAAGTTCATCAGGGTGTCATCTCAGACATGACCATTTTAAATTAAAGAACCTTATATCACCTCAGACATGATCCATTTATCCAACTGATCACCTCAGGCGTGATCCATTTATCCAACTGATCACCTCAGACGTGATCTATTTATCCAACTGATCACCTTAGACATGATCCATTTATCCACCTGATCACCTCAGACGTTATCCATTTATCCACCTAATCACCTCAGACGTGATCCTTTTACTTTTTTAGAAATAAGTGATTCAAGATTAACTTTAAGTTCATTTTGTGTCATTTACAGAGATGAATAACATAGCACAGTCCGACACTGACACACTTTACAAATAACTTGAAAACTAAACTAAGTAACAAAATAAACATGTTTTTGTGATTTTGTTAGGGTAGGGTAGAATAGCCTATTAGCATTAACATCATTTCTAAGACAGATTCATATGGAATCAGACAGGCATAAACACAATTACTTGGAACTTTTATATATATCTTGAAATAGAAACTAACATATTTACATATCACATTTTTTCACACAACTAAGACTTGTAAGCTCTAACTAGAAATCATGCTTGATCTGATATGTAACACACATTGATTTTGAACCTCAGGTAGTGCAGCCATGACGATTGTCAATATACTTGTCCACTTAAATCCATATACAGATTTTTGACACACACCGGTGATTAATTAGGTGAATTACATCAACAAGTATTTGTGTGTCAAACAGGTATATGGTAATCAATCTTCCTCAGAAGATTTTTGAGCGGTCCAGGGAATAAAAAGATTTGGTTCTAAGAACTATCAAAGAGATGCTAAGCCTCAGGTCAGTGCCATCGCACAGTAGAGAGGTGCAAACAACAACGAATTCTTAGAACGGATAGGTTATGCCAAGCCTCAGGTCAGTGCCATCGCACAGTAGAGAGGCGCAATACCTATCTTTTTCTTAGAGCAATATATTATAATATACATTTTTTTCATTGACGTTTGTCAACTTTTTGCTCTATGTTTTTCGGGTCTTTGCGCACACTTGTGGCATTCAATTGCTCCTCACCCCTTATTGGAAATTGATTGATTGTGCAAACCAGGGTTACCATGGGAACCCACACCTTGTTGAGTGATTTAAATTTAAGTTGAATCACCAATGATGTCTACTAGTCTATTGTATTGAATCTATTGACACATCGTATAATGAACTAGCACCTTCCTAGATCTACTTTCTACGAGTAATTACAGTAACAAAGAAGCGTACCATCATTTTCCCAATTTGTTAGACTTAGACTTCTCTTACTAATATTTTTCTGTGATTTAATTAAACTTTCAAAAATTTAAAATCTTTTTGGTGTTCCAAGTAACTCGACGTCTGTGTACCATCACTTTCCGTAGTGTTGAATCACATTCTTAAATATGTTGTTTTTGCCCTTTTAGCTTATCTGCCCTTCCCCCCCTTTTTTCATGTAAATAAATACTGAAACCAAACTAATCTCCCCCTAATATTCTAAAACCGAAAAATCTTTTTTTGTTTTAGGATTTTTTAAAACAAGAAAATTTAAAACAAATAAAAATAAAAAATGAAGAAGAAACTAAACAAGTATCGGACTAAGCATCTACGTCTTCTGAAATTATGTCACTTTTCTTTTTCACGTCGTTGACTTCTAACAGATAGAAAAATCTGGGTTTATCAAACGGTTTAGTGTAGAGGTCGGTGCGTTGAAAGTCCATGTTTACTTTAATCACATCAATTAATTGTTTTTCATAGCAATCATGTATGAAATGATACTTTATGCCGATGTGTTTTGTTTTAGGGTGTTGAACATGATTTTAAGTTACAGCTATGGCAGTAGAGTTATCAACAAATATAGGAGTATTAGAAAATTGCAAACCGTAGTCCCACATTTGCTGTTGGGTCCAAATGATCTGAGAGCGGCAACTTGCAACAGCAACATATTCAGCTTCAAATGTTGACAAGGCAACAGATGTCTGCTTCTTGCATTGCCAGGTGACTAATCGCCTTCCAAAGAACTGACACCCTGCTGATGTTGACTTAAGTTCATCTTGCAGCCACCGTAGTTTGAATCACTATACGCAGTGAGCTCAAAGTCATCATCATGAGGATACCACAACCCCAGTGTTGGAGTACCCTTCAGATAACGAAAAATCCTTTTCACCCCGATCAGATGATTTACTTTTGGTTTTGCTTGATATCTTGAGCACAGACATATGGCGTACATGATATCTGGACGCGAGGCAGTGATATACATAAGTGATCCGATCATCCCACGATACATAGTGGAATCCACCAAATCCCTATTCTCATCAGGAGCCACATCATCATTTGTGGCAAGTGGGGTACCGGCAACAGTGACATTTTCCATATCAAATCGACTCAGAATGTCTCCAACATACTTAGTCTGATGCAGAAAAATACCAGTAGGTGTTTGGTCCACCTGTAATCCCAGGAAGAACTTTATCTCTCCCATGGCATTCATTTCAAATTCTACCTTCATCACAGATTCAAATTCTTTACATAATTCTTTGTTTCGGGAACCGAAGATGATGTCATCCATATAAATCTGCACCATTAGTAAATCTCCATCTCTCTCTTTGATAAACAACGTGCAGTCAATCACACCTCTAGGAAAATCGTGTTTCAACAGGTGGGTGGAGAGCTTCTCATACCAAGCTCGAGGAGCCTGATGTAGCCCATACAGAGCGTTGTCTAACTTATAGACTCTGTCCTGATGATAAGGATCTTCGAATCCCTCAGGTTGACTGACGTAGACTTCTTCACGGATTTCCTCATGAAGGAATGCACTTTTAACATCCAGCTGATAAACCTTGATCTTCATGTAGGATGCATAGGCTAGAAAGATGCGAATATCTTCCATTTGTGCCATTGGTGCAAACATTTCATTGTAGTCGACTCCCTCGACTTGTCTGAAGCCTTGAACAACCAATCTTTCCTTGTTTCTGATTACAACACCTTGGTCTTCCTTCTTGCAGCGTAGCACCCATTTGGTGCCATTCACTTTCAATCCTTTGGGCCTGTCAACGAGTGTACACACTCCAAGCTTCTTGAACTGTATTAACTCCTCCTGTATAGTGTTGACCCAGGCCTCATCCTTCAAGGCATCATTGACGTATTTGGGCTCGACTTGAGATACAAAACATTTGAAGGCCCCATCGTTCACGTAGCCCTTTTCCATAATTGCAGCATAATCAGCAGAGTAGAACTGACTTCTCGTCTGCACACCTGATTGAAGATCCCCGATGATAGTCTCCGGGGGATGATTTACGCTGATCCTAGTCACAGGTGTCGTAGGAACTACAACTTCAATATCAAGATTTGTGATGACAGGTTCAGGTGTTCAGCATATGTTGAGCTTCTATCTTGATTAACCTTATGCTCATTGCTTGTCTCAATTGCTTCTTCATCGTCTGATGACTCATCACTTTCGTCCTGAGCAGCTGCTGAAGATCCTGAAGCACCACTAGCCGGTGCCATATTGCTAATATCCTGATTCAGTGTATTTAGGACATCGTACATCATCTGAGCAGCAATCTCTTCATCTGAATCTATCTGAGGAAGGTTGAATGATTTGAAAAAGCCATCGTAGTCGAAGAATGACGAACGACCTTTTCCAGCAGGGGGAATGGTGTATCGTTGCACATCGACGTTGCACCAGACTTCGAGCTGACCTGTTGAGTTGTTATAAACCCGTTTGTCTGGTATGTTGTATCCAAGAAAGATCCCCTGATCTGCTTTCTCGCTGAACTTGCCCTCCGGAGTTTTCTTCAGTAACGTGCATGGAGCTCCGAATGGTTCCAGATACTCCAGGTTAGGTTTGCGCTTCTGAAGCAACTCATAACCAGTCTTCCCATGCCGCTTGACTTCTAAAACATGATTAAGCGTGTAGCACGCATTAGCAACAGCTTCATTCCAGAACTGTACTGGCAGTTTTAAATCTGCCAATATAGTCCATGCAGTCTCGATCAAGCTCCTATTCTTGCGTTCAGCAACTCCATTCATCTGTGGCGTGTATGCAGAGGTGAACTGATGAACAATTACCTTTTCCTTGCAGAAAGCATCCATCCACTGATTCTTCAATTCAGTTCCATTGTCTGAACGAACCTTCCTGACCTTCAGATTGTAGAGAGACTCCAGTGTGGTGAGGAGCACCTTGAATGATTCAAATGTTTCAGACTTAGCTTTCAGAAACATCACCCAGGAGAAGTGTGAGTAGTCATCTGTGACTACAAAGCAGTACCAGTCTCCAGCGATACTCTTTGTACTGACAGGACTGAAAAGATCCATATGCAGTAGCTCCAGGGGCATCTTGATAGAGTTAATGTGCTTGGTCTTGTGAGACTTCCTGGTCTGCTTTTCCTTCTTGCACAAGACAAAAAAATTTGGAAGTTTGACGTTCTTTACTGTAACTCCCACAACTAGGTTGTTATGAATCAGATCCATCATACACCCCAGACCAGCCCAGTAGCCTAGGGGGAGCCTCCGGGTCTAAGGGGACTCAGAGAAAGAGTATGGCTCAGCCTTACGGTAAGAATAGAAAGTGGCCGAGATTGACACTTCATACCACCACCACAACCACTACAGCCAACACCTCTACCACTACACCACCCACTACCACTACACCTCCTACCACTACTACTCCACCTTCCACAACCACACCTCATACCACTCCACCCATCCATTCACCACCACCCATATTCACCACAGCCACTGCTACCACCACCAGCCACCAAGCCGGCCCTTCCACATACCCCATTAGATCTACTCTACCCCCCATTAGGGTAGAGGAACAGCTGGCAGCACTGAACAAAATAATGCTGAAGCTGTTAGCCGCTGATGAAGAAAAGACTGCTCAGTTACGTTAGTTGGGGGAGCTCAATGCTTCTTAAGCTCAGCAGATTTCACAGTAGGCACAACAGATTGCTCAACTCCTAGAGCATAAGGAGGAGTCTGCCAAGAAGCTGGAGGAGTTGGAGGCTGCAAACAAGAAGATCATACTCCAACTCAAAGGATCTAAGGATGAGCCTCTGAAGCTCGGTGAAGGAGATGATGATGGAGATGATGATGAAGATGATGAAAGTGATGATGATGATGATGTGAGTAGTGATGAAGCAAGAGTTAGGCAGGATGATGATGAGGACGATGAAGGAGATGAAGCTGCATCTGCCGCTGCTCATGGTCAAGAGCAAAGAACAAAGAAGAGACAAGACCAAGGAGCATCTTCGTCTGCCCCACCTACCTCCCTATCTGCAGAAGACCCGGCCATGATTCAAGGAAAAAGTAAAGATTAGATGTTATATTTTATTAAACTTTTGTACTTGAAATCATCAATTGATGTTATATAATTAATGTATATATTTTATTATTCAGTGTTTGATTTTCTTCATTACATACTAACTGTTGTTGTGCTACATGTTTAAATCAAGCAGATCCAACATATCAGCAAGATGAGCACGATGTTGCTCCCTTACAGCAGATCAAGTCGCAATTGCCTAGGATACTTGATCTGCGATGGATTGTCAGGAGGTCTGTGAGACTTCCTGGTCTGCTTTCCCTTCTTGCACGAGACATAAAAATCTGGAAGTTTGAAGTTCTTACTGTAACTCCCTCAACTAGTTTGTTATGAATCAGATGATTCATCTTCCTCCTATTTATGTGTCCCATCTTCTTGTGCCATGAGATGGACTCCTTCTCTGTTGCCTTTGATAAAAAGCGCTGAACAGTGGACTTAGTAGTAGAAGCATATGACATATCCAAGACGTACAAATTGTTATACCTTAACGCTGACATTAATACCTGCTCCTCAAGAATCTCCATCTCCTTCTTCAGAATGTAACACTTCCTATTGTCAAACATTACTTTGAAGCCTTTGTCACATATCTGAGAAACTAAAAGAAAATTGTTTTCTAACTGTTGAACATAATTTACTTTATCAAATTTTACCTTTCCATTACCTACTTCTCCTTGTGCGGTAATGTATCCTCCTTTGTTTCCAGCGAAAGAAACATGTCCCCCTTTAATTTGTTTGACGTTGAAAAGGAGAGACTGATTTCCCGTCATGTGCCTGGATGCTCCGCTATCTACAATCCATGTGTTGGTAGAAGCACTATAGCGGACCACCTGCACACAATAGAATATAATTAGTTAAGGAGGGGGACCCAAGCCTTTACTGGCTTGGGTTTCCCAGAGGCGTCACGCATCACAAACTCGACCCATCGTCCTTTTGGAGTTGAAGAAACCTCATTCTTCTACTTATCAACACAATCAAACACATCAAATGTTTTAGCTTTCCACAGACCGTCCTTGTGTAAGGCTTGTTTGTGGTAAACCGATGACTGATTTACAGTTTGAACATTAGATTTATTCTGAAAAGCAGGTTTCACCTTAGGCATCACGGACTTGCCTGTGACTTGTCTGTGTTGTCTGTGGTGTTGGGGAGATGCATAAGACCTAGCAGGTGTTTTAGACCTAGCAGGTGTCTTAGATCTCTATTTTGAAGAAAACGGTTTAACTTCGTAATCTAGTTCAACTTTAAGCCTAGGTGTCTGATAGCTAGGACAGTGTGAAGAAATGTGACCTCTTTGTCCACAAGTATAGCATGATCTCCTCTCAACAGGACTAGGAGATCTCTTGTGAGGTGGGGAGTACACTTCAGGCATGGGTCTTTTGGTCTCAACATTAGGTTTTTCACCTTCTGTGACAAATTTGATTTGTTTAACATTATGAGTACTTTGTCTTTTAAAATGATTGAGATCTTGCTTAACCGATTTGGACTGAGCAGGTTTTGAGGTCTTAGGTTGTGTTACACCAGATTGTGAACCCGACCCAAGAGGTACATTATCATCCTTTTCCACCCAGTCCTTAATGATGGTTTTATACTTTGTGCATGAAGTTGAAGTATTCTGATCGGCAACAGGAGGAGCAGGTTTAACTGCGGTGTCCGGATCACTGACCAGAGGAGTAGTCACCACATGGTCCTTGATGTGATTATTGTTAACAGGTCTCTATTTGGTGTTCAGGAGGATCTCATGTGGTGGAGGCATAACTTTATAACCCAGCCCTTCCCCATTGTTTCTTTCTTTAACCAAGTTTTTCAAGATGTGAGATGAACTAGCTAAACTATGTAGTTTTTGCTTTAAGGATTCATTTTCAACTTGTAAAATAGCTCTGTCCTTTTTAGTTTTCTCAATTGCTTTTATGTAAAATTTTATGTCATTTTCTTGGTTAAAAGCTACAACCTCAGTCTCTTTTAATTGTTTTCTCAGCAATTCAATTTTCTCTTTAAAACTGCTTTCATTTTGCTTTAATACTCTATTAGCCTCAGTGCAAAGTTTTAAGTCATTTACTAAGTTATCATTATGTTCTAATAACCTAGCAAATTTCAGATCGATGCATTCACTAAACTTATTACATTCAATACAAGCATGTTTATGAAAGAGATCATCTTTCGATTCTACCTGTGTAGATGTCGAGGTGCCAGCCATGAAAGTAGCCTGGGGTTCCTGGTGTGCTGCAGATTCTGCATTTAGTTCATCCTCCACTAGTTGATCAACAACAGCCATAGTCTCATTCACATCAGCAGTATCAAGCTCAACTGAGTTCTCCCCCTCACTCGCTGAGTCGTCGTTCAGATCTTCAACCAATGCAATGTTAGCTTCACCATGAGATAAGAAAAGGAAGGACCAGTCTTGTCCTTCATCACCTTGTGCTACCATTGGTTTGGAGTCATGGCTAGTTGACATTGCCTTTTTGTCCTTATCCCGCCTGTTAACTGATGAAAAAGGGTTGCCATTTCCTGTCTTCTTAGGTTTGACACACTCTCTCTTGAAATAGCCTTTTTCACCGCAGTTGAAACAGGTGACTTTTGACTTGTCAAATCCAAAATTTGTATCCTTTGTAGCCACCAGTTTCTGTCCCGTCTTTTTAACAAACTTCTTTGCTCTACGCACAGCACCAGCGAGAGCCCACATGATATCCATCCGCTCCAACTCAGTTTCATCCACTTGCTCATAATCTTCATCGGCCAAGTGGCAGTTACCAATCTTTCCTGCTACTAACCTGTCATAAGAATGTACCACAACAGCAAGTAGATCCATATGCTCCTTAGCCACTTCCACAGTTACGTTGCCCAGATGCTCTGTCATTAACTTCGTCGATTGAGCTTCTGCTGAACTGTGTTGAACCCCTGATGAAACATTTGACTGACCACCTGAACGTTTGCAGATGTGTTAGACATGAAAGTAGTCTGCAAGGGTGCACTAGAAGACGCTGTAGTAGGAGTCACATTGTAGAGAGAAGGATTCTGAGGGTAGGTTCCCCTCTTAGACTTGTACTTATGCCGTACCTCTTCCTCCCTTAATTTTAGAATAAAATCATTTATGTCCAATGTCTCCAACACAACATTATGTCTTAAAGTGGATACAAATGAATCCCACTTATCAGGTAACCCATCAGCCAAACTCGACACTTTATCTTCCATGGACGTTCTAACCCCATGAGTGTGCAGTTTACTCATCAAATGATAGAAGCGGTCGCTCACATCATCTAAACTTTCATTCCTAATTGATGAGAAGTTATCAAATTCCTTCTTCAAAGCTTTAGCCTTTACAGACATAAGTGTTGAATTTCCTCCATAACGTTTCTCAAGAGCGTTCCATAACATTTTGCACTGCTTGTGTTCTGAGAACTGATGGAAAATATCTTTCGAATGGACTATGTCAACAATGCATAGGCCTTCTTCTCAGCATTGTATGCGATTTTTTGGGCGTCACTCAAACCACTTAGAGCCAGTGGAATACCATCAGCTCCAACTTGCATATTGTAGCCAGTCTCAATAGTGCTCCATAAGTTTGTGTCTACTCCATTTAGATGAATTTCAAACTGTTGCTTCCATTGAGGATATTCGTCAACAGATAGAAGCTTTGGTGGTTTGTTGTGATTCCCGATCTCATTCTCCAAGAGCAAGAGATTCTGAATTCTGGAGTCCTTTCTGGCTGAGAGAGCAAAGTTCTGTGTATCCATAATAAACTAGTCTGAAAACTTGACAAACCGACTAGGTATGCGAGTGGGGATGTGACCGGGGTGCGACTGAGAATCAATCGTGCGATTGAGCTTGGTCGTACGAATGAGCAGACGACTAGGACAATCGAGCGAATGCACAAACGACTAGGCCAACCGTGCGATTGAACAAACGACTGGGTCAATCGTGCGATTGTGCTGTGCGAATGAAGTTCAGTCGTGCGATTGGGTCAATCGTGAGATTGAGACTGCTAAATTCGAAATTTTTCAAAATTTTCATGCAATTCGACCTAAAAACACAATTTTGAAAACCCTAATCGTCTGAAAC